>CM053401.1:170385896-170431825 GCA_028644305.1 Xerus rutilus
GGTGGATGGATGAGTGGATGGTTGGGTGGATGGATGGATGGATAGATGGGTGGGTGGGTGGGTGGATGGATGGATGGATGGATGGGTGGATGGATGAGTGGATAGTTGGGTGGATGGATGGATGGATGGATGGATGGGTGGATGGATGGATGGATGGATGGATGGATGGGTGGGTGGGTGGATGGATGGATGGATGGGTGGATGGATGGTGGATGGATGAGTGGATGGTTGGGTAGATGGATGGATAGAAAAATGAATGGGAAGGTGAATGAATGATGCATGAGAGAGTGCATGTGATGCCACAAGGTCTGAATTGAGGTCAGGATGGCAGGAAGATAGCCGTGTCCCTCCCTGGGACAGCAATTTAGCAAGATTTTGGAATTTGGAAGTTGAGTGAAAGCTATGAACTGTGTCTCCAGAAAACTGCACCTGACACAGATGTCCGCCTCTGCTGTCCGCCTCTGCTGGTGACATCTGTCCCCACACTGCAGGTGAGCTTCCCAAGGGTGGAGCCGGCCGCCATTCACCGCTGACTTCGTGGGGTGGTGGTTTGAGCCCAGGAGCCCCTACAGCCCCCCGGGGGAGGTCCTTGGGCAGCCAGTGTGTTTCTTCTCGCCCTGGAGCCCTGACCTTGGAGAGGAATCTGGGCCCAGCAGGTGAAGGCAGCTGGGAGGACACGGGTTCACCTGCTCGCTCCTGCAGCTTCCCCGTGTGCCTGGACAGGAGCTCAGAGCGGAGGGAAGGCTTCCTCTCCTGGCGCCCAAGTGCCGGGCTTGCAGGTACAGATGGCAAGAGGGGCTGTAGGTCTGGGCCACCCAAAGCAGGCTTGGGAGGCTCGGGAGGCTCAGGAGGCTTAGGAGGCTGGGGGGCTCGGGAGGCTGTGAGGCTCGGAGGGTTGTGCGGCCTGTGGCAGCTCAGTGAGTCCTGAAGGACGCGAGCAGCCAGAGCTGGGCGTGGGAGCGGACAGTGCCGCAGGCAGGAGGAACAGCCTGTGCACGGCTCAGGGACACGGAGGACCTGGCATGGGGGCCCTGGGAGCAGCTCAGGCTGCCCGAACTCAGCACGGGGACAGACGGCTGCTGGGCCGACAGGGTGCTCAGCCTGGCCGCAGCTCCTTGGGGACAGGCCTTGGTGGGGCCTTCTGGGTGGGCACTGAGGCAGAGGGGCAGTTTGGGGAAGGAGCTAAGTTCATTTGGGGGCTCTGATCTGCAGGGTGTCTGGGGGCCCACCAGGAGGAGGTGCTGGGAAGAGAGCAGAAGGTGGCCAGAGGCTGACAACAGCTGGGCTGTGCTGGCCTTGAGCACTGCAGAAGATGGGTCCCAGGGACTGAGGGGCTTCCTCAAGGCGCCACAGGGAGCCAGAGATGGCCCTGTCTGCTTGCTCTGAGAATGGCAGGCACTTGGCCTGGGGCCCACAGGAAGCTCTGGGGACGGCAGGGAGGGCCTGAGGTCCAGCGTGCGGGGCCGCAGGGCATGGCCAGCCCCTCAGAGCGTCCGTAGGTCCTGGGTCAGTCACCCCCCCAAGCCTCAGTTTTCTCGTCTGAAGGCTGGTTGCAGAGGCTGTGGTAAAGGTCTGAGGCGGTGTGTGAGCGGCTCAGGGGGACGACCTGGGCATGGGGACAGTCACCTAACTCCTGGCATCGTAGACACAGGGGATGGGGAGAGAGGACCCGGGATCCTCCCAGCAAGCACATCCACAGCTGCCTCCCGTGTGCAGAGGAGACTGCGGCCCACCCAGGCCCCTCCACCCCCGGCCAGCTGGAGCCAGTGGGCGGAGGAGGTTTGTCCCCATAGGGTGTAGGAGGGGGGCCAGATGACAGCGACCTTCTCCATTGTCCCGTGGAGCTACTGGGCCTGGGTCCTGGCCACTGTCCCCACCCTCAGATCTGACTCAGGATCAGGCTGGTTTGCTGCTTCTCGGGCCAGACAGAGGCCCAGGGAAGAGGACCTGGGCCCTCGGGGGTGTGGGGTCTGCACAGTGTTGGGAGTGAGTGGAGCTGACGTTTACACACCCAGGACAGACATACAGATCTGTTTTCTCCCTGTGGGAAATCAGAGCACCCAAGGGCACCATCCTGTCCCGAGGGCCACACTGCTGGAGCAATGAGGCCTCAGCTGTGGCCGAGCTGGTGCCCCAGTCCCCACCAGTCCCTCTTGTCTCTCTGGAAATGAGGCCAGGGAGGCGGCTGTTTACCCCTCACCACTTCCCCCACTTCGCCCCTCAGCCTGGCCCCGGGTGCTGGGTTCCCAGCCTCAACCCAGCCTCTCTCCCTCCACCCCAGTAGGGCCTCAGCGGGTTCTGGCCCCCAGGCCCCGGCTGCCCCGAGGGCTCCTCCCTCTGCCCCCGGCAGGGTCCAGAACCACGCCCGGGAGGGATGGCGATGGGCTGAGCTTGGCTGGGCCCTGCGGACTGTGGGAGGCAGATCCACATCTGCTCCAGACATGTCAGCTGGGCCGGTCACACTCTGCGGCTCATCACTGAGGCATGTGGGACCAGGCGGTGCTGGGCCCATGGGGGCAGGGCACCGTGTGCGTGCAGACAGCTAGCTGCACCCCGATATCCAGCTGCAGCGTTGGTTGGGAGGAGCAGGGGGACTCAGAGGCAGAAGGACTTGAATTCACACCCTGAGGGGCTGTGTGGCCTTGGGCAAGTCACCTAACCTCTCTGAGCTCTAGCTCAAGGAGAGGCGGCACCTTGTAGCTTCACAGGCAGCCCGGTGCAGCCCCGGGGTAAGTGGCAGACAGCGCTGAGCTCCCAGGGGCAACCTGCAAGGGACACCAAAACCCAGACGTCAGGGCCAGTATGGCCTGCCTTCAGAGCCAGGTGACTTGAGCAAGTCACTTCTGTATCTGGACATCAGAAGCAAGGTCACGATAAATCCTGTCTCAGCCGAGGAGAAGCATCCACTTACTGAGCCTTTTCTGTGGGTCAGGCCTGGGGCGCCGCACACTCGCGGTGCGGCAGGTAGACACAGGCTGGGTGTAGGTCTGAGTGCCGGGAGCCGGGGAGGGGCACACGGGCCACCAGGCGGCCGCGGGCACGGACGGCAACAGGGCAGAAAGCAGGCAGGGCAGAGGTGGCCACGGTCAGCGCGAGTTCCCTCCCCCTGCTCCCGGTCGCCCCCTAGCCCAGGACCCTTAGCAGCGAGGTCCCCGCTGCGGCATCCCGCCTGCCTCCATGCCCCTCCATGGGGCTCCGAGCCTCCGCACCCCCTCTGCCCTGCTGTCCCCTCAGGCCCTCGGGCCCTTCCTCTCCTGCTTGGTGACCCGGCTTCTTTGCAGCTCAGTCGCTCTTGGGCTGAGTTGGGTGGAGAGGGAGAGAGGAAGGCCTGCCCAGGAGCAGGGTCCCTGGAGCAGGTCCCAGTGGCCCGGCCTCATCCGCCCCATCCCTGGTCTCACTCACTATGGCCTCTCCACCCCAGGGCAGGATGGGGTGGCCAGGAGATGGGAGCTGTAGCCACATGTGTCCACAGTGTGACCTTGGGCAAGCCACATGCCCTCTCTGGGCCTCTTTCACTCTGTCAGATGGGCAGGATGCTGGCCTCCACAGGGGCTCCTGTGCACTCGGGGGCTGTTGCCACTGCGTGGGATGGTGTGTCCCTCGGTCCAGGGAAGGCATGTGCAGCTTTGCCCAGACCAGCCCGGGGCAGCCTTGGGCTGGTGCCTCAGAGCCCCCAGGCATCCCGAGTTACCTGAGTGCCTTCTGGGTGCCCAGCCTCGGCTCTGAGTCTGGGCAGAGACAGAGGTCAGACGGCTGGGATGCAAGTCCAACTCTGCCACTGCCTCGCTGTGTGATGTGGGCAAGTTACTCAACCCCTCTGGGCCCATTTCCTCAACTGGGAAACCCAGAGGATGAGGGCACTGTGTCCTGGGATCCTGGGGGACGCCGGTGCATCATACCTGCCCCTGTGCACAGAGTGACCTCCTATCAACGCCAGCTACCGTCACTGCTCTGGGCTGGCCGTGTGGCTCAGGCGTCCCTGTCCTGTGGCACCTTGGTTTCCTCACCTGCGAGACAGGTGATCAGAGGCTGCCCCTGGCAGAGTGGCCGGAGGCTGAGAGTCTAATGCACATAAACGGGCCGGGGCAGACACATGCTCTGTGCTTTTATTTTTTAAGATTTCAGATGCAGAACTTATTTAATTCGAAGCCATCGAGTCACCGATGATCTATGGATAGTCTCGTGAAATGCTCATGGTCCCTCCAGTCACATGCCCACTTGGTTTAATCTAACTTCAATTAATAAGAGGAAGAAAACTCCGGGCCTCGGGACACTCACTGCCACCCAGGAGGGACAGTGAGGTGCCCTGACGCTTGAAGGAATTTCAACTGTGCTGCTGGGTGACCTTGCGCACGTCTCTGCGTGCCTTGGACCCTCGGTCTCGTCTTCCTGCCTGCCTGTCTAGTCACAGGCACTGCTTTGGCTCAACCCACCACTGCGTTTATTTATCAAGTGCCTCCTGTATGCAAAGTGGTCCCCCGACTCCCAGCGGGGAAACCAGTGCTGCTGTTTCCCAGGAGAGGACCGTGGCTGGGGATGCTGTCCAGGGAGAGGAGGAAGTGGGGGGCTGGGGCCCGGGGGCTGACGCAGCTGTGATGTCAGAGACAGGCCACAGGCGGCGGCCGCCCGGGGCTAATGGTGCCCTCCCGCGGGCCTGGACGGGCCTCTCCCCAGCGTCCTCCCCTCCGCCCCCCTTAACCCCTTCCCGGCCTCCCTTTCCCAGACAGCCATCCCCCGGGCCCGGCCTTGCCCACAAGATTCCCAGATTTCACAACTGGGGCTGGCGCTGAATCATGTACAGTAAGTGTGGGGAGAGAAACTCCCGCTGCCTGGCGTCCCGGGACAGGATGGCCGCCAAGCCGCCCTCCCTTCCCCGGCCCAGTGGCAGCAGGGAGCCTGGGCTGCTGAGTGGCTGGGGGGCACAGGGCAGGCTGGACAACCTCTCTGGGCTGTGCCGGGAACCAAGGGTGGTGTGGTTTCTAGGACATCAGGACTGGGAGCTCTGGGGCAGGCTGCAGGATCAGGGTGGCCTGTACTTAGTGGTGGCCTGCCACCAAATTGCTGGTGACCTGGAATGGTCTCACTGTAACTCTAAGCTACAGTTTCCTTATCTGGAGAATGGGGTAGTCACAGGACTGACCTCCTGGGGTCACTGCGAGGACTAAGCGAGATGACCGCGCACAGCGCTCAGCACAGGAAGTGCCCAGTAAATGTTATGGTTGTTGTGATGTCGGGTCCCGATGACACTGCAGAGACTGTCCAGTCCTCGGGGTCTGTCCCTGCGGGAACAGCCCTGCCCCCTGTGGTATGAGTTATGCTTGTCTTTGAAAAAAAAAAAGTTTTCATTCCATCAACAAACATTTATTGAGCACCACTGTGTTCCCGGTGCACCCGGGTCCTGCAGACAGAGGGAGCCACAGAAGCACCACAAAGGCTGCGTCCAGCTGCCTCCCAGCGGAGGGGTCGGAATGCAAGGCCACTTCTGTGGGTGACCAGGGCTACGAGGGACACGCAGCACAGGCCAGGGGGTGGAGGGCAGCCCGTCCCAGGAGACCTGGACCCAGAGGAGCCAGCGTCAGCCGGGCAGGAGGCTCCAGGCAGGGCCAGGCGAAGGCCAGGCGGGGCAGGGGGACCGTGGGGCTGGGACGAGGGGCAGGCTGGGGCGCACAGGCCCCCGAGCGGCTCTCTGAACCCCGGCTCTTCTCGTGCCTGATCTGTACCTGTGGGGACAGCCATTTGACAAGGCCTGGCATCTTCCCATCTGGGGACCTCAGGCCCTGGACCCGCCTGTTCACAGTGACGTCCTCCCTCCCTGGACCCCCTAGAGGGCCAGACCCCTGTGCCGAGGCCGCAGTGGGGATCAGGACTCGGGTTCTCTCTCGGGTGGGTCGGGAGGTGGCAGCCCGGGACCAGGGTGCCCACCTTGCCTCTCTGCAGCCATGGGTTTTGTGTCCCCACCCGGCCTCATGTGGCACCTGGGAGGACCCCACGGGGGTTGGGCTGGCCTCCTGGAGGACCCCCAAATCCTTTGCCCTTTCCCTTTGGGTCACGCAAGCCGAGGCGGCAGGCCATGTGGGTGGCTGGAGCTGACCTGTGGCTCCCGGCTTCGTACCGGGCGGTGGGGAGGGAAGCCGTCAGGTGCCATGGTCCTCGGGAACCAGCAGGAAGGGCCGTGGCAGCCCGAGGACCAGAGGCCTCGAGCTGCAGGAGCCACGCCCAGGCCCCCCAGGAGCCGGGTGGCACCTGTACTGGGCCCTCAGGATGCGTCCGCCTCAGTCAGATGTTTGGGGCACGTTAAGTCCCCCACCTGCTCGGGAGCTGGCCCGAGACTGAACCGGAGGCCACTCAGGCTGGGACCCTCTGCACGCCCCAGGCAGGGGTGATTACCTGGGCTAATGGTGCCCACTTCCTGCCCTTTCATCAGGGCCCGGAGCTGCTAGGCAGTCATTAACCCCGGCAGCACCTCTCTGAAGTCAGAACTGGAGGCAGACATGTTATTAAACCCACTTTACAGGCAGGTAAACCGAGGCAGAGCCCGCTGCGGCCTGGGAGCCTCTTGATTCCCTTGACTCAGCAGCTCAACCAGTCTCTGCTCTCTTCCCACAGAAAGCAGCGGCTAGCCGGGTGCCCCTCACCCCCGGCCCTGGCTGCAGGCTGTATCCTGAGGGGGCCCACACCTGCCTTGTCCCCTTGTAGGAGGCACAGGGCCTGGGGTTCCCAGTCGATGCAAGGCTCTGCTGTGTGACCCTGGACAAGTCACTGCCCTTCTCTGGGCCTCAGTTTCCTCCTCAGAACACAGGCACCATCATAACCACCTATGTAGTTTTGGCCTGAGCAAAAAGCACAGGACCTCCCTCTGCCTGTCCCCTCTCTGTCTCCCACTTTGGCCACACCGTCCTCCTCACTGTTCCCTGAACACATCAAGCCCCTTCCTACCCCAGGGCCTTTGCCTATGCTCTGTCCCCCCTGGAATGGCCTTCCTTTTGATCTCTTCATCTTTGGCACGAATGTTGCCTGCGGAGCATCCTTTCCCATCCCTCACCCTGTTTTAATTCTTCTTAAAGTGCCCATGGCGGTATCTCACTATTTATCTTCTTTGTGTTCTTCGTGGCTGTGCAAGACAGGAGCTTTTGCCTGTTTGGTTGACCGTGTTCTCAGAGCTCACCAGGTTGGGCACATAGTAGGTGTTCAGGCAACAATTGCTTCCTCTCCCTCTTTTCTTGCTCGCTGCAGGGCCAGCTGGGAAATCCTCTTTACCTCTCCGGTTCCGTGTCCTCTTGGGGACAAAGGATGGCTGGACGTGGGTTTCTTTGAAGCGCTCAGGTGCTTTTGAAGTCCAAGACCTTCTGGTTTCCCAGGCAACGCAATGGGTGACCTCAGGAAGGCAGGTGGGGGAGACGGGATCCCCTGGCACGGCCGCCCACCCGCTGCTCTGCCTGCCCGGCCTGGGGTGTAGACTCCTGGCAGATCCCCTCCACCCTCCCCGACATCTCTCAGCACCCTTGGGGGGAAGAACCTGGGAAGGGGAAGAAAAAGAAAAGCAAGCGGGTGTGAGGGACGGTCCCCACACCTGTGTAAACAAGCTGTCGTCTTAACGCGTCAAGTGTGCACAAGTGTGCGCACCCCAGCACCGGTTCTGGGGCCTGTTTTCCTTGGCGAGGCCCCACGGAGTGGGAGTCCAGCCCAAGGGAGCCCAACTACCATCTTCTAAGGCTGTTCCCAGGCCAGGGCCGGGGAGAGTCTGGCTGACACTGCACTTCCGTCCCCAGAAGTACCGGAACGTTCCTGGGATCGAGGAGCAGCCTCCAGTTCTGGACACTGTCCCAGAATTCTGGAATGTTGGAATTCAAACAGCCTCCTGCCCATTTTTCAGAGGAGGAACGTGAGCACAGGGAGGGAAGGGGTTGGCCTGGGGAATCCAACCGACAGGCGAGCTCGAGGCTGCCAGGGGACGGGACCAATGGACAGGTCTGTGTCCACCTCCCATTTTCTAGCAATAGAAGCCCCAATTTCCTACCAGAGAAATTCCCCATTTCAGGCCATTAGGTTGGGGAGATGCCTAAGGACCCATCTCTAAGAGTGCACATGTGATCAGCTCTCACTCTCATGATTGGTTCAGTGGTGGTCATGTGACCAAGCTCACCCAATGAAACTCTATCCCGGGACTTGAGTGCTGAGAGTTAGAGAAGGCAATGCAGTTTTCCCATTGGATTGAGAGTAAGCAAGGGAAAGGCCCAAATAAGGGAAAACTTTGCCTAAGAGCTGGGCAGGGGCTGAACTTCTGGATCCAGCCATACCTGAAATCACACACCCTTGGAGTCTAATTACAGAAAATGCTACTTTTCCTGTTTGGAGCTGAAAATAGTTTGAAGTAGTTTTCTGTCCCTTGTTCTGACGGAGCCATGGGAGGAGAGGAAGGGAAGAGATTCCAGGCGGAGGCAAGAGCATGCGTAGACACCCAGAGCAGCAGCGCCAGCGGAGGACTTTACACCGGGAGAAGGAGCGAGTTGAAGGGTCTGCCAGGTAGTCCAGGTGGGAGAGAGTGTCTCCAGCAGAGGGACCCCAGGTGAGAGATGGAGGGGCTGACTGCGCACCAGGCCTGGCTGAGTGCCAGGGACTCAGATGAAAGCACAGCAGAACCGTCACTCCTGACTCCCCAGGTGCAGGCGCCTCCGCAGGAGCTGAGCTTCCCAGTCCCACCCCCAGCAGAGCCCAGAGCCTGTGGTTCAGAAGCCCAGCTGCTTCTCTGATTGGGTGGTGTGCACCCTGGGGGCCCCACAAGATCACTTTGTAGGGTCCCTGACAGCACAGAGCCCCGCTGGGCCACATGGCGGGGATTCCTCCCTCTGCAAATCTCCCCCAGTCCTCCCGGACACTCGCTGGTCCCTTCCGTAGTATCCGGCTAAACCGCGAGATGTCGTGTGGAGCTGTAACGTACGGAAAAGCTGACCTTAGCCTGACCCACTGCCAGAGCCATGTCACCCCTCTGTCCGCTCCACACACCTCCCCCACATAGTTCCACGTGCGCTTAGACTTAGGTTCTGATCCGTGTCTGGCCTTGTACGTGTGCCATTCCAGGTGCCAGCCAGGATTTGCAGTGTGCTGACTTTTTTTTTGGTACCAGGGATTGAACTCAGGGGCACTCGACCACTGAGCCACATCCCCAGCCCTATTTTGTGTTTTATGTAGAGACAGGGTCTCACTGAGTTGCTTAGCGCCTCGCCGTTGCTGAGGCTGGCTTTGAACTCGCGATTCTCCTGTCTCAGCCTCCCTAAGTGCTGGGATGACAGGCGTGAGCCACCACGCCTGGCTAGTGTGCTGTCTTCTTCTTGAGTCTGGGTTTCACCCTTCAGCAGGACGCTTTGAAGATGCAGACATGCATGGCTGGGGTGCAGCTCAGGGACAGAGACAGAGGGGGGCCCGCCTGCAGTTGTGAGTAGCTGTAGATGATCCTTTTTGATTGGCACTTAGTATTCCACGGGGCCCCACTGTTGGCCAGTCACCACTTGAGGGTTATTTGGACTGTTTCCAGATTTTAGCAATTGTGACTAACGCCATTAAAACATTTGCAAACAGGATTTTGTGTGAACATGAATTTTTGTTTACCCTGGGTAAATTCCGAGGTGTGGAGCTGCTGGGTCACACGGCCACGTGTGTGCTTCGCTGTTGAGCTCTTCCCGAGCGTCTAGACCACTCTGAGCTCCCACCAGCCGGGTATCAAAGCTTCAGAACTTCCTGTCTTCTCCAACGCTTGTGTTGTCAGGTGGTTTTTTAAAATAGTTTTAAATTTTAGCCATTTATATAGGTGCATATCTCATGGCAGTGTCACCTTGCACACCCCTAATGGTCAACGACACTGAGCACCTTTTAAAGTGACTATTTTCTTTGACATATTTTCTTTGGCGTAGTGTCTGTTCCAACATCTTGGCCTCTGCAAAAATTGGATTGTTTACTTATTAATGGGTTTGGAGCATTCCTTATACATTCTGGATACTAATCAGCACTTTGTCAAATATGTGATTTGCAAATATTTTCTCCCAGTCTGTGGCTTGTGTTTTTATATTCTCTTAACAGGTCGACGTTAGTAACATGGTTTTGTTTCCGTTGTGATCATTTCCCTGGCTAACTTTGATTTGTGGTGGGTGTTCTTTGTTCTCTCCATCCCAGTGATAACATCAAATGTTTTCTTTGAAAATAAATTTGAATAAAGTCAGGCAAGTCGAGGGCGAACACAGAGACAGTGGTAGCTGAGCATAGAGCAGCCAGCCCGGGTCCCCGCGCAGCTGCGGGCAGCTCTGTGTTCTGTCAATGAAGGTCACCTGAGTACCCTGCGGCCCAGGCTGGTGCTAGGTGCTGGGACCAGCCACGGGCGAGGTAGCCTCTGGCACTTCAGTGATGCAGCCCCTCCAGCGAGCTCTGCACCCTTCAAAAGCCACTTCAGTGACCCTTCCTCCATCCCGCCCAGCCCTGGCCAAGCCCTATTGCAACCCTCTGCTTGCACAAGTTTGCTCCTGGGTAGGGGCAGGCCTGGCCGCCTCTGGTCGGGTGGCAGAAAAGCCCGCGCATGGCTCTGGATAAACAGCACGGGGGTAGCAGCTGCCGTGAGGAGGCAAGGCCAGTTTGCTGACTGGCTGGGTTGAAGCAGCCAGGTCCCTACTGGTGGATGGGCCAAGGCCTTCCCGGGGCAGTCTGGGCTGGCCCTGTGCAGGCTGAGGGCTCCCTTCCCACCCACAGAGACACCAGGATCCAGTGCCCATGGACACCTCTTGAGGGACTCGTGGCCAGGGAACCCTCACTCTGACCTGCCCCAGTGACCACCTGCCCCTGGCCCCTGCCGCCTGTCCCTGGCTCCCCTCTCACACCGGCCTGCTCCTGCCCCGGGGCCCTGACTTGCTCTTCCATCTGCACGACTGGCCCCTCCTCCGCCCTGGCAGGCCCGCCCAGGACACAGGATCAAAACCCTCTCCTCCCTCAGTTTTTTACCGTCACTGCTTATTTTCTTTTTGGTCCCGGGGTTGGACCCAGGGGTGCTGAGCCACCGAGCCACCTCCCCAGCCCTTTATATGTTTCACTTAGAGTCAGGGTCTCACTGAGTTGCTCAGGGCCTCACTAAGGTGCTGAGGCTGGCTTTGAACTCGCCATCCTCCTGCCTCGGCCTCCTGAGCTGCGGGGATGACAGGCGTGGGCCACGGCGCCGGCAGCACTGGACGCCTTCACTTCCGAGTCTGTCTGCCTGTTTCTTGTCTGTGTCCCCCACTGGCGTCATAGCTGCACGGCAGGCTTCCGTCTCCCTCCGTCCCTCGGTGCTGGCTGGACTCAGCACACAGTGGGTCCTCCATCAGCACGTCAGTGAGTGAGCGCAGGCGCTCTCCTCGGGGACACGTGGTGTGTAAGTCTGTGCATCCGTCAAGTCTGTGCATCCGTCCTTGTCAGGCAGGTTACCCTGGGGGCGCCTCCAGCTGGGCCCGGGCGTCCTCCCCCCTTCCCTCTGGCCCCGCCCAGAACAGTGTGCTGTCCACTGCGCCCGGCCAGCTGCCCAGCCCGCGGGGCTGCCCGTGCTGCTAGGAGGGCGCAGCAGCCAGCGGGCCCCCTCAGCTCCCTGTCCTCCGGGAGGCCCCTTGGGGCCCGGCCTCCTGAACACCTTCCCGCCCCCAGGCCAGCGCGGGCAGCAGCGTCCCGCCCTCTGTCGCTTCTGCGCATGCTTTGCTGACATGTCCAGTTTGCAAGCTGTGCCCGCCGGGTCCCGGAGCGGAGCCCTAGGCGCATAATTTGAGGGCAAGTGCTTATTTGCAGGTGACCCCAGAGAGCGCGGGTACGGGGTGGGGAAGGGAGGCTGGGCGCGGAGGAGGGCCGATACCGAGAGGCCTGGAGCAGGGGCCGAGCGGCGACCTCCGGCTGCATCCCGCTGGGGCGCCCTGGAGCCGCGCTGGGGCCGAGCATGCGCACACCGGCCCGCGAGCGCGGCATCCCCGCCCCTCGCCCGCGCAGGTGCGCGGAGCGCGCAGGTAGAGGGCGGCTGCGGGCGGCTGGGCCCGGGGCCGGGCGGCCGGACCCCGGCGGGGTGGGGCAGGGCACCGACAGGGTCCCACAGCCTTTTCAAGCAGGGATGAAACATTTTTGGTTTGAAACAATGTTTAGGTAAAAATTTGGACAGCCAGCGGATTTGCAGGGCTTGTCATGGGTGACGGCGAGGCGTGGAGGTGGCAGATGCTCTGATTTTTTAAGGACTTCCAAAGACTAATGAGCAAGTAGGTCCCCTCACACGCCGCCGGGGTGGCGCGCTGCTCCCCGGGTGCCTGCTTCCTACCACTCGGGATCCTGGAGCCCTGGCAGGGCCGCGGGGCTTGCGGCCAAAGCCCTGTGTGACTCGGTGTTTGCTGTCCACCTCTCTGGGCCTGTCTGCTAGAGGAGGCTGCTCCCCAGGCCCAGGGAAGAGAGGCTGATCATGGCCGTGCTGAGAAAGAGCGAACTGAGCAGCCTGCTCATCCCGGCCCAGACCAAGGCACAGGAGAGAAAACCGTGGGTCCTGGCGTCCAAGGGGCAAATACACCAGGGACAGAAGAGAGTCCAGAGGTTGCTGCAGGCATCGCCGCACCTACACTGGCGGATGGGAAAGGATTTCCACGGGAAAGCCCAGTCACTGGGGAGTGGGTTCCATGCGGCTGGCAGAGGTTCCAGCAGCCCCAGCTGGGCCCCTGCCCTCCAGTGCAGCCGCGGCCCCAGGAGACCCGCTGTGGTGGACCACTGTGTCTGTCGGACACCCCCGACGCTAGAGCTGGACACGGTGGCCACCACCCTCCTCGAACGGTTCCCTTCGACTCTTCTGAGTGACCCCAGGAGAAAGTCTGTGGGCACTCGGGACTCAGTCACCTCTTCCAGCCCAGCGCCTTTGTGGGACGGGCCTCAAGCACAGAGCCGTGTGTGGCAACCCAGCAGCGGAACCCCATGATGGCCTTTTACGCCCGTCATCTGTAAGGTGACTTTCCAGTTATGGAAACCAATGTTTGCTTTTCCTTTCTGATAGTCACACAGCTTTTCCTTGAAGAATCAATTCATTGATTCCTGAGGCGAGCGGAAGAACCTGGAGATGTCCCGCCAGGTTCATCAGACAGAGAAGGCCACGTCTGTATGACTCCATCTCCAGGAAGTTTCCAGAAGAGACGTCCACAGCGTCCACAGCAACAGAATGAAGCCGGCCGTTGCTGAGGGCCGGACGGCAGGGCGAGGAACTCGCGGCTTGGGGGGTGCGGGGTCCCCTTTAGGGATCCGGAAAATGTTTTGTAACTAGTTCAAGGTGGTGGTTGCCCAAGAAAACGCTGAAGGCCCGCTTTGCAGGGTTAACGGGCTGCCACGTGCCTTTCACCAGACAATTATTTTTTAAAAACCAACCAAAGAACAACAAAAAAGTCAATTTACTTAAGAAAAAGCACAAAGGCTTTACTGAGGTCTTCTAAGCGAGGATTGAGAAACATTGGTCCAGAGGATAGGGCAGGGCCCTGGCCAGGCCTGGAATGCCCTCACCCCTGCAGGACCCTCCCCGAGCACTAAGGCCCTGCAGCCTTCCAGACCTGGGCGTGGACCCGGCCGGCCAGTTCTCGTGGGGAGGAGCCTCCTCATTCTGGACGTGTAGCTTCACCTTGCCAAGAGGGTCTCAGTTTCCTCATCCGTAAGATGGGTTGAGGTCGGGACCTGGTGGGAAGCAGGTGACCTTGGTCCACACTTCTGATCCAGCACCGATCGCATCAGGACGGTATTTATTTTCCTCCTGTTTCTTAGACTTTGGGCAAAGTCTTAGCCCTCGTGACCTCTGTGTCTTGTTACTGCACACAGTAGGCCGCCAAGAAGAGCTTGTTGAGTGACATCTAAAAAAACTTCCAGAATCCTGTCCCTTCTCTGCACTTCATGGTCCCCACCCTGGTCCAGCCCCGGCACCGCTGCCCTGGATCTTTGCAGACACCTCCTTCCTGGCTGCCTGGTTTTGGCCCTGGGTCCCTCACTCCCAGCCCCACCCCGCTCACAGCCAGAGGGATCCTGTGAGAACCTAGGTCGTCCTTCGGCTGCCTCACTCACAGTGACAGCGGACGCCCTTCCTGTGGCCCACGAGGACCCACACGATCCGCCCGTCCCCTCTGCCTTCTTCTCCCTGTTCTCCCGGGTGACTGTCTTCTTCCTGTTGCTCACACACGAGCTCCCACCCCAGGGCCTTTGCACTGCTGTTCTCTTGGCCTGGAACACTTACCCCAATACCACCCGCTGCTCACTTCCTCCTCGCCTTTAGGCCTTTGTTGAAATCTGACCTGTTCAAGCACCCGCTTCCCAAATCCTGCTCTTTTCCTTCACGGGCAAAGCCCATAGGAGGAGGGGAGCATTTCCATCTGGGTCAGCTGTGGGGCAGGCGGCGCTGGGGCCGTGCCTGGCGCAGAGGCTGCTGCCTGGCTGGACGGGGCTCCAGGCCAGGTGGGAAGGCCCGCATCCTCTGCTCACCTGCTCGGCTGACTCAGACCCTCACCCTGCCTGGGGGACCCGCAGCCTCGCCCTTGATGGGAAGCTGGCCGAGGCTGAGTCACCTCTCGCCCAGCCCCGCACTGGGACCCTCCCCTGGTCAGAAGCACGGTGGCCTGGTGGCCTGCTCCGTGGGAGGTAGGTCCACCTGTGCCTTCTGCCTCTGGAACCCTCCGGTCTGGGCAGAGCCCAGCTGGAGGGTCACCTGGAAATGCCAGCGACGCCCTGTGGCCTGACGGACCAGGTGGCTGAGAGGGAGTGGCAGCCGTGCCCGCCGGGAGCTGGACACTGTGCCCAACACCTGCCACCAGCTCATTCGCGCCCGCGGTGGTCCTGGGGTGGGGACTCTCACTTCCCAAAGCACCGTGGTCAGCCACTGGCCCAAGGCCATCAACTCTAGGCGTCCCCAAGCCACGCCATCCGGGCTCTGGGCAGCCCCTGAGAGGGGGTCCCTTTATCCAGAGCGTCTGGTCAACCCTGCCACGGCTGCGGGTGACAACCTGGTGGAGGGAGCCTGAGGCTCAGGGTGACAGGGCTCGCCGCTGACCCTTGAGCCAGAACATGTCCTTCGGATGCCGAGAGGCCAGGGTCCCTCCACTGGATGGCCACCTCGCTTCTCTGAAGGACGGGCGACCCAGGTGCCGGAAGAGCCTGGAGGCCCGTGCCCGTTGCCCTGTCCCCTGGCGCCCGCTCGCCTCCTCCCAGCACCTGCCCTGCATCCAGGCGCCCCGGCCACTGCCCTCTGCCCCTTGCCTGAGGCCCCACCTCGCCCTCCACTCACCCCCTGCCCATCAATCCCGGTGACATCGAGCCCCCCTGCCCCGTCCCTCCTTCCGTCCGCCCCCCACTCACCAGTGTCCTGTCAGGGACGGCCTCTGTGCCAGCTTGGGCTGGCCGTGCCCCCCGCCCGAGGAACCAGCCTAATTAGGTTCCTGTTTACTTGTTGTTCCAAGAAGGCCAATTGTGGGCTTGTAAACAGCCCTTTGAAGGCTGGGGAGTTACTTAAGAGGACAGTTAAACAAACAGCCACTGGTGGAAAACAGGCCCTGCACAGCGGGAAGGAGCCCCAAAGGCCTGGCGGTGGTCGGGGGACGTCCTGGGGTCAGGAGGGACGTGGGGATAACTGGGTGGTGGCGGGAATGGCTCCTCACGTGTGGCGGGTGCAGCTGTGTGTGGGGACCAGGGCCAAGCGCTGCTCTCCCCCAGCTGCAGGTGAGGAAGACATGTTCCCCACTCAGGGGCCGGGGCTGAGGCACCAGGTGGGGCAGCCATGGCTCAGGGACACCCCTGGGGACACAGCACAGCATGTCACCCAGCTGAGCCGGTCCACGGTCCGTAGCAGCAGTGATGGCAACAAGCAAACAGCCACACAGCACCTGCCACACGCGGGTGGTTCTAAGCGCCTTCTCCACCTGTGCCCTGAGGTAGCCCTGTCACCGTCCCTGTCCCTAGATGAGAAAGTGAGCGACTTGCAGGAATTTGCTCAGGTTCCCTGGAAGCAGCAGGACTTTGCGTTTAACAAACGCTCGGCCGGCCTGCTGCAGGTCCTGCGGCTCAGTGGCACCAGCTTGTGAAGACTTGGCCATGTGCGGTCGCCCAGCACGTTTTAAGGATGAATCTTCATCTGTCCGTTGTGTCTCCAAAGTATCAAGGCTGCGACCTGCCCGCCACCTGGGGCAGGGCTGGTGGGCTTTGGGGGCAGAGGGCCGCTGAGGAACGTCTTGGGGAACTCCGCTGTGGCAGGGACACAGCCCAGACTAGGAGGAGGTCACCTCTGGGGCCCTGCCCCCGAGACCACCCAGAGAAGCAGCTGGGAGGCCGCATGTGGCCCCAGGGCTGTGGTCCAACTTTGTGTGGCCAAATGCTTTCTCCGCCCTTTTGTGATGCCATACCGTGTTTCCAGGACAATTCCAGCTCGCCCTTTCCCCCTCCAGGCTTGCGCGCCTCCACCCACGCACCCGCCCTAGGCAATCCCCAAAGAGGTTTGCACATGGGATTCAACCTAGTTCCCTCATTCACACGTCGATACATCATGGCACCTGCAAGCAGTCCTCAGGTTGGTTGACCACCTGCGAGGGACACTGAAGGTGGCCTGAGAATTCCTCTTCTTGGCACCAAATTCTGCAAACTTTAGGCTTGAAAAAAATATTATAGCCAGACCTGGTGGTGCACACCTGCAATCCCAGTGGCTCAGGAGGCTGAGGGAGGAGGACTGTGAGTTTGAGGCCAGCTTCAGCAACTTAGCAAGGCCCTGTCTCAAAGTAAGATATGAGAAGGGCTGGGATGTGGCTCCGTGGTTAAGTGCCCCTGGGCTCAAACGCTGGTACCCACCTAAAAAGCTAAAGTGGAAATGGAGAAGCTCTGCCCCTGGGCTGCACTGCTGTCTTCTAGGGTGACTAGAACAAGGGAACTGTAGGAGGACCCGGTAGAGCTGTAACAATGCACTCAGAACTAGTACAGGGTAGGGTCAGGAAGACTCTTTCCGCTCCATCCCTACCCCGCATTTCCTAGCCTCAGAAAAGCTGGAAGCATGTAACCCCTCCAAGGTCAAAAGACAAAGGATGACCTGGGGGAAACACATTTGAAACATATAGACAAAAGGTTTGTCTCCACAATATGTAAAGAGTTCCTGTAGAACAATAAGAAATAAAACCAACCCAGTAGGAGAGTGGGCAGTGGAGGGGAACAGGCCACCCACAGAGGATGAATACAGGTGGCAAATCCGTGTCAGTAATCCATAGGCGTAAACTCCAATGACAGTGAGGTAACGTTGTCCACCCCTCTGGTGTTGACACACAGAAGCGATGGATAACACAAGCCAGGGAGACCAGGGAGACGGTTATGCTGGGAGAAACGGGAAGGGCCTTTTGGGAACAGTTTATAGTATTCAGGAAAACTGAAAATTCCTATTTCCCACGACTCAGCAATTCCATCACCTGTTGTCCATTAGGGTCACACGCAGGCAGGAGGAGCTTGGGCCCAGATGGCCCCTGGAAGCTCGGACTGGGGCCGGGTCAGCCCGCGCTGTGGCCTGGCTCCCCATCTCCTGGGGCAGAGCCTGCCTCCCAGGTGGACGCCTGCTGCTCACTCTGCACCTTTTCAGATGCGCCACCAGACTTGGAGCAGGGACGGTGGGGGAGCAGGGGCCTTGGGACGTCTCGGGTGTGCTTGGAGCACTGTCCCTGCCACCCTTGAACCCGCTCCCCAACTCTGGGGCACCCCAAACGCCCGTCAGTCCGAGCTTTTCGCACGTGCAGAACAGTGCGGCCGCAGGAGCACCCCTGCATCCCCGGCCACACCCAGAAGCAGGACCCCGTCCCTGTGCGCGCTCCTTCCCGGTTTTCCCAGTGGCGGAGAGCCGTGCCTGTGCCTAGAACTCTGCCTGCCTGGAGTCGCCGGCTCGCACCCGTCCCTGTCCCTTCTGTCAGTGTCTTCGGGGTCACTGGGGCTGCTGCGCTGGGCACTTGGCTCTCACCAGGGTCTGCATTCGACTGCTCGCTCGCTCTCCTGATGGCACTGGGGACTTTCTAGTTAGGGGCCCTGTGGAAGGACGTCACAAATGACCCTGCTCCCCTTGCCTGGTGAACGCCTGCCTGCGCTCCTGCCGAGACAGACCAGCACCGTGGCGTCCTGGGGACGCCAGCTCTCCAAGGCGCTGGCGCTGTTCCGCATCCCTGGTGGTGGCGTGCCTTCGTCAGCTCCCGGTGTTTCCCTGCCTCTAGTGGTCCCTGCCTCTAGTGGTCCCTGCCTCTAGTGGGTCCCTGCCTCTAGTGGTCCCTGCCTCTAGTGGGTCTCTGCCTCTAGTGGTCCCTGCCTCTAGTGGGTCCCTGCCTCTAGTGTTCTGGTGGGTCCCTGGTGGCTCGCTCAGTGTGGCTTCAGTTTGCACTTACCTGACGGTCAAGGATGGCAGGCGTCTTTATGGATGGACAGGTAGGTCCTCTGGGCGTCCCTGTGAAGCCACAGCTCAAGTCTTTGCTTTGCTTGTTTATTGGGTCGGTTGCCCTTTCCCTCCAGAATACGCTCAATCATCACGTCCCTGTTTAAATCACCCTATGGGCCAGGGTTCTCCAGGGACACGAAACCAGCTCTGTGTGTGTGTGTGTGTGTTCAATTTCATTTTTAAAGAAACCGCCTTGTGTAATTAAAGGGTATGGCAAACCTGAAGTTTAGGGAGCAGGCTGGCGACTCAGGGGAGAGAGGCCAATGTCAGAGTCCAGAAGTGGAAGTCCTCTTTCTACAGGAAACCTCGGTTGCTGCTCTCAAGCCTTTGACAGCTTGAATGAGGCCAGCTGACATTTTCAAGGGTAGTTGCTTTTATGTAAAGTCAACCGGTTGTAGGTGTGAGTTGAGTTGCGCCCACAGAATTCTCCACAGCAACTCCTGGACCAGCCGCTGGCCAGACAGCTGGGCACCGTCACCTGGCCAAGCTGCACTGTCCAGCCATGGCCACCACCCAGGGCTGTTTATGTGCCCGCACCTCTGAGCCCCATCTGATCCGCCAATCACACACACACTGCCTCTCACACACACTCACACAACCACACACACACTCACACTCACACAACCACACACACAACACGGACACAACATACACAACACAATCTCACACACAACACACACTCACACAACCACACACACTCACACACAATCACACAACACACACACACTCACACTCACACACAACCACACACACGCACACACAGCATTATCAGGCAGAAATAGTTTCTGGACAAACACAGGTGAAGCTCATCACAGTCCACCTTGGAGATTGTCCAGGAAGGAAGTCAAAGGGAATGTTAAGTATAAGCTGTAATAGTGAAAAGATTTTAAAGAGTGTAATAATGTGTTTTGTAATTAAAATTAATTTTAAAGCAGAAACTCTTTTAAAACAAAAAGAAAGAAGTCCTTAAGTCCCCATTACTCATCCTGCAAATATTTACTGAGCACTTACCAGGTGTGAGTTGTTGGAGCTACAGTGGAAGACAGTCTCCCTTCACCAGGGCCTAACTGGCTCTAGGCTGCCGCCCAAACCAGCCAAGCTCAGTCCTGCCTCAGGGCCTTTGCACAGCTCCCCAGCCACATCTGCCCATCATTCCTCTTGCCTTGCCTGACCACCGTCTGCTGTAGCCCCGGGCGCTGCTTTTCCTACCTAGGTTTATTTTTCCTTCCATCACGTCTCATCTACTATTTTATAAATATTAGATATATAATATTACATATATTAAATATTTATGTAGTTGTTTATTGTTCAACTTCCTTCTGAGATGTCAGCCCTGGGAAGGCAGGGACTTGATTCAGGACTGTATGCCCGGTGCCCAGCCAGGGCTGGCCCCCGTCGTGTGCAGTGTGTGTTTGTGGGTGGGTGGACGGGCAGAGGTGGTGCCATCTCTCCCAGCACCGCTCCCTGCCCGGGCTGCAGGTCTCCCTGGTGGTCCTGATGCCCCTTAGGCCTCAAGCCTGAGCAGGGCTCAGGGGCTCCCATGGGACCGGCAGGAGCCCTGTCCCTCTGCTCCCTGAGGCTAGGCAAACCCAAGCCTTTGTCCTCCTGCCTGCCTGGGCCTCCATGGCCCTGCTATGAAGTCCTGGTGAGTTGGCAGCTGGACTTTGGGGCCTGACCTGTGGAGCTGGGCCCTGGACCACTGGGGAGGGGCATGGTGGGGTGCGAGGGGGGCATCGTGCTGGGCATAGGATGGAGCTGTCCACAGGTGGCCCCCAGGTCTCCTGGAGCAGATTGGTCATTTGTAGGGGGAGGGGAAGGGCAGGTGACATTGGCTTTGACTGGAACTGTGCTCTCTCTTGTCCACCAGAGTCCTCCCAGGGGGAAAGGGGCAGGACAGGGCCCTCCAAGATCACTGTCGTCCTTTGAAGGTGGTGCCGTCGAGATCCCATGGCAGGGCTGGGGCCTGGGCTGGGTGGGGCTGATCCCATGGCAGGCACTGGGTCCCATCCTCAGCACCGCATAAATAAATAAAGTCACGGTGTCCATCTACAGCTAAAAACAATCCCCATGGCACAGAGGAGGAAGTGGAGGGTCAGAGAGACTAAGAGGGCCCCAGGGTTGCCCTGTGGGGCTGCGGACGGCAGTCTTAGACCCAGGACGCAAAGCGGATAGGAAATTGCCCAGCCCGCCTGTACCACCCTGGGCACCAAACTCACAGTCCCTCTGGACACTTTCTTGCTGGGTGAACCCAGATAAGCCTCTTTCCCTCTCTGGTCTGTTTCCCATCAGACGCTACAGCTTCTCGCCACAGTGCTGAGCTCCAGCAGGACCACATGCCGTGGGTCAGAGGCCGGGCCAGGCCAGACAGACACCCTCACTTCCACCAGGGTCCCTGAGAGCGGCAGGGTGGTGGCCAGCTCTCTTGCTGAAGATCCCCACGTGCCAGCCTGGGCTGAGCTGCTGTGAGGCAGCCCAGGCTGCGGGCAGGCGGCCTCCTCTCTGGGCTGGAGTCCCCCTGGACGCCGGGCTGGGTGGCAGCCGTTGCCCCGGGCTCCCTCCTCCCTTCAAAGGCTGGCCATTCGCCAGTCTCCCGCCTTCGTCCAGGTCAGACTGGATCTTGTTCAAATAAACTCAAAGGCCAGGCAGACAATTAGAGCAGTGACCGGAGGATTGGCACCTGCCGGCCACCAGCCGCCACCTTGAGGTGTGCGGTGATCTGACCATCAGAGCTGGGCCTGTGGGGCCTCGGGGACTGGACAGGCTGGCCTGGGCCTCTGGCCTCCTCGGAGTCCCTTCTGCATTTCACTCTGCACGCTAGGTGTGGGCGGGGAGAGTGTTGGTCACGATGTCCTTGCAGGGGCGGGGGACAGGCGACCCTGCGTCTGTGCTTGGGGAGAAGCATGGAGGCCCAAACAAGAGGCTCAAAGCAAGAAGCAGACACACCGGCAGTCAGCGGGGAGAGGAGGAAAGTGCAGGCTGCCATTCACCACGAGGTGATCCCAGTCCTGGACCCTCCGGGGCGGGGGCGCAAACTTGGCTGCCTTCCAGGATCAGCCCCCAAGGCCGCTGCAGGGAGCCTCAGCTGGAACAGCCTCTAAGGAGCACCATCCCCCTGCTTTACTCCCCAGGCTCATCCGCAGAGGCGCTGAGGACAGATGTGAGCTGGAGCCTGTGGCTGAGCTCTGCTGCACCGGCCTGCAGGCGGGCACCCTCAGGACCCCAGGCCCCAGAGACGGAAACTGAGGCACTGCAGTCCCGAGGTGCTGCAGGCTTGAACCCGGTCCCCAGCTGTGCATGTCCTGTCCACCCCGCTCCCCGCTCCCCCAGAGTCACTCCTGCGGCACCCTCTGACCCACTGGGTTCCCATAAATCCCTCATGGTCTTTTTTTTAAAACCTCAACATGCAGAGGGAGCCCACATCACAGAGGCTCAGTCACTCTAGGAGGCAGGAGCTTGGTTCCAAAGGTCACGGCTGAATGAGTTGTGTTTATTAGTGCTTATTATAAATTGTTCCCCGAACCCCATGAAAGGTGGAAAGTCTTAAAATTACTTCCCCCCAAAACTGGCGCCGCCCTGCCCTGGGAGCCTCTGACCTGCCTCATGAGGAATCATTAATTACGATTTGTTTTTATAATTGTCCACTTGGAGTCTTGGGTGATACGTGCTCCCACTTGCCTGTCCTTTAAAAGAAAGAATCAAAGGTTCAGGGAAATCAGTTATATTTAACTAGTGGAATTTCTTTTTTTTTTTTTTTTTTTTTAAATTTTTTTTTTTTTTTTTTGTAGATGGACACAATGTCTTTATTTTATTGCTCTGTATATGGTGCTGAGGATCGAACCCAGGGCCTCACGCATGCGAGGCAAGCGCTCTACCGCTGAGCCACAATCCCAGCCCCTAACTAGTGGAATTTCTTGAGTTCAGCCCTGGATTTGCTGTGTGACCTTGGGCGAAGCCCCTTCCTTCCCTGGGTCTCTGCTTTTCTAGTTAAAGAAGGAAAAATGTGCCTTAGCATCTATCTTAGGATTAGACTATATACCTGCCAAACCATGAATGTCCAGGGGTACATTGGAGAAGTTCAGGCATTGGAGAAGTTCCATTTTTATTTCAATTTTTAAAATTTAGCAATGTTGCAGCATTTCTTTTTCTTTTCTTCTTCTTCTTCTTTTTTTTTTTGGTACTGGGGATTGAACTCAGGGGCACTCGACCACTGAGCCACATCCCCAGCCCTACTTTGTGTTTTATGTAGAGACAGGGTCTCACTGAGTTGCTTAGCACCTCGCCATTGCTGAGGCTGGCTTTGAACTCGCAATTCTCCTGTCTCAGCCTCCCTAAGTGCTGGGATTACAGGCGTGCACCACGGCGCCCGGCTCAGCATTTCTTTTATAGAAGCAGACATTTCTGGTCATTGGGACAGTTGACAGGGGGAGGGGCTCTGCTTTGCCCTGTCACTCAGGTGTCTTGAGTGATGTGCACTCTGTCATCTTCAACAGGTAGACCAAGGTCACCTGGTAGGCCCTGTCAAAAACTGGGTTTTTTTTTTTTGGTACCCGGGATTGAACCCAGGGGCTCTTAACCACTGAGTGGCATCCCCATCCTTTTTTTATACTTTATTTTGAGACAGGATTTCACTAAGTTGCTTAGGGCCTTGCTAAGTGCCTGAGGCTGGCCTTGAACTTGGGATCCTCCTGTCTCAGCCTCCTGAGTCACTGGGATCACAGGCGTGCTCCACCACACCTGGCCAGAAACTGATTTTTGACATCCATCAAGTGGCCAAGAGAGGAGAGACGGTGGAGGAGGCACCAGGCTCAGCCATCTTGGCCCATGGTGGCAATAAGCCACTTGCCCTTAGGTCCCATGAGCCAGAGCTAGTCCTGCGGTTCCACCAGGGTGAAGGCCGTGGGGGGACTTCTGCTGGAGGAAGCGCGTGACTCTGTGGTGGACCCTTGACCATCTCTGCCTCGATTTTCTTTTTCAATAAATCACTTTAAGGAGCAGAGTTTTGTCACTGTTTCTCAGTGATTGAGAATGTGTGATTTTCTATAACCAGGAGGGACTGTCCTAGGCAACGTTAAGGTCACTCTACAGCCGCAGTGAGGAAGATGGTGAGGATGGTCGCACTGCCGCAGGGAGGGGCACACGGCCCCGGAGCAGCACCGAGGGCCGGGAAGCACCCGCAGGGGCGCCCCGCTGATTTTTAACAGAGACCAGCAGGCATTCCGTGGGGGAGGACAGCCTTTTCAGTAAGTGGCACTGGAGCAGAGGGACATCTAGTGCGAAGACAAAAGGCACATTCGTAAGAGACAAAAACTGATAAGTGGAACCTCATCAAAACGAAAATTTTTGCTCTGTGAAAGGCTCTTAAGAAGATGAGCTGGGCGCAGTAGCACACGCCCATAATCCCAGTGGCTTGGGAGGCTGAGGCAGGAGGATTGCAGGTTCAAAGCCAGCCTCAGCAACTTAGTGAGGCCCTAAGCAACTCAGTGAGACCCTGTCTCTAAATAAAAAGGGCTGGGGATGATAAGCTACAGAGAGAACACTTGCAAATTGCCAATTTGACAGAGAACTAGGGTCTAGAATGGATCAGAACAGCAGTTCAAAAATCTAATTAGAAAACAAGCAAATCCAGGAAGGGACATGTCATTGAAGAGGACCCCAGAGGCACTGGGTATGTGGGAAGGCATCCAGCAGCCCACCACGAGGACATGCAGAGGAAAGCCACGG
Source organism: Xerus rutilus (assembly GCA_028644305.1). Taxonomy (NCBI): domain Eukaryota; kingdom Metazoa; phylum Chordata; class Mammalia; order Rodentia; family Sciuridae; genus Xerus; species Xerus rutilus. The sequence goes on from CM053401.1 coordinate 170,410,060, forward strand.
CTAGACCTTGCTGTCCGCCCATTAAGGACGCAAATAAGAACCTAACAGCACTGGGACCGAGGAGTCCTGGAGAGACGGATCTGTGCCCAGGGGCCGTGAAGTGCTATCCGTGTCCCAGAAAACAAATGACTTCTTAAAGCCACGGAGCCACACAGAGGGTGCCCTCCCCAACAGGGTGGGGACAGGTTCACACAGAGGCGCCAATGTCCCCAGAGCCCTCCCATCAGGGCGCAGCTGGGAGCAGCCCCGAGCCCCCCAGGGGTTCGCGCCCCGCGCTGCTCCCGTTGGAAGAGCGAATATTAAGGCGCAGGGGGATCTGAACGCAGCCGCAGAGACTGGCGCTGGGCGAGAAAACCCAAGCCGCCTGGCTGCACGCTGCGCTTCCATTTATAGAACATTCTTGAAACCACACAATTACAGATTAGTGGCTGCCGTGGGCCAGGGCTGGGTGAGGGGTGGGAAGTGGGCGCGGCCGGGAAGCCAGCCCCAGGGCTCCCGGGGAGGGGATGTCCTGCGTCAGCATCCTGGTGGGGACATGGGACCTCACTGTGCCCCATGTCACCTTCAAGGGAAACTGGGGGACGCGCCCGTGGGTTCTCTGCTTATTTCCACAGCAGGTGAAGCTACAGTCATCTCACAAGCAAAGACTGAATGACAATGACATTCCGCTGTGTACTGAGTGCAGTGGGGTCCTTGGTGACATGGGCGCACCACGGGAACCTCAGAGTCAGGTACTGGGGTGCGGGACTGCATGTGTGGCTGGGTGGCCTGGCTTCAGCCTGCAGCCCTGTCCCTCCGGGGCCCAGTCCACCTCCTAGGGTTGCCGTGGAGACCGGGCTGAGCAGCAGGCAGGTGGAGGCTGGGCCGCAGGCGTCCTCTGAGGCCTCGGGGTGGGCGCAGGCCAGCGTCTGGACGTCGTCCGAGGAATGGGGAGAAGGAGTGGAATAGCTCCTGCCCACCTACTGTGCGCCCCGCGAGCCACCTGTCCCCAGCTCACTGTGGGGGACACTGAGGCTTGGAGCAGCCCTGGCCTGTCCTCTAAGCCCGTGTCACTGTCACTATGAAGGACAGCCTCGCCACTCTCCAAGGGAGCCGCAGCCAACGACCCACTTGGCTCCTGACGCTGCAGCGTGGGCCTTCCTCTCGGGGAACAGGAAGCAGGAGGAAGGGGTGCCGGGCGGGGTGCTCGGCAGCGCCTGGGAGCCACGCCCCTCCCCGGCCGGCACATGGAGGACCTTGGCAGGGGCTGGGGTGGTGGTGGTGGTGACAGCTTCCTTTTGAGTAATGACATTTACTGAAAAGCAATTCTGCTTTTAGCACCAGAAGTTCACCACCCTGGGGACAGGCGCCCACGAGTGCCTCCCCAACCACAGTGCGGATAGGAGTCCCAGGCCTCCCGCGCGGCCTGGGGGTTCAACGTGGTGTTAAGGGAAAACCAAATACCACAGGCCCTGCAGAGGGCAGAGGGTGGCGAAGCGGGGCCAGGTGGCCTGACCACAGTCCCCGAGGCCCCACGGGAGCCCAGGGCGGTGGCCTGGCCCCTTGGCCTCAGTTACTGGAAAGACAGAGGACGAGCTCAGAGTGAAACTGACGGCTGACAATTTCTCTTCCTTTTACAAGAAAAAGAAAGTGATCGTCCTGCGTGAGCGGCCTGGGGGCCAGGGACTTACCCTGGGATCTCTGCAGAGGAGCAGCGCCTGGCTGCCGCCCTGCGCCCGGCTGCCGCCCGCGGGCCCCTCGGATGCTCCTGTCCGTCATCTCCTCTGTCGCCAAGTCCGTGGGACCGTCGTGCATGGGCCGCCCACCCAGGCCCGGGCAGCAAGGGGCCCAGAGCAGGAGAGCTGGCAGGGTGGATGCCAGAGGCCCCAGAGAGCAGCCCCAAGAGGCCTCCGCCCCCACCTGAATGCCCGGCTCACATGGGACCCGAGGCAGAGGGTGACACGGCATGGCCCGCTCTGGGGGTCCTGGGGTGACAGCTCGTGTCCTGCCGGTCGTGTGCTGTCTGAGTGATCTGGGCGAATGACTTCACCTCTCTGGGCCTCTGCTCTCTCACCTTTAGGATGGGGATGCCAAGAGGAGGTCAGGACAGGGACCTCTGCTCCTCAAAACCCTGCATGGCTCCCTCCTCCCTTGGCAGGAAAGCCCAAGTCCTCTCCGTGACCCCCCAGGCTCCTGTGATCTGCTCCCCTTTCAAGCTCGTCTCTTACTCCGTCTCGGTCCCTCTCCTCCATCTCGCTGGACTCCTGTGTCCTTCCAGCACACGGTCACATCCTGCCCCAGGGCCTTTGCACCAGCCAGTTGCTCCCCAGCCGCCCCCAGCCTCCTCCCCTTTCCTGACACAGGCCTGCTTGGTTGGCCCTGGGGCTGCCCCCTGCTCCCTTCTACCTGATCGTTGGCACCTCGCATCTCTTATCTGAGTTCACGTTTCCCACCGCCCTCGCCCTCCCGGGTGTCACAGTTTGGGGGTTGTACCTCCTCACCCCGGAACCTGCAAGTGGGCAGAGTCCAGCTCTGCTCTGTCCTCCATCGAGTCCCTGGAGCCTGGCACCGGCGCATGCTGGCCCAGAGTGTGCTGCACAGTAGCTGGGCTGTGGGCCTTCCAGGTGCAGACCTGACCGGCAACCTGGCAACCTGTTCCCCGTGGGCAGAGGGGCTCTTGGCCTCCCATGTGACCTGGGGCCTCCTGTGTGACCTGGGGCCTGGCAGTGTGACCTGAGGCCTGGCAGTGTGACCTGGGGCCTGGCTGGTGGAACTTGAGACCCTCGAGGGGACTGGCCTCAGGGGACTCAGCCTTCCTGCCCACAGTCCCACAGCCCCACCAAGGAGGCCTGGGCTCCCAGAGAGGGGCTTTCTCATTCTTCTGTTTCTGGAAAGTTCTACCCCAGGGAGGGCAGAAGCGTGAGGAACTGCTGGACCACAGGAGCATCTGAGCCGAGAGTCGCTGGCTCACACCCAGGTCCTGAAGAGGGACTTCCCAGGAAGCAGGCCTCCCGGCTCCCTGGGCCTGTCTCTGGGTCGGCCCTGCCTCAGCCTCCCTGTGTGCCCTCCCTAGGGAGGCCGGGGAGCCAGCACCAGCCGCCCCCGTGGGCCCGGATTTTCCCCTTGACCTGCCAGGTAGGAATTTTGGAGCTGTGAGCGGCCTCGTAGTCCCCAGGTGAGAACGTCCCTGGGCCTTGCCAGAGCTGGGGGGCTGCCTCTGCTCCACTGACCCCATCAGCCCCGCCTTAGCTAACTGAGGAGTCCCCCACGACAGCTGCAGCAGGAGGGACGCACGTGAGACCCAGGATGAACGGTCTCCTCGTGCCCACTCACACCCAAGGCGACCATACCTGTTAGACTCCCTGCCGCTGACCTCACTGACCTGCTGCCCCAGGCAAACCCAGTCTTGAGATGTGTTCCGTTTGGCCCTTGAAGTATCTTTTAAAAATGTGAATCAGTGGCCAGCATCTGAAACGCCAGGAGATTCGCATGAAATACATTCCTCTGGCTTCTTTTGAAAAATAGGTGGATCTGGCCAGCGGGCCCACATTCCTGCTGGGTGCAGGGGGCGGAGTGGGGTCACGGGCTCGTCTCCCAGCACCTTGTGGTGGCCCCCCTCTGTCACCGGCCCGGTCTACTTTCCCTGCCTGCCAGGGTCCTGAGGCGTGAGTTTTCCAGGGAAGCAGGGTAGGGGGCGTCCAGGAAAGGGGAACGGGCGGCGGGGGAGTTGTCTACTCCAGATTCCCTCCAGAGGTTTCTTGGCAGCTCACCGTCTCAGCTCGTGGTCCTCAACAGGGGGCAATTTTGTCCCTCCTGAGACCCTTGGCTCTGTCTGGAGGTGTCTGTGGTTGTCACACCTGGGTGAAAAGAAGGTGCTGATGGCGTCCAGTGGGTGCAGAACAGAGACGCTGCTTGACTAATCCTACGGCGCACAGGATGGGTCCACACAGAACGATCTGGCGCCAATGTCAGCAGCGCCCAGGTCGAGAACCCCCTGGGGGAGACAGTCACCAACCAGGCCAGGCCAGCAGGTGTGTAGTTCAAAGCCAGGGCTGTGCTGCTACCCTTCAGAGCCTGGTGACGGGGCGCAGGAGGGCTCAGGAGGGCGCAGCTGCCCGGGCAGGGGCCTGGAGCAGGGAGCAGGGGCTCTGGCTGGGAAGCCGAGGGGGCGTCCCGTCCACACTCACAGACGGGGCTCTGGCTGGACGGCACAGTCCCTGGAGGCTTGGGCTTCCTGGAGGGGGCGTCACTCTGCCAACAAGCATGGCTGGAAGCCACCACGGCCGTGGCTGGAGCTGGGCACCGCACACCCAGTCACAGCAGGGACACGAACAGACGCGCCTCAGTCCTTTAGGACAAGGACTCGCTGCCTCGTTGAAGTCCCACTGTGTGCCAGGCCCATCTTGCGTCTGAGGGTTTCGTGGAATGGGCAATTCCGGAAGGGACAGAGACCACCCACTCCCAGAGTGCGCGGCCGAGGGGCAGAGGAGGGGCGTGGGCGGGAGCCCACAGTCTGGGCAGGAGCCGTGTCCTCTGCCTGGACGCTGTGTCCTGTGACTCCGTCCATTGAGCCACCCTCCTGGGGCAGTGGTGGACACCATCCCACCTCACAAACAGGGAACCAGGGCTCAGGAAGGGGACGCGGCTTGCTGAAGTCCCACGGCTTGTGTGTCCAGACCTAGGCTCACACGGCTGCCCCCAGGCCCTGGCCCTTGAAGACCTGGCTGCCCTTTGAGGTATACGGGTCCCCAGGAGTCGGGGAGGGAAGGTGGCCAGGGAGCCGAGCCCTCCGGCTCTGCAGGATCAGGCAGGAGAGTCTGCAGCTGCCAGGGTCCCGGTGGGCAGACGGGAGCCAGCTTCCGCCCCCACGTGTGCACACCTGGCAGCGGCTGGTCGAGAGGCGCCAGGCTGCGGGCCCGGCTCCCAGTGGCTCCTTGTGTCCGCGCCACAGGGGAGGGAAGCGGGTCTCCAGGACACCGTCCCACCAAGCGGGGTGTGCGCTGTCCCTGTTCTGGGACGCGAGCCAGGGGCTGTGTGTGCGTGTGTGCCAGGCTGGGGGCCCTCCCAGGGTGCCCACGTGTGTCTGGCACACCTGCGGCCGGTGTGTCTCAGCAGGCCTGTGGCTTTGGGCACCCTGTCTGCCTGTGTGTCCCCGGGCTGCATGTGCGTCTCCGGGCGCCCCTGGGCCCTGCGCGGGTGGGTGAGCCCGAGCCCCGAGCTGCCAGCCCATCTCCCCCTGCATCTGTCTGGGGGGCTCCTAGTCACTTCGGGAGCACAGGGGAGATGACAGCAGGGGCCACCGCAGGCCAGAGTCCTAGGGGGATGGAGCCACTGGGGTCGGCCTGGGGAGCCGCGTGGTGGGGTGACGTTCCCGGCCTCGCCCGGCTGGAGAGCAGATGGCAGGGCAGGCAAGGAGGCCACCTGGGTGGCTGTGACGAAGCAGCTCCATAGCAAGACCTCCGACTCCCTCCCCACGCAGGAGTGGCAGCTGCCCATCCATCCTGTGAGGTGGAGACCGAGGCCCCAGGAGGAGAAGGCCGGAAGGCTGGGTGCCAGCCCAGCACAAAGGCCAGCCCCTCCTCCATCTTGGCTGCTGGCCCCTCCTCAAGTCCCTTCTTGTGCCCTGGCCTGTGCTAACGCTCCTCTCTGAGAGGACCCAGGACTCTGGATCCCGAAGACTTGGGATACGAGCCTGTCTGTGCCGCCAAAGCGCTGTGTGACCCTGGGCAAGCCACGCAGCCTCTCTGTGCCCCAGTTGCCTCACCTGCCTGGTGGCCAATCCCTCCAAAGGGCAACACCACAGACTCCTCCCAGCAACCCCGACTTGGCCTCCAGAGCTCGCGGCCTTCCCCACGCTGCACCTGGTCTTCCACAAGGGTGGGCAGGACACCTGGGGAGCCGGAGTTGCCTGGGGTGGGCCTGGGACTCCCGTCAGCCTGCAGGGAACGGCCCCCGTCCTGCCCTTCCTGCCCTCCTGGACCCACGCAGGCCTCTGGGCCAGCTGCCTCCTGCCTTCCGACTCGTCTGGAAGAGGCCGGCGCTGGCAGGAGCTGCGGGGGCTTCCAGGCCCTGTGAGGGCCCGTGACTCAGCCTCCCGGCCTGACCCCAGGCGATCCAGAGGTCTCAGTGGTCGCCTCTCTCAGGACGTTTCCTGCTTCTGGGGCCTGACCATCTCACTGCTGGGATCCTGTCCCCCACCAGCGACCCAATGCCCTCAGGGTGGGGGCGAGTCTGCTGGGCAGCTCTAGCGCCACGTCCCTCGGGGGCTCAGGGGGCCCCGGCCGTCGCTGGTGAGGTTCAGCGCGTCTGTAGGGGGAAGCGGCATCTGAGCGTGAATCTGAGCGCACGGCTGTGGCCTGGCGTGGCCTGCTCAGGTCACCCTGTCCAGCCTGCCCACTTCCTGGCTGCTCCCTGCACCTGGCACACCTGGGCCCAGTTGAGGCCAGGGACAGAAACGAGCTCGCTCTGTCCTCACCTCCTTCCTCCTTGGCCAGCTCTGACCCTGGCAGGTGGCCTCAGGGCACGGTGCTGCCCAGGGGTGCAGGGACTGGCTGGGGACCTGGGTCCCTCCCGCCAGCCAACTGGGCCAAGGGCCTCTCCTCGCTCGCTCTACCCGCCCACGGGCACCGAGAACCTACTGTGGGCACAGCAGGGACCATGCGAAGGCCCCCAGCTGGGCACTGCTTGGCTTGCTTGGCACAGTGGCCGGAGGCCGTGTGGCTGACCGAGCCAGCCGGGGGCGAGGGACGGACGGTCGGAGAGGTCAGGGCTCAGGGGCGCAGCACCTCCAGACCAAGCCGTGCCAGTCTCTCCAGAGCAGCAGGACAGCGGTGGGACCTGCCATCTAGGGGCGTGGCCTTTCCAGAGGGTCCCCGTGCTCCGGGGAGCACACGCCGTGGTGGGAAGGGGTGCGCCCGGGCCGTGGAGAGCGGGGTCCCCGTGTGTCCTGACAGCTGCCGCCGACAGGCCTTCCCGCTGGGATGGGGGCCCCGGGGACAGAGAGGTGACGAGGCTGGGTTTCTGTCTGAGGAACCTTGGGCAGTGTGGGTGGGGATGAGTGTGGGGCAGCTGCTGCCCTAGACCTGGGCCACCAGGTCAGGGGTCCAGAGCCAGGTGGGCAAGGAGAGCCGCCCCCGCTGCCTCGGCCCCAGCACCACTTCCAGCCCTTCCTCCTCAGCCGCCAGGCTCAGCAGAAAGCCCAGCCCTAGTCCTGCCCCTCTGCTCTGCTCCAGAACCATCCATGGCTCCCCACCGTCACCCAGAAGAGTCCAAATGCCTCTGCCAGGTTAGCCCAGCCTCCCAGATCCGCCCGGAATGCCCTGCACAGCCTGTCCCCACGAAGCCAGCCCCGAAGATGCCCCGGTTCCCTTCCCACGGTCCTGCTTTGCCCTGCTGTTCCTGCGGTGGGTGCCCTTTCTTATCCGCCTCAGGGGGCGGAGGCCATGCCCCTCCCGTCGGCCCCCCTCTCGGCGGCTCACTTGCCTTGAGTTACACTTATTCATAGTCCCCTCCTCCCGAGGCAGGAAGGTGCAGCTTTGATTCTGGGCTTGGTGCCAGGCTGAAAGTAGGTCCAGGGTGAGCGGCTGGAGGTGCCACATTCGCCATGTCAGGGTCACCCAGGCCGGCCCTGGCTCCTCCTCCTGGGGACAGGCTGTGACTGACCCTGGGGTGCCACCTCCCTCCGTCCACGGTGGACTCGCAGCACAGGCCTGGCCAGAGACCCCCCAGGCCCTGCCTGCACCAAGCGGTTCAGGGACAGGGACAGGGACCTGATCCCTTCAGGGCCCAAGAACTCGATGCTGGGACTTTGGAAGAGAAGGTGAAGTGCCCCTTGGAGGTGTGCCGAGCCAGCTGGTCGGATGCCAGCCTGGAGTGGCCAGGGCCACAGGGTGGAGAGGGTTCCTGAGAAGGGGCACAGCCTCAGAGTGAGCCCGAGGGCAGAGGAAGCCTGAGTCAGACCCCTGCAGAGCTCCTGGATCCAGCTGTGTCTGAAGCAGGCAGGACCCCAGGCTTCTCAGTAACATCAGTCACTGAATTTTCTCTTTGTCTTTCAAACACCCGCCCTGGGTTGGGTGTCCCTCGCTTGGCAGCTAGAATCCCTGACTTGGGCACATGCCGAATACATCTGTCACCCCTCCCTGCTCATCCTCGGCCCTGTGTGAGGAGCAGCCCTGGGAGCAGGTTCCTCCTCTACCCGGCTGAACTGGGCACGGGGACGAATGAGACCCCTGGCAACAAGCTGGGGGCTTCTGGGACGGGTTTGCACCCCAGCCTGCCGCAGGCTGCCTCCTTCTGCGACACTTGGGTGTTTCCATCTGGGCTGTCGTGAGTCAGCTGCAGGGGCCTGGGGGCGCGGACCCCTCTCCAGGATCCTGATTTCGACCCTTTTGGATAAACACTTGGAAGTGGGGGATGAGGCTCAGGGCGCCGTGCAGGCCTGGTAACCGTGAGCTGTGACCACCACCCTCAGCCTCGGGCCGGGCACGGGGCACGTGGCTGGCCTAGGGTGGCCTGTGTAGGACAAGACACAGCCTCCAGGTGGGACCAGGTGGGCACGAAGAATTCAACCAAAATGAGAAAAGCTCCTAGGAGACTCTCGAGCCCCTGAGAACTCCCCAGGGCTGGGCCAGCGCCAGGGTCCCCGACTTGAGAGGGGCGTGGCTTCCCCCTTGGGCAGGGGGAGGTCGCAGGACACCCACAGCATCCCAGGTTCCTGGGTGTCCAGCTCAAGGCTGTGGGGCTGCCTGGCCCCCGAGGCCTGAGTGTCTACCTGGCCCCAGCATGTCCCTGGCCTTGGCGTCCCCAGGGGTTGAGCAACCCCGAGGGCACGCTTTCCAGCTCATGCTGACCACGGTTCAAACCACGGTTCACTCACTTCCTCTCGCGTTCGCTGACGGCTGTGTTCTACGTCGCTTCTCGGGGACACAGTGATCCTTCCTGTGAACTCCCCCTGATGCAGTGAGGGGCCTGAGTCACCCTGAGGTGGCATCTCCCACTCAGCTCTGTCCCCAAGCCCCTGCCCAGATGGAAACCCAGTGCAGTCACGGTGACAGCAGCCACGAGATCCCACCTGACCTTCAGGCAGGTCCCTCGCAGATCCACTTCCTGGATGAGGACACCGTGGTCCAGAGAGGCCAAGGAACCCGCAAGGGAGTGAGGGCCTCAGCCGGAGCCCCGAGCCAGGTGTGAAGTCCCGCTATGTCACCGGGACGCTCAGCAGAGCCCCTTCCAGGGGAGGAGCTGCAAAGAAAGACCTGGAAACCCTGTGTGAACCTGAACCGTGGGGCAGGGGCATCCCCAGGAAGGTGTCTGTGGTGGACAGCGGGTGCCCAGCAGGAGCTTTCCACAGGCAGGAGCAAGTCCCTGCCCTCTTGGAAACTCATGGCTTAGTGAGTGTGATCAACCAATATCAATCAATAATCAGTCAACCAATCAATCATCAAGATTTGAAAACTTAAAATTGACACTGCCCAGTACCTAAAATCATCAGAGCCACGTGAGACCCTGAGGTGGAAAGACTGTGGCCTTCGTGACTCACATACAACATTTTCTTTTTTTTTAATACCAGGGATTGAACCCAGGGGCACTCGACCACCGAGCCACATCCCCAGCCCTTTCCGTATTTTATTTAGAGACAGGGTCTCACTGAGTTGCTTAGGGCCTCACTAATTTGCTGAGGCTGGCCTGGAACTCATGATCCTCCTGCCTCAGCCTCCTGAGTGGCTGGGATGACAGGCGTGGCCACCGTGCCTGGCTCACACACAATTTTTTGAAGAGACACGTTGGCCCTGGGCTCCCCAACTCAGGACGAGGAGAAAGCCCAGCAAGCCTTGCTGGACAGTGTGACCCGGGGGATACGCAGGGCTTTAGGGCCCTGAACCCTACCCTGGTGCAGGGCAGGCCATGTTCTCTATCCCCTGGAGGCCTCGGTGTCCCCCTCTGGAAAGCAGGTGAAATACTACACATTAAAATGCTCCTGGTTCACCTGCGAGTCTGCCTGAAGACAGAGGCTTCCAGAAAGGCCTGAGATGAGGAGTCCTGCTTTGCAAGCTTTCCCGGGGGTTGAGGCCTCGATGGGAAAGGGGCACTTTGACCAGGGGGGTGGCTGGATGAGGACTGTGGCTGATCCTGGAGGTAGCCATGCCTCGGTTGCCATGGGGACAGGGCCATGGTGCCAGGAAGACATTTGCCTCCAGAGGAGCCAGAAATCCAGGACGGATATAAACCCTCCCAACATTTAAAAGTTCCCAGTGAATCAAGGAAAGAAAACTGCCCCCACCCTACAGGACGGCCACATCCTAAAGACAATGAGATGGACCATGAGATGTGGAGCAGGGGGCCCTCGGGGGTTGCCAGCGGGTGTGTCAAAGGTGCGGCCCCTTTGGAAAACAGTCTGGTAGCTCCCCCAAAAAGTTGAACCACACGCCAGTGCTTGGGCCCCTGCGTGCATCCCCGAGAGACCTGAACACTGTCCGCACAGCCCCTGCACGCGAGGTCCACGGTGGGGCTATTGGCACCAACCAAGCCCCGAAAGCCACTGTAACCAGAGCCTGCCACACCCACACAGTGGAATACTACTCAGCCCTAAAAAGGGATGAAGAGCCAACACAAGCTGTGATGGACGATCTTGAGACCAGCAAGCAGAGTCAACCAGCCAGACACCAAAGGCCACGTGGCATCTGACTCCACCCTACTAAATGTCCACGGAGCAGAGACAGCGGCAGCCAGGGGCCGCTGCTGACCCAGTGTCAGGATCCAGGGTGGCTGTGGAGATGCCGCATGGCCCACCCACCGAGTCACGCGCCTTAGCAGGGTGAAGTCAAGAGCGAGTCGTGCCTTAGGGGCTGACGTGGGCAGCGCCGCGCGCCCCAGCTCCCGGGGCTCAGCGGGCCTCAACCCGCTCCTCTCTGTGCCTTGGTTAAGGAAGGACACTCAGCTCCTGGAGCCCGGGTTCCCATAGGCCCGCGAGGCGGGAGGGGGCCCGACACTTCCTTTTTGGGTTCTTTTGAAAATACACAGGAGCCAAGGAAGACGCTGTGGTGACTTCCAGCCACAGAGGGGAAGGAAGCTGGGCCAGCAGAAGCCCTTGTCCAGCCAGAAGCTTCCGGAGTCCTGTGCCTGTGGGTGAGGGGTGCTGCCCCGGCCGCCTGGCCTTGCAGAGAAGGGGACTCTGTGGGGGCTGGAGAGGTGGAAGGACCCCAGAGAGGCCTGTGCTTGGCCATCTTGCCCAGAGGCCTGCAGGGATGGACCCAGGAGGGCAGTGGCCTGAGGAGAGGGACCCAGAGCCCCCAGAGGCTGGCCTTCCCTGAGGAGGCCAGGCCTGCGTCCACAGGGGCCACGCCAGGCTCAGGGCTGGTGCCAGGGAGCCTGCCGCACCTGCACGCTGAGGCCACAGGCGAGACTGCGTGGGCCCAGGAGTGGCGTGCCTGCCATCATGTCACCCAGAGCATCTTGGGGACACAGGCGGGGCAGGAGGCTGGCACAGAAGGGTCCACACTTCAGCTGGGACACCAATGAGTGACTGTGGTGCATAGGACCCGAGTGACAGAGGCCAGCCGCAGGAGCCGGGGTGACCCGGGGACCCGGCCAAGTCGGGGCCCGGGAGGGTCCACCGGGTGGGTCTGAGCCTCATGAGGACGCAGGTCCCAGCGGAGCCAGGCAGGAGCCGCACACGGCAGATCCCGGCCCGGGTTCCGCAAGTCCCCTGGACCCGGGCGTCATGGCCGGGGTGGCCGGGGCGCCACCCGCTGCTGGGCAGGACCCGCACACCCTCTTGTCTGGAGCGGGGGGACCACACCTGCCTCGCAGGGCTGTTGGGAGGCCTGGACGTGGTGAGGTCACCACCATGCAAAGCAGTTGCGCTGGCCCGAGCCGGCGGGGTCCTGGCTGTCACCGCTGGCACCCAGGTCTGTCGGGGCCGGGCCAACCCGTGGAGCCCCTTCCTGGAACAAGGGCGTGCACATCCCGCCCTACGTCCCGTCCCACTGAGGGTGTGTGGGAAAAGAGGCAGACCCCGGGCCTCCGTGTGGGAAGGAGGGACCGAGATCCCAGGAGAAACCCGTGAGTCAGAGACGGGCATCAACAGTTAATGGGCGCGCCGCGGCAGCTACAGGAACGATGCAGAGATAGGCGCTTAGGATAATGTCCGGAAGGCAAGTGGATTAGTCAGGGCTTTCTCAGTCGCAAGGGACAAAACCCAACTAAACCAGTTTAAGCAGAATTTATTAGGTCACATAAAAAAAATCCAAGGATGGCTTGCTTCAGGCACAGCTGGATCCAGGTGCTCTAGTGAGATGTTTTTCACGTCTCTCTGGAGGACTGACTAAATTAACATAAGTGAAGACCTGAACGGCCCCTAAGACCCCTGATCTTCAGTGAGAATCAGCTGTTATTTTATGACTCCAACTGCTGTCCTCCCTGCTGAGACTGCATCGACCACCCTCCTGGCCCAGCAGCCCAGAAAGTGAGTGCCCCTTTCCCGGTGCGCCTGGAGAAGTCCCAGGACCGTCACTGGTGCAGGGTGAATGTGTGGCCCCTCTGAGCCAGGCCCTGTGGCCCGTGGCCACCTCCTTCACGAGAGCGTCTTGAAGCGAGGCCAGCTTCATCAAACGCCGTGGCTTAGAGACCGCAGGGAGGCAGGAGCCTGAGAGCCGGGCCGGCCAGGCTCAGCTGCCCTGGTGGGGTCTCTGGGGGCCTCTCCAGGGTAGGTCATGGGCTGCAGCTACTTTCCCCACTCAGCAGCCCGAGCCCTGCATGTCCCCAGCATTCACAGCTCAGCTGGCCTCTGGAGCAGCCCAGACGCGGGCATGAGACTCCTGTGACGAGGCCACGCCCTTGCTGCCCACCTGTGCAGTGGCCCTGGCTGCTGTCCCCTCGTCATCTACAGGTGTTTTGGGGGGTGCTGTATCTGGTGTTGAGTGGGTGCTTGGCCTTGTCACCACCAAGGTGACCCTGGGAGGTGGGCGTGGTCTCCATCAGATGGCAGAGGGTGCTGAGGCCTGGAGATGCCCCCAGGGGGAGGCAGAGCCGGATTTGAACCCGGGCCGTGTGGGCAAGGGCTCGACCGCGCTGCCCACACAGCAGGGTCAGGTGGAGGCCGTCCCATGAGGCCTGCCTCCTTTAACCTGCCTTGGTTTTTCTTGTCTGTAAAACAGCCTCACAGCTGCGGACAAGGAGAGGGACAGAGGAGACGAAGCCCCAGAGACCACCTAGCAAATGCTATGCGGAGCTCACGCGCTGGGCCCAGAGGGCTGCTGGGGACCCAGCCGTGGACAGGGCCACCCCCACCTCTGGGAGCTGGGCTTCCGGGGCTACACCAGTGACAGATGGCCACAACGAAGTAACCAAGAGGGTTTCAAGTGCCAAGGGGGCACAGAAGAGGGTCAGGGATGGGGGAACTCTGGCTGCGGTCCTGGAGCTGAGTCCTGCTCAGGGAGGTCTGGGAGCAGGAAGCACTTTCCAGGCAGGGGGGGGGCTGCAGGTGCAAAGGCCCTGGGGTAAGACAGATGAGGCCAGACTGGGCCACACCCTGCCCTTGCTGCTGCTGGGAAACTGAGGCACAAAGAGAGGAAGGGATAGACGTGAGGCGGCAGCCGGCAGAGGGAGGCCGGGGTGTGCGGGACGGAACGCAGGCCGCGACCTCCTCCAGCCAGGCTCCCATGGGGCAGCCTCCCTTCCTGAGCCGTCCCAGCTGCTGGTGCTGCGTCTGCTTCCCGTGTTTGATCACAGGCAGTGGGTCCACCCCCGCCTCGTCATGCGGCGACGGGACGCCCAGGGAGTCTGGCCACCTGGTCTCCCCGTCTGGCTTGGGAAAGCGGCACGGCTGTGTCTGGGGCCTCGGCGGGGCCTGGCCCGGGCTGTGTCCTCACCCGGGAGTGCACGTCCCCCTCCTGCGGCCTGGGCAGGGCAGAGTGCCCGGCGGCCCGAGGGTGGAGCCGGCTGGTGGCTCTAGAGCCCAAGGCCCCTTCCACCAGCGTCTCCAGCAACACCCTGCTTGCGGGGCTGTCGTGTGAGGGACGGTCCCCAGGCAGTCCCCGGAGCTGGGTGTCAGGCTCTGGGCACGCGGCCCGGGGACGTGAAGTCCAAAGCGGCCGTTCCCCCGGGAGCTGAGCACAGGTGGACCCTTTTCTGTGCCTGAAGAATCTAATAAAGTGTGAATGTCCCCCTGAGGCCACTAACACTGAGCTGGTGCCACGTCCCTCCCACTGCTGCCTGGGGGGACCCCGCTCTCCAGAGAGAAGCGCCCGCCTGTGGAGAGCCACCCTGGAATGCGGGTCGTCTCTGGCCTCGTCCTCTGACCTCCGCCGAGAGGCCCTTGTGGGTGGCTGGGCCCGTCTTTCAGGTGCAGTCCTGGGTGCGGCTTTGGGAAAATACCAGCAGCAAGTGTGCCCAGTGCCACCGGCAGGTGCTCGGGCCACATCTGTCCATGGAAAGAGTAGAAGAGTCCAGGAGGGGCCGAGGGCAGACGTCAGCCCTCCGTCCTCGGGAGGCCACGGAAGGAAAGCCCGCAGGGACCCACATCCTGGCCCCCAAACGCCTCCCCCTCGGCCCTGCCTGCCCCAGCGCTGGCCTCCACCGCTCACAGGACCATGGCAGTGGCCGGCTCCTGGTCTCCCTGCTCCTGCCCCACCCCCGCGGCCCTTCTCCACACATGGTCAGGGACCCTTGGAGCCAGGCAGGTGCGGCTTTCCCTGGGGAAAGGCTCCAAGGGCTCCCCCTGTGCTTGGAACATCCTCCAAGTCCTAGCACAGTCTCCAAGGCCCTGCTCGACGTCTCCCAATAGTGTCCACACCTCAGCTGCGCTGCTGCCCATGTAGTTACAGGGCCCACTGGGCCCGCTTTCACCCCAGGACCTTTGTACCTGCTGTGCCGTCAGATTACATGGCTTCCTCTTTCTTTCTTTCTTTCTTTTTCCTTTTTTCTTTTTGGTACTGGGGTGGAACACAGGGATGGCCTACCGCAGAGCTGCTCCCCAGCCCTTGTTTAGTTTTATTTTTCATTTTGAGACAGAGTCTCACTCAGTTGCCCAGGCTGGCCTCTAACTTGTAATCCTCCTGCCTCAGCTCCTGAGGAGCTGGGATTACAGAGGCACCTGGCACTGCTGCTTCTTTTTTGTCTCAAACGTCACCTCCTCCAGGAGGCCCTCCCTGACCTTCTTGTCCAGGCTACTGTATGGCCCCTCCTTCCCTGGAACATCTAGAGTCCAGTCTGCACTATGGCCAGAGGGAGTTTCCTAAACCCAGGTCTCTGCCTCTCTTCCCCCAGCCTCCCTCTCCTCCTCCAGCCTCCCTTCCCCCAGCCTCCCTCTCCTCCTTCAGCCTCCCTTCCTCCAGCCTCCCTCCTGGTCCTTTAGTGCCTGTGAGGCTGGCCGGTGCCAGTCTTCTCGCCCTGGCAGCCATCACTGGGGGCAGGGTCCTGGGCACTGGAGCATCTTTCCAGCTTCCCTGGCCTCTGCTCACTGGATGCCAGCAGCGCTCCCTCCCTGTGGTGGCACTCAAATGTCTCTAGCCTTGCAGAGTGTCCCTGGAGGAGCAGGTGGCCAGCCGGGACCTCTCTCGCCATCCTCTGTCCCACCCTGCTCACCCTCTGTCCTCTGGTCCCTTTGGATGTCCCTGAGGAGGACCTGCTCTATACGCCTCAGAATTGTTTGCCTCTTTTCTAGTTTTACATTCCATTTCACTTGTGGTGCTGGGGTGGAGCCCAGGAGCGCTGTGCCATGGAGCCCCAGCCCCAGCACTTTTTATTTTATTTTGAGATGAGGTCCCACTAAGTTGCTGAGGCTAGATTCAAACTTGCGATCCTCCTGCCTCAGCCTCCTGAGTGACTGGATTACAGGCCTTACTTTAATCACTTACTTTAAAACACTTAATCTCACGTTATGAAAATCCCACCTTGATTTTTAAATGAAGAAGAGTAAAAACAAGAGTGTGAGGAGGTTCCAGGTAGAGAGACCGAAGAGAGAAGTCAGGAAGCTGGACGGAAACTGCAAGTCACTTTGTCTGGCTGGAGCCACAGGTCAGTGGCATCAGGTGCTGGACGGTGGGCAATGAGACAAGGGAGCTGGCCAGGGGCCTCGTGCCCAGGGAGGAGCCTGCATGCTTTCTGGAGTGAGCTGGGAGCCATGGAAGGTTGTAGGCAGAGGAGGGACACTATTGCGGGTTCCACCAGGGTCCCTCGGCTGCCTGGGGAGAGGAGAGCTCAGGGTGAGGCTGAAGTGCAAAGGCCAGAGAGGGCCCTGCGGGCAGGAGGGTGTGGGGCCCGGCCCCAGAGAACACTGGATGCATCTGAGTGACCGCTGGGTCGTGAGCTGCTGGGGCCTGGGTGGGGGGTTGAGGGAGGAACACGGGGGCTCAGGAAGCCACCAGGACCCGTGCTGCTCTGCCCGCCCCAGGCCTTGGCCCCTCGGGGCTCCCTTGGGGTGTCCTTGACTGACCCCGGACATACTGTGTGGCCTCTGGCCAATCTCTGGCCTCTCTGTGCTCAGGAGCCTCTGCGCATCTGCCCTTCAGGGGAGTGAGAGGCCCAGAGCCGCCAGCCCAGGCGGAGGCCTTGAAGAACCCGCCCTGCCGGCCTCACCGCCCCTCCTGGGCCCGCGGCAGGCCCAGGGGCACAAGGCAAGGGCAGCCCAGCCCCCAGCCTGCTCCGCTGGCCTCTGCCCACCCAAGGGACCCGCGGCACCCGAACCTCCAGCTTCAGGCAAGGCCGCCCAGGCCCTGGGGACGAACCCTCCTCAGCAGAGCAGCCCAAGACCCACAGCACGGGGCTGAGCCAGGCCCCGGCGGAAGTCCCCGCTCTTTCCCTCTGAGCTGTGCAGCGTTGGGCAAGTGACCCACCCTCTCTGATGTTCACAGAAAGAGGCCTGGACACAGCCCGGGCCTGTGGAAGGTGTGCGTCCAGGTGCACCGGCTGCAGCTGGGTAGCTTGTGTTCGGTTTCTACTTTTCGTTATTGATTTTTGTTTCGTTTTGTTTACAAGTTGCACTTGGCTCCCCCCAGGGCCCTCCTGCCTCACGGCTCCTGCAGGGCCCTGGGCTCCCTTGTTTTTTTGTGGGGACAGGAACAAGGACAGGGGACATTGGGCCTGAGGTCATCTGCCCACCCGGCAATGCCCGAAGCAGGTTGGTTTCCGCCCGCAGGGCCCGGCGGCTGCCCTCCCGCTGCCGCCTGGGGAGCCGCTCTGCCGCGCGGGGACTGGCAGGGCCACACTCCCCACCCAGGGGAGCGGTTCCTCCAGCTGTGGCCTCTTCGGGAGCCGCTGTCCTCTGTGCCACCCTGTACCCTGCCTCAGGTCCTGCGGGGAGCTGTGCCCTCTGAAAGATGGGATCCTTCTTACCCCAAAACCTCCTGGGACCCGTGCTTGGCTTCCCAGCAAATGAGGGGTTTGTTAAGTGTTTATTTATTTATTCATTAGGCGCCAGGGATTGAACCCAGGGGCACTCGACCCCTGAGCCGCATCCCCAGCCCTATTTTGTGTTTTATGTAGAGACAGGGTCTCACTGAGTTGCTTAGCGCCTCACCGTTGCTGAGGCTGGCTTTGAACTCGCGATCCTCCTGTCTCAGCCTCTCAAAGTGCTGGGATTACAGGCGTGGTCCCCGCGCCCGGCTCCCTGAACCATAAATCCCCTGCATGTTAATACAAGAAGCACAGCTGGTTTTGTGCCACAGATGCCATAGAAGTAACGTTCTGGGCCTGGCATCCGGCAAGTGTCTAACACATATTTGCTGAAATAGCACAAGCCCAAGTTTGGGAGGGACGCCTGTCATTGATGAGGGTTGTATCGATTAGCTTTGGGCTTCGGGTAACAGAAACTCAGCTCAAAATGACTTAAAGAATAGAGGGGATTTCTTGACTCACATAAACAAAACCTTACAGAAGGGTTGGCTTCAGGCTTGGTGTGATCCAGGATCCCTTTCCTTTCCTCTTTGATTCACCCAGCCCCACCCACTCGTTCTTCATGGTGCTAAAACGCGCACAGCGGTTCTAGGCCTCACTCATTGTGTTGGGATGAGGAAGATCTCCCTGGGTAGCTGGTCAGAGTTCAAATACATTTTCTAGAAGCCACAAGATTAAGTCTTCTCCAGACTCAATGGGCTGAACCCATCACAGGGCCTCCTTGAAGCAGCAGCCACCCTGGAAGGTGAGGTTGAGGAAGCTGGCGCCCTGTCCCTAGCAAGGCTGCATGGAAGAAGGGGGCCAGCCCCCTGCCCAAGTCGGAGTTGTCGCCCGAGGAGGGGAGCAGCAGGAGGGCAGAACGTCCATTTCCGGAGCTTAATCACGTTCAGATCTGAAGGAAAGAGGAAGTTGTTCTTTGCCCCAAAACTGACGCGGGGAAACCTGCCAACTGGGCAACATTTGCCCAGAACCTGGGTCAAAGGCGAGCAGACGGCGGGTCCCTCTGCTCCGACTGCCACTTCCCGGAGCCACAGGTGGCTTCGCTGAACATTTCAGACAGCGTTAGTTTTTCTGATGACGCTAACGACGCGTGCTTGTTGTTGATTTAAATAACGCAGAAAAGCGTGTAGACGCTGGTGCGTGGCCGGGTCGTGGGTCCCACAGAGGCACATGGTGACGTCTGGGTACATCTGGGTCACAGTGATGGGGCCAGGGGTGCCGCTGGCATCTAGTGGGAAGAGGCTGGGCGGCCGCCATACGTCCTGCAGTGCCCAGAACAAGGGTCTGACCCAGGACGTCCAGCGTGCCGAGACCCAAAGCCCCTCGTGCGGAGAACCGTGGAGACCAGCCCATCCTGCCGCCCGGACCAGGCCCCCTCCTCAGGCACGGCCTTTCGCGCCCATGAGGCCTAACCCGCTGGAGCTGAGCAGAGCGGCCTTACGGGAGGCCCCGGCCTGCTCTACATTGCCATCTTTAATTATTATTTGCGATACGGTTAATGCGATTTTAATTAGTACAATTTGATGTCACCTCTGTGCCGTGTTTCATTACAGGGTACCGCTCTGGACGGCACGGGCCCTCGGTCGTGGGCACTTCAGATCCCCACGTGGTTTTAACTTTTTAAATGATGCTGCAGTGGCTGCCCTGTCCATGGGGACACCTGCCCTATGTCCACATAAATGCCCCGGGCTCCGCTTCTAGGTTTCCTAACACTCCTGGCCACCAAGGACACGCTGTGCTGCCCCAGCCTTTGTGTGGCCCTCAGCACAGGAGGAGAAGGTCCATCCCCAACACCCACCACCACGCCAGGAATAGGTCTTTGCCAATCTGATAGGTAGAAAGGATAAGTCACTGTAGCTTTCATTTGCATTTCCTTGATTCCTGGCAGAGCAGAACTCCTTCACATTTGCATTCTCCTTTGTGAGCAGTTGACTTTATAATAAGGTGTTTGCCTTTTCCTATTGTTTTCCCCAAAACTCTTTGTATATGAAGGATATCAACCCTTTCAAAGGGTCCCACAAGTGACCAGAAATGGAAGCTTCTCTCTTTTCCCTCCTCCTCTTCTTTGATTCCTGGTGCTTTCGAAGGATGTGCCCCCTGTTCTAACCAGCAGCTCGTGAATTACATTAGGAAGTAACCTCTGTGACAAACCCATTTAACAAAATCCTTTGTTCCGGCCTCCTGACAAGCTCAGAGCCTCAGGAGCTCCTCACCGCTGGCATCCTCCCCCGAGTGGCAGGCTGCAGGCTGGGATGGGAAGGAGGTTTCGTTTTCACCTCCTGCTGCGGGAGCTGCCTGACCCGGTGCCAGATGCCAGACAGCTGTTTATATAGGAAATGACTTGATGCTGCGGGACAGCCAATGGCGGGCTTTCCCCGAAGAGGAAGCCAGAGACGGTCACCAAGGCCATTAACTGTGCACAGAAATGCAGCCCACTCCACATTTCCCACCAACCTTAATAACAGTTTTCCAGGGAAAAATAAGAATGGGGTTATGGTTTTCTACTAAAAATGTGTCAAGGGAAAGACTTGAGAGGATAGTGGGCTTCTGTGTAGCTGCCCTCTCCAGTCAGACCAGCTTGATTAAAATCCCTGCCCTGCAAGGGACTATCTTTGTGACCTTGGGAAAATCACTTAACAGCCCTGGGCCTCTGTTTCTTCACTCACAAAATCAGCCTCAGAGAGAACCATTGAGAGGGTTCAATGAGATAATGTGTACGAAGCACTTTTTAGTTAGAATATCTTCAGCCCAACCAAAAGAACTCTTGACTAAAGCTAGCAAAAAAAAAAAAAAAAAAAAAAGGAGAGGGGATTTATAATTTCATCTAACAGGGTTGTTTAGTTTGTAAGCATGAAACTGTAACCAAGGACTCACATCCTTCCCATTTTCCTGCCCTGTCATTCTTAGGGAATTCATTGTGGATGCCTCTCCTCATGGCTTCCAGATGGCTGCTGCAGCTCCAGGCATCACATGCAGACACGATAACATCAAGCAAAAATGAGGGATATTTTCCCCCATGCATCTCCTTTTACGAGAAATCCCCTCTACAGACTTCCCAATGGTTAAGGTTGCGTCACATGTAGAGTTACAAATCAATTACTGATGGTGGAAAGAAAATTACTATAATTGGTTTAGACCCATAACAACTCCCTTGGAGGCTGGAAGGGGGAGTGTTCACCTTCCTGGAACACCTGGGTGCACGCACACCTGCAAAACCAAACCCCCCCGGGAAGGGAGGCCGGTGGTGGGCGGCAACCACGAGCACCACAGCACAAGTCCTGGCCTATGCCAGGTGCCGAGGCCAGCATTCCGTGAGCCCCAGCGGGGGTCTGGGCAGCCATCCACACAGGAAGACCACCACTGTGATTGTCCAGGGAGCCCCTGAGAGCCGGACCCGTGTCCAAGTCCCCACTCTCCATCTCCAGGTGGGCGGCCCCAGCACGCGCCGTCCTGGTTGAACTCAGCCTCTGCTCTTGCTGGGCCTCCCCAGCGCTGCCCTCTGCCTGCCCTGCTGGAGCTCAGGAGACTGGCCCTCCCGCTTCCCTCCTTCCCCTTGCGGCCCTTCCCCGCCTCCCCTGCCACCTCCACCTGCCCCTCCGCCTTCCCCGCTGCCCTCTGCCTGCAGCCTTGCAGGGGCAGCTCTTCTGACCGGGCTCCATCACATCCCCAGGAACAGAGGCCACTGCCCTCGCCGGCCTCCGTGGGGTCGGGTGGGTGCCTGGCAGAGGGCCGGCCTCATGTGCTCTTCTGCAGAAGTGAATGAAGGAGATCTAAGCACCTCGCCCTCCTGCCTGGAGCCCTCCGTGGCTCTCCTTTACCCTCAGGGCAAAGTCCAAAGGCCTCGCCTGGCTTTTGTCACCTGCCCTCTGTCCCCTGGACAGCTTCCAGCCAGACCCAGAATGGCTGCTCCAGCTCCCCCGTCACGTCTGCATTCCAATCAGTAGGAAGAGAGTGAGGGTGATTCCTGTCAAGAATGTCACGGAGAAGTGGTATGCGTCCATTCCACTTACATCTCATTGGCCAGGACGTCCTCCTAGGACCTGGCTGCTGCAAGGAGACGGGGACATAGAACCACTACCCTATGATGACACTGGCACGTGCCCTGCCGCCACCCCAAACCCTCTCATTATGAGGAAAGGGCTATGGGCGCGTGGGCGGCCCCGGCTCCTCTGCTTGGCTACCGCTGTGCCCCAGCCCGGAGCTCCTGAGGACAGGGCCTTCTGTGGTGGTCACAGCTGCAGCCCGGCACTCGCAGGGCGTGGCGAGGGAGGACGAGCGCAGGGCCGCAGTGCAGGGCCCACTGCAGCCTCTGGACAGGTCCCCGCGCCCAGGGCGCGTGGGATCCCGAGGCGGGGAGCCTGTTGGTGGCCGGGGGCGGCCAGGCTCGGCTGGTCCC
>CM053401.1:170432325-170477388 GCA_028644305.1 Xerus rutilus
ATGCACAACCTGAGGTCACTATGGTTTTCTGATGTGTTGGGGTCACAGAGAGAAGGGGTCCCCTGGCCACGTCCTTCTCATTGTCAGCTCTCAGCAACAAGTCCCTGTTCTGCGGCCACCCAGCCCGCCTGGCCCGCCACCCGCCCCGGCTTGCTTGTCTCTTCCTGCGCTGACGTCTTTTCAGGTACTCCTGGCCTCGCCGCCCATGCTGCCTGCTGGGCCTAAAGACCCCTGACACTGGAACGTGGCAGGGTCCACCGCTTCTGGGTGGTCCCAGCATCAGTGGGTCTCAGTGGACTTGCCTTAACTCATTGTTGTTTTTCCTTCTCTCTTTTTTGGGGATTGAACCCAGGGGCACTTTGCCACTGAGCCACATCTCCAGCCCTTTTTATTTTATTTTTTAACTTAGAGACAGGGCCTCACTAAGTTGCTGAGGCTGGCTTTGAACTTGCGATCCTCCTGCCTCAGCCTCCTGAGAGCCGCTGGGATTACAGGTGTGCGCCTCTGCACCCAGCTGACTGTTTTCTTACTTTTAAAATCTGCTTTGCTTCTTAAAAAAATGAGCCCTCTGAGTGATCAGGAACTGTGAGTGCTGGTCAAAGCCGGGAGCCAGGGCCTGGCTTATCTAAGGAGCGTGCAGGAAGCGGGCACCCTGGCTTCCTGCAGAGGGGTCGCGTCTGGAACACCCAGGTTCCCAGCCAGCCCTGGGTTCAAGGCCACAGAGCTCTCCTGCCCGAACAGGGTTATCTCTGGATAAGTGTTTTCAGACTCCCTGGACAGTGAGCCTGGGTCCAGGGCCAGCAGGGAGCCCTGGACCACACGTAGCGCGGGCAAGGGGCTCTTCACACACAGCTCCAATGGCTTGGAATCCTGCCATCATTTTTAAAAAGAGAGCAATTTTGGAAGAAAACAAACAAAATTGATGAGATGAGATTAAAATCTAACAAAAAACGGAGATGAAAACAAACAGAATAAATGGGCGGGAAGATTCCATATCCTTAAACTGACAATTCTGTCAATATCTATCAACCCGATTCCATTTCAAACAGTGGCCCCAGGAGTACTTTAATTAGACAAATTAATCTTCACATCCTCAAAGGAAAGGATGGAACAGAGGACGGGGTGGGGGGAGGCCAGGAGGGGCCAACTCACTGCGGAGACCGGGCTTTGATCGGACGGGACGCCTGCGGAGCGCACTGTCAGCAGCAAATAGAAGCAGGCCAGCCTGCTCCTACGTATGCATCTAAAAAACAACCAGAGAGTTCCATAAAGCATCTGGAGCCCAGGCTGGCCCCCGCCCTGGTGGCCCGGGAGCTCCTTTCTCCAGGCGGCCACAGGCTGGGGCTGGGGGCAACTCCGGGCTCTCCAGTCTGCCGCAGTCCCCAGCGCGCCCGCCCGCCTGCCGCCCGCCCAGCCCCTCCATGCTCGGTGGGCCCTGCCAGGGCTTGAGCCTCTGAGCTTTTTGGCAGAGGACCCCTGGGTGCCCTGCTGGACTCTTGCTCTTGACTGCCTGTGTGATGAGAACAGCCCTGGTCCCGCAGAGCTGGCCTGCTTAGTGCTCAAAGGAAGACAAGGGAGGACGTGGGCGCTCAGGGGCCTTTGGCCTCCTTCAGTCAGGAGGGAGGGGAAAGGTGATAAACCTCCTCTGATCCAACCCTGCCACCGCCAGGGGCCTCCAGGGCTGGTAAGACCCAGCGAATGTGACAGTGTCCGCCCTCCTGGCCCTGCTCTTGGGATCCAGGACCCCAAAGCCCTCTCTGCACCTGCTCCCAGCGCAGCTAGCCCTTCCCAGGCAGGAGGAAGGGGACGATCACTTCTCAGCATGGAATCCACACGAGACCCTGGAATGGCCAGGCTGGCAGAAAGGGGCTGAGGAAGGGGCCTCTGAACTTGCTCAAGCCCAGTCACCTGACCCCAGGAGGGAGCCCCCAAGCTGAGGACTTCTGGGAAAAGGAAGCCCTCAAGGAACGGCCCTTTTCCTGCCCTGGTAAAGCATTAGGCAGGAGGAGGGTAGAGTCCTTGGTGGAGGTTGGAGCATCCCCGGGCGGCAGGGGAAGGAGAGGCGGCGGCACCTGGCTCCTGGTGCAGCTTCTGGCCGCGAATGGGCGGACTCTTCCGGGCCCCAAGGGCTGTACCGTCCCCAAGTGAAGCTGGGAGTAGGCTGGGACAAAGCTCAGCCTAAATGGAGACTTTTCCTCCATGTCCCCCCAGGGGGCCCTGGCTGGTCACTCTGCTCCTGTAGGGCCGCTAAACACGTGACGGCCACACCTGAGGGGTGGAGAGGGCTCTCTGGGGTCAGAGGCTCCCACCTAGCTGTGCCCCTGCCTGTGTGACCTTGGTGTGCCAGACTCAGTTTCTCCCTGAGTAAAACGGGGGCCATAATGACACCAGGCACACAGACATTCAGTTGGTGCTCAACGGATGAGTGAAGGTCACAGGCCACAGGTGCTTCAAGAATAAGGCCTAGGAAGCAGGGACCAGGGCGGGAACAGGCTGCTCTGGGGATCTTCCTGCCTAGGCGCCGGGCCACGTCACATCCACGGCTGTCCACGCCACTGCAGGGAAGGGCACTCGGCTTGGTGCATCCTGAGTCCCCAGGGCCAGGACAGTGCATGAAGTAACAAGGGTTTAATGCACATTTGTCTGGGAACTCCGTAGAGTCAGCCTCTCCTGAGAGGAAAAGGAGGCACAGAGAGGCCAGGTAACTTGGCCAAGGCCACACAGCCCCCCTGCTCACGTGGAGTCAGAGCTGGAACTGGAGCCAAACAGCCTGGCCTCAGCCCAGCTCGGCCTGTCCTTCACTACAGGAAGCCTGCTGTCCCCTTCTTGGTGACACAGCACCCAGGCCTCTCCAGCCTGGCAGGGTGGGCCCAGGGATCCCCTCCCAGTCACCCTTCCCTGTGCCTCCCTCTCTCTGGCTTCAGACGCGTTCCACGCCACCTGTGCTCTGAGCCTCTCGTAATCTTGAATCATTTACCAACATTTAAAAAGTAGAGGTTCCGTACAAAACCCAGAATGTGCAGCTTCTTCTGGAACCTCGCAGCCTGACTACCCGGGCCGGCTTCTCCCCTGGCAGGGTCAGCCAAGCCCTGTCCTGGGCCCTCCGCTTCCCCCCGGCCTCCTCCAGCCCTGAGCCTCTGCTGGGGCCTCCTCAGGTAAAGCCCCAGCTCGCCACAGCGAGACAGGCCACCTCCTAAGCAGCCTGCACTCCCCATCCGTCTGCAGCCTGGGCAC
Source organism: Xerus rutilus (assembly GCA_028644305.1). Classification (NCBI taxonomy): domain Eukaryota; kingdom Metazoa; phylum Chordata; class Mammalia; order Rodentia; family Sciuridae; genus Xerus; species Xerus rutilus. The sequence goes on from CM053401.1 coordinate 170,435,560, forward strand.
GACCAGGGAGAGCTGGGCTCTAGGTCTGCATAGGCAGAACAACGGCATCCCAAAGATGCCTTGTCTCGGTCCTAGAACCTGTGAGCACGTGGCCACGCCCGGCGAGAACGCTACAGGTGTGATTAAATCAAGGAGGCTGGGGAGGGAGGCCTGATCTGGATCACCTGCGGGACCTCATGTCTTCAGAGCTGTGGAGACAGAGGAAGCCAGCCCAGAGCACAGGAGGTGGAAAGGGGAGGATGGCTCCCCCGGGGCCCCAGAAGGATCCCCACCCTAACCGCACCTGGGTTTTAGCCTTGTGAGTCCTGCTCTGGGTTTCTGGCCTCCAGAGCTGGAAGACGATGGATCCCGTTGTCTCAAACCACCCATTCAATGCCACTTGTTACTGTAGCAATAGGAGGCCTATAGCAGGCTGCCACCTGGCGTGGCCACTGGCTGGCTGTGTGCCCTTGGGTGGGGGACCTCCTGGTGCTGAGCCTGGGCTTCCCCTTGGAAAGCGGGTAACGAGGGACTCCTTCAGGTGGAGGCTGCTCAAGACAGCAGGTCCGTGCCGGCTCAGCCCCGAAGTCTCCGGGAGCTGGACCCGCCTGCATCATCCTCAGAGCGCTCTCGTTGCCACGGAAACCAGCCTGGAGCAGGGCGCCCAGAATCTGTGCAGACGTCTTTCTTCTGTCCTGCGCAGTCTGCTTATCAAGGATGATGCCCGCTAGTGCTCATGGGGCACCTGGCACAGGTCAGGTGTGGACCGTGGAATAAACTCCGTGCTCACGGCGACCCCCTCGTTCCCCGTTATCTTTTGGACACGGAAACTGAGGCCCAAGAGGGTAAAGTCACTTACCCACGTCCCTCGGAAGGGCGGTAGCTAAGCTTGAGGTTGGACTTGTGTAACTGAGCCCCAGGGCCTGGGCACTGACCTCTGGGCTGTGTGATCACCACATCTAATCAGATCAGGGAGCCACGCTGAGGCCCCGATGGTGGCCCAAGACTCCTCAGTCCTCCCGGGCCCCGATGTGATCCTGGACCTCTGGGCTCAGTGCGTCACAGCTCCAGGTACAGAGCTGTACCATGAGCATGTGTTCCAGAAAAAACACCCTGCTCTGCCCACCCCATGCCAGGCACCAGTTTCCAGAGGAAGCAAAGATCCCTTTCCTGCCCCCAGATCTCAGACACGGGGGACAGTACAGTCACAGCTGGGTGAGGGCAGTCGCAGGAGGCTCCTGAGGAAGGCCCTTGAGGCGGAGACCCGAGGAAGCGGACGCCGGCCTGGCTCAGGGCAGCTGAGTGCTCCCCGTGGCGGCAGCCCGGAGGCCATGGGCAGAGGGAGTCTGTGTGCTTGGGAGCTGGACGTGCCGCGCGTGGCCGGGCAGGAGGAGAAAGGCCAAGAGATCAGCCACGTGCGCAGGACCTCAGGCGACCTGCACTGCCCACTGGGGCCCCAGGGTCCTCATGTGCAAAGCGTGTCTCCTGGGGTCCTGAGGATCCATTCACGGGACATTAAGGACGGTGCCAGGCGTCAGGAGGAGCCATGTGGGCGAGGACGGGTCTGGTTGCCACCTGGGGTCACCCAGCCACTCACTTCCTCCCATTCCAGGATCTTCCTGCAGGATCAGCTCACGGGCATGACCCAGGAGGTCCAGGGGTCCTGAGGTGCCAGGCAGCCCCTGCCCACAAGGCTGTGCCAGCAGACAGCAGCTCCGGCTGCCAAGACCCGGAGCTCCACACCACTGCCCTGCAGCCTGCCCGGCGCGGGCCCTGCCGAGCCCTCCTGCCCTCCGGCCTTTCCTCCCCTTGACCCAGCTCAGCTGCTCCCTCTCTGCCATGCCAGCTGTGACCCGCGCGAGGTGCCTGTGGAGATTTTTCAAATGCACATTAAGACAATAAGAACGCCGAGAGGGTTTGAGCACCTGCTATTCTTGTTTATTTGACAAATGCCATGGAGCGCCTCTCTGTCCCAAGGTCCTGTAGGTTACCTGTAAACACACGCGAGGCTCCTGACCCTCCTTCTGGGATCTACATTCCAGAGCAGGGGCTGGGGAGCAGGTAATAAATACATCTGCAACGTCTACACTGTCCCTTGTGTACAGAAACTCAGTCACAACCACCACCCTAGGAAATACCTATCCCATTTCCCAGTGAGGGAAATAAGGCTCAGAGAGGGGGAGTGATTTTCCCAAAATCACACAGTGAGGAGCTGTGCAAGCTGGGATTGGAACCCACACTCTAGCTTCCTGGAAACCTGCTGAGGTGTGGGCCCTGTTCCATCCCAGGCATCTGCCTGCCAGCAGGGAGTTTGGGAAGCTCCTGGTCCGTGGTGGGGGTGCTGGGGCCTGGGGGCCTGGTTTGTTCCCATGAGGCCTCAGGCAGCATGAGCTCTGGCCTCTTCCAGCAACCTCGGACAGGGGGGCCAAGTGCACGGTCATTCTGGCCAGAGCTGACGGGAACAGGACGTCCCGCTCCTCCTCCCTGGCTGGGCCAGTGAGCTATTTTGGGGCATATTTATTGATGGGACATGGGTACCCAGTTGGACTCCTGATTCCAGGGGAGGTCCCGGCCTGGCCCAGGAGGGCTGCTTCTCCAGGCCCCGGGCTTCTGTGGAGCAAGCGCCATCCATCTCCTGTCAACACTCAACGCCAAGGGGGCAGCCCAGCTGGCTGGCTCCTGGAAAGGCAGGGTCCCCATGGGTGTGGACAAGTGCTAGGGTCCACCCAGAGGACTGGCCCGGGTTCTGCAGTGAGATCTGATTCACAGGGAGGCGAACTTAGAAGATAAGAGCAGATCTCAAGGTCAGACCTGGGCTCCACGCCCAGCTGTGGCCCCTCTCGGCAGCTTCACCCAGGTCAAGTCCCGGGGCTCGGTTTCCCTGCGACCCTCACTCAGAGAGGGAAGAAGCCTCAGCCAAGCCTGCTGCTCTAGCCTGCATGCAGCTGGTGACCAATCACCAGTGATGACTTTGCGAGTGGGAGTGTCGCGTGTGCTGGGAACCCGGCTAGACATCGGTGTTTGACCTCATCTCATCCCACACGATCCCAGGAGGCAGGAGAGCCACACTCCCCCCAGGGCCACCACCACCCTTCCATGGGTGAGGAAGCCGAGGTCCAGGAAGCCAGTGACTTGCCCAGGGTCACACAGCAGGTTGGGGCAGAAGGACCCATCCTTGAACTCAAGCCCAAAGGGGGACAGAGGCAGGAACCGCGACCCCATGTCCTCTCCCAAGAGCACTGGTCCTGCCCACACTCAAGTCCACACAAGGCCCAGTGCACCTGTCACCCCTGGGTCCCAGGGGCTGGCCTCCCGGGCAACCCTCGCAATAGGCTCCAGAGAGCGATGGGTGCTGCGGGCACCCGGCCCCGCCCTCCCCTTGCAGGTATTTGGTTTTCCTGGTTCTTTGGCAAAACGTCTCCAAGAAGCTGGCTGTGAGGGCCGGTCTCCTCCAGGCTGCGTCTGAGGTGCTCCCCTGTGTCAGGGAGGGCAGGAGTGCTGGTTGGGCCTCGGGGCAGGAGCCAGGCAGGGGTCCTTGCTGAAGGGCCTGGCCTGCACCTACTCACTGGGCCCAGCGCCCTGAGGGTACATGGTAACCTTCCTCAGCCCCAAGCAGCCTCTAGTGATCTGCCCTTGGCCTTCCCAGGCTTCCTAACTGCCTCGAGAGGCTGGCCTGGGGCGCAGTGGTGCATGGTCAGCATGCCCGAGGCCTGAGTTTGGTCCCCAGCACCCGTAAAATTAAAAAGGACTCCTCCAGAAGGACCGTGCCTCCGGCGGCCAGGCCTCTGCCCGGAGCCCCCTCCGGACGCCTTTCCTCCTCCTCCCCTGCCAGCCGAGCCCCTGCGTGGCCCTGTGCCTGGCCTGGGGCTGCGGCAGCCACAGAGACCTGGCTGCTGGGACTGCCCACCGCCCGGGCTGCGCAGGGGCCCCCTCCCCAGCCACACAGCCCCTCCCTGCACTTCTCCCGCGGAGTCGCCTCCTGGCCCGTCCGCCCACCTCCCCACCTGTAGGTGCCCCACCCCCTCCACACCCGGTGCCACCTCCGGTCCTTTTCCTCGCTCTTCACATTGTCCACTACGAGCGCCACTGGCTGGGTGACAAATGGTGGTGGCCCTGTGCACCCGCGGGTTCTCACCCCTGGAGGCCAGCAGCCCCGGGTAGGAACATCCGAGAAGGGGTTGCCCCTGCGCTGACGCTAACAGAGTCCCGGGCAGCCACTGGCCAGCACTGGCCCTGCGTTAGGTGCAGATCCCCCAGAGATGGAGCGATCGTGGGGTCGTGGGGTCCCAGGGGCCCCGGGCCAAGTCCCTCTGGAAGCCAAGGGACGCTGTGCACCCAAGTCCACGTCCTTGGTGCCACTTTCACAGCCACCAGCACAGTGCAGTTGCCACCGTCCTCGCCTCCCCGGGCCCACAGCAATGGATCCTTCCTGCCTGGTGTCCTGGCTCCCGGCTCCACCCTCCGCAGCCACACGGGAGCTGCATCCCCAGCCCTGTTCTGTGTTTTATGTAGAGACAGGATCTCACTGAGTTGCTTAGCGCCTCGCTGTTGCTGAGGCTGGCTTTGAATTCGTGGTCCTCCTGTCTTGGCCTCCCTAAATGCTGGGATTACAGGCTTGCGCCACCGCGCCGGGCTGAAATGTCCTAAAAGACAAACCGAGCTGGGTGCCATGACGCCCATCTGTAATCTCAGCACTTAGGGAGGCTGAGGCAGGAGGATCGTGAGTTCAAAGCCAGCCTCAGCAATGGCGAGGCGCTAAGCAACTCAGTGAGACTCTGTCTCTACATAAAACACAAAATAGGGCTGGGGATGGGGCTCAGTGGTTGAGAAACATGCGGTTCCTTCCGCCTGAACCTCCTCCTGCCAGGTGCATGGCCCCTGTCCTCACCGCATTTATATCACGTCCCCGTCCTCAGAGAAGCTTCCAGGACCTGCCCACCCCAAGCCCTCCGCGCCCTCACCATCTCCCTGCTCTCAGCTTTCCCTCATCACAGCCGCCGCTGCCTGGCATGTGGCATGTTCAGCAGGGTTTGTTTGTATCTGTTCTTGGCAGAGGAGCCTGAGCCCCACCGATCCCTGTGATGCGAGCTCCCCACAGGGCTGGCTTCGGGGCCGGTGGGCTTCCCTGGGTGCAGATCCGGGAAGGCCATTGCGAGCTCTGCTGTGCAGCGTGGGGCAGGGTGTGGTCCAGATGCAACAGGACGTGACACATGTCAGTCACACAGGAGCACCGGCACCAGCGAGGTAGGAGTGGAGAGTTTCCAGCTGTGGCTGCCGTCAAAAAAACTCTGATTTATTTATTGTAAGTTCAAATAATTCCATGTTCCATGACGGCCACGCAGGGTGATTGGTCTGCAGACTTTGAGGAGCGGGAGGAGCCGGATGTGGCCAATTCCTGGGCACAGGAATGAGGGACAGGGCTCGGCTCCCGGATCCTTCCCGGGCACAGTGCAAGGAGCCCCCGCGGGCGCCTAGGCCGCGCTTGGTGACTGCGTGACTGCAGGAGCATCTCCTGTGCACCAGCACGACCACCTCGCCTCTGGGGCTCAGCCCGGCCTCTGGGGCTCAGCCTGGCTTCATCAGGCAACTTTCATTTGGCTCTAAGAATGTTTATAACATGTTTTAAAACTTCATTGCCAACAACGAAAACAACAGCAAAAAACAAAAGTTCGTTGCCAGAGTTTGAAAGTCAACAAGTTTTTTTCCCCCACAAAACCTCACGTATACCTAGAGGTGCAGCTTCCTGGGCATCAGGGCTGATTCAGAGGCCAGAGCGAGAAGTCAGAGCCCCGTCAGACGGCCCAGCTCCTCGGAGGTCCCCACCGGCCAGCCCTCCCTAGAGCCCCGGGGCCCACCTCGCTCATTACAGGACCCTCGGGCCCTGTGGATATGTGGCTGTAATGGCCACCTGGTCAGTCTCCCGGCAGACGGAGAGCACCCTGAGGACAGCCCTGGGGTGGCCCCAGCCTCCTCCTGGTGCGGGGCCTGGCAGGCCTGGAGTTGGAGTCCGTGTTTATCATTCAGAGGATCCAAACCTCGCTCCCCTGACTGGGGCGCTCGCAGAGTCCAAGCCCCACTGGAATGTGGCAGAGGTTGGCCAAGGCCAGGGTTTAAAAATACCCCGGCCAGCCGGGCAGCTGAGGGGCCTGAGGTGTTGACACACGGGAGGGGCAGGGCCACGCTGGCTTGGCCGGGCAGCCCGGGAGGCGGGGGCCTGGCTGCCCCTCGGCCCGCGGAAAGGTCAGCGCTAAGTTTATAAACAGAATCAGGCGACCCACGTGCTTTCACACAAAGGGTCACTCGGCAGGGCAGGGACCTGCGGCCTCCTGGCCTCGAGGAAGTGGCTGTGGCGCACTGTGGTCTCCCTGTGGCCCAGGCCACCTGAGCCACCTTAAAAATAACACTCGCAGTCCAGTCTCCTGGGGGACGGCCAGCTTGGGGCTGGGCAGGCCCGGTGCCAACTGGGTGCCGGGCACAGCAGCAGCACAAGCTCACTGACCCTCACGTGGCCCTGGACATGCTACCCAGATGGGAAAACTGAGGCTGGGGAGTGACCTCACCGGCTCAGTTTCCTGCTACGTTGCTGGCAGTGCCGGCATTGAAGTCCCTGAGAGAAGCCACCGCCGGGTCCCGCGTCCCTGGACGTGTTGTGGCCTCTGCAGGAGCTGAGAGGTAGCTCTCCCGGCCCGTCCTGTCTTTTGGTGGCGGCTCCGCCCGGCGGATGCTCAGAGGCTGGCAGTGCCCTGACTCTCCCCTCACCTGGTGTCCTGTCCGACTGCGCCCGGGCAGCGACTCCCAGTCCTCTCAGCCCCTTCCCGGCCTCCAGCTCCCTCCCTCGCTGACCAGTCCGCCATGCAGGCATCGGAGCCCCAGGTGACAGACACCTGCCCCGCGTGCTTACCCATCTGCAGGCGGAGCGGGCGACGGTGGTGAGCTGCCACCGTGGGACGGCAGAGGGTGGAGGGAGATGTGGGGACAGGCCGCCCTCTCCTGTTTCAGCTGGCAGTATGTGCCAAGTGAACCCAGGAGCAGGGAGGGCATCGGAGAGGGGCACGTCTAACCCCGGTGGAGTACAGTCGCTGGGAGGGCCTCCAGACCAAAATTGGGCACAGACTCAAAAGAGACGAGGGGATTGTGTCGTAGGGGTTTCTGGAGGAAGGACAGGGCATCCAGCCAGTGCAAAGGCCCCGAGGTTGGCCTGCGCCTGGCTCGTGTGCAGATGGAGGGTGTGGCTGGAGCGGTGTGAGCAGGGGCCGGCAAGGAGCTGGTGAGGTCAGAGAGGAGGGGCAGATGGCACAGCCTTGCGCAGCGTGGGAAGGACCTTGACTCTGAGGTAGGTGGGAGCCATAGAGGGTTCTGAGCACAGCAGGGCGTGCTCTGGCTGTTCTGAGAACCCCTCCGACTGGGTGTGCACAAAGCACCGTCACGGGTGGTGGGGTCGAGCATCAGGAAGGAGGTGTTTGCCGCGGCCCAGGCAGAAGACGGTGATGGACAGGCCTGCAGGGTGGCCGTGGAGATGGCCGGAGAGGCACGGCCTCTGATTCTGGATGTGCTAAGGTGGAGTTGACGGGGCCTGCTGCTGGACCTCACGTGGCAGAGGTCAAGGGTGGCCACGGGGTCTGGCATCGAGGGCCTCCTGCCTCACAGAGACACCTGAGCTGGCTCCAGGGGAGGAGGGCGGGCAGCAGTCCTGCCCGGGGGGACCTGCCCGAGGGCTGTCCCCGGCCCTGCCCTCTCACTGCCCTGCCCTCCGGGCCTGGCCTCGGGTCCCAGAGCTGCCATCCCTCCTGTGTGTTTGTCGACTCTGAACGTCACAGGGCGACGAGGTGGGGACTGTCAGCACTCCTGTGCCATGGACAAAGAGACCAAGGCCCAGGGGGACTGTCACTTGCCCAGGGTCTCACAGCCAGTGGGTGGCAGGGCAGGACTTGCCGCCCCTGCTCTTGACCGCCTGGCTCACGAGGAGCCGGGCCGAATCCGAGGCCCCGCTCTGCGCCCGTGCACCCACTATTCTGCAGGTCCGCTGAAGAGGCGGGGGTCACAGTGAAGTCACACGGCCGTGCGCGAGAGCCTGAGCTGGGCCAGGACCCACCGCACCCACCTGAGCTCGCTGCCCACCTCCTGCTCTGGGTGGGGTTCTGGGCCACCTGCACCTCCCTGTCACCCGCTTCCTCCTGGCACATGTGGGGGATGGGCCGAGGCTGGGAGAGGCAGCCGGGAGGGCGGCTGGGGGGCTCCGGCTCTGCGGCTCGTGGTCTGTGGGTACCAGCCACACTGTGGGCCAGTCCTGGGCCCGGCGGGGCTGGGGCCAAGGCAGGGGGGGCAGGGGGACAGCTGAGCGTGGAGGAAGGGGGAGTCCACGGCTGGGGGCTGTCACAGGAGCTCAGGATGACTGCAGCTCAGAGGGGCAGGTATGTGAGCCCTGGTGTCCCGGGCAGCCACCTGGCCTCGTGGGGCCTCAGCCTCCACCTCTGGGAGGGGCCACCATGTGCACCTGGAAATCGTCACCAGGCTCTTCCAGGACAGGAAGAGCATCGGGAGCACAAGGTGGCCTTGGTTAACAGGCCGGGAGACTGGCTCCCAGGGAGGTGAGGAGACCCACCCAGGGCACAGAGCCCAGAGGTGATGGCGCCAGGGCTTGGGCCTGACCCTCACCTGCTCAGGCTTCGCTCTGCAGGGCACAGATGAGCTGTGCAGAGCGTGTGCTCTGTGCCCTGAGCTGTCCACACCACTTCACACGTGGTCACCAGTATCAGTCTTAGCCCCAGCGGGGAGGTGCACTTTCTCCCCATTTCACTCATGAAGAAAGAGGCAGAGGCAGGCACGGTGGTGCACGCCTGTAATCCCAGTGGCTCAGGAGGCTGAGACAGGAGGATTGCAAGTTTGAGGCCAGCTTTAGCAACTTAGCAATGCCCTGAGAAACTTTGTGAGATCCTGTCTCAAAATAAAAATAAAAAGGGCTGGGGATGTGGCTCAGTGGTGAAGTGCCCCTGGGTTCAATTCCTGCTACCAAAAAAAAAAAGAAAGAAAGAAAGAAAAAGAAAGAGGCGAAGGACCCTGTGCCAAGTCCCAGAGCTAGTAATTTGCAAAGCCAAGGTTCCTACTCAGGCCATCTGGCCCCAGAGTCCACGATCTTAAATCAAAACACTGGACTTGGGAGTGACCCGGCAGCCCCACCTGAGCTGCCCAGCTGGAGGATCCTGGGGACGTGGGCAGCCTGCCCTCCCCAGACTCCTTGAGGCCTCCCTTGAAAAGTCCCTATTTCCATTCCTTCCTTTGGTCCCATGGGCCCCAGGGGCCGTTTTCCTCTTCTCTGCCTCCCTCTGGGACAATCCTGAGCAGCCTCCGCCGACCATGGGCTGCTGGCCAGGAGACTGGCCGGGCAGTCTGGCCAGGTTATCGGGTTGCGTGGTCAGCCACCTTCGCCCCTGACCAGAGCTCTTTCCAAAACAGAACATTCAGTTACCGCCTGTCTTGTGCTTGCTGTCCTTGTGCTCTGACCTCGCTTCCTGCCCACCCGCCTGGGGCTTTCCCGGGTCCTCATCTGACACTGGCTCCCGTGAAGATGAACAGCGCCGATGAACAGCCAGAGCGTGAGAAGGGGAGGCTGAGGCCACGGGGAGGGGCTCTGAGATGTCACATCCTGACGAGGACAAGAGACTGCGAGGCGCAGAAAGAACAGAGATGGAGCTGCAAAGACAGAGGCAGGGAGGGAGGCCGAGGCGGGGAGGGAGGCTGAGGCAGGGAGGGAGGCTGAGGCAGGGAGGGAGGCCGAGGCCGGCAGAGCGCGCGGGGCCTGCTCTCGTCTCCTCCCTGCTGCCTGACCGACTCCTGCACCCCGTGTGCCCCAGCAAGCTCCTGCTCACCTCCTCCTCCAGGAAGCCCCTTGCCCCTCACCTCTCCGAGCCCCGGGCCGCTCCTGCCTCTCTGCCATGGTTCATGTGTGAACTTGTCCCCTCCAGGGGAATATGGGTCCCGAGGGCAGGGACTGGACCCATCTGCTCCCCCGCACCCAGCACAGAGCCCGACACACAGTAGGTGCACCACACACTGGCTGAATGGCGGCTCAGACCGTCCCTGGGGCCCTCCTGGGAGGCCTGCCCGGCCTCGCCCTTGTGGTGGGCTGCAGATCTGCGGGGCCTCCCGTCTCAGGCCTGCAGGCTCTGCCAGGCCCTCCTGTGCTGTCCGCGCCGGGCACAGAGCAGTGCTCAGAGGGCGGCTGAGCGCAGGAGCCAGGGAGTCCACCTCTAGCCGTGGAGGGTTCTGAACCCAGACCAGGGCTGCCTGCCTGCTCTGCATGGCCCTTCAGATTAAGCCCTGTGTCCTGGCCAGGGCCTGCCAGGCTCTGTGGGATGCACACTGCAGCCTCAGCCCCTACCCTGCCTCCAGGACACCAGCGTGGGGTGGCCTTGGCCACCTACTGCGAGTCCGTCGGCAGAGTCGAATCCTTCTGCAGGCAACGCTGACCGCACAGCGTGGGTTTGTGCAAGCAGCCTCAATGTCACCGGCAGACCTTGGTCGCTGTGGGACCGTCTCCAAGACTCAGCCAGCAGCTGCCCAGTCCCTGCCTGAGTGAGGGTCCCCTTCCTCAAGAGGGCCGGCTGGCACAGGTGTCCTGGGCCCCACAGTGGCCACACGTTCTGGAGGGAGGAGGCCGAGGCCTGAGCAGACCCTGCTGGTCTTCCGGCTCGGGCAGGCAGGCCTGGCCCTCGGGCAGCTTCCTGTCCCCTTCCTGTGGCCAGCTCTGGTCTCACCCTGGCTGCGGCTCTCGCCATGCTGGGATTCCATGCACGGCCTTGGCTTGGGGTCACGGGCCCAGGGTCCCTTCTTCCCCGTCTTTCCCCTGTGAGTGTCCCGCAGGAGGCCTCGGCCACTCGCTCCAGGCCTGGGCCTGCGGGTGCGTGTGGGTACAGCAGGGCCCCACACTCACTCCGCACTTGGCGTCCCTGCCGTGACGGCCAGCGCCTCCGCCCCGGGTCCCCTGGCTCACTGTGCCCCCCTCCACCCCTTGCTCCCTTGGTCCCCCAGTGCACACGTCACCACCCATCCACGGACATGCCGAGCTTTCTCGGTGCCCAGCCACGTGCTGGCCTCAGGGAAACCAGAGCAAGTGGGACTTGTTCCCCGGCCTCGAGAGCTCGGCAGGGTGGGACAGACGGGACGGCGGCCGGACGAGTCACTCGTCATCCACTCGGGAGATTCCTGGGGCCTCCAGTCCAGCCGTCATCAGACCCGGGAGCAAAGAAAAAGGAGACGCCCCCGCCCTAGCAAGAGGGACAGGAGTCCACGTGACCAGGCAGGGACCGCACATGCCCTCTGCACCTTGGCTGGTGTGACCCGCAGGACGTCGGGCCTGGGGACACGGTGACATGGAATACCAGGCCTTGGCCACCTGGAGCACAAGCTGCCACCAAGACGGCTTTGCAGGTGGGGCCTCTGGCATGTTCTGTGATGCTGGTGCACGCGCCTGGCGGGGCTGGCCCGGGCACCTGGAGGATCAGGGCTTCCCCGGCCTCCACCCCCATCGCGACAAGCATTTTGGCCTCCTTTGGGCCCTTCTGATGTCCCCGCCCAGAGGTCACACCATGCAGCTCACTATGAACCAGTTCTGTCCCCTCATCCCTCGGAGGGGACGCTCGCTCGGGCATCCCAGCGCCCAGGTGCAGAAAGGGAGAGGCCTGCGGCTTGCACAGCTGCGGCTGCACCTGCAGGCCGCCCCAGGTTCCCCTTTCCAAGTCGCTTCCTGGGTTCCTGTGAGTCTCTGTCCACAGTCCTGTGGTCTGTGACTGGAGGTGACCTCGGTTCCTCCTTCTGCTCCGGCTGCCTTGGCGCAGTGGGCAAAACTCGCGGGACACAAGCTGTAGCCCGCGTGGATGGTGTCACCCGCACAAGGACTCTTTCTTTTGGGAGATTAAGTTTGCTCAGTTATTGAACATTTGTAAAATAGAGACTAGGAAAAATGAAATTTCTCACCGGATCCCCCACAGAGGCCCATTTCCTAGCAGTTTTGCCCCGAGTCACTTTCTCTATTTTGAAATTTTGTTGAAAAGTTGTGACTGCACTGCATGTACAACCTCAAATCCTGCTATTCCAAAATGAAATCACATTTTCACGTTATTACAAAATCTTCTTGGATATTATTTTTAATTATTGCCTATTGTGCCAGACACCCCTGTCCATCCCCAATTCTGGGATCTCTCTCCCTCTTCCTTAACAGTAGAAATCCCAAGCTTCTGCAGGGCATGTGCCCTCCCACCCTCTGGAAAAAAAAAAGAAGAAAAAGAGACTACACTTCCCAGCCTGTCTTGCAGCTAGCTGTGCTCATGTGACGAAATTTTGGCCAATGGGATATAAATAACATCCAAATGGTGTCCCTAGAGAGGAGATGCCTTCTCTTCTTCCCATCCTCCTCCTTGCTGGCTGGAATGTAGATGTGATGGCCAGAAACTCAGTGGCCATCTTGGGCCAATGTGGGGCAACCAAGAACAGGAACCTACATTCCCAGTGAATCTTTGAAGACACCTTCCACAAGTTTTTCATGTAAAAGAGAAACACTCTTCTCTTTCATTTGAGACCCTGGTATTCTGTCTTTTCTGACTCAAAGACGAAACTCATCCCACGAGTTCATTAAGGAATCGTGTCTGATATTTCTCGAGCTCCGCCAATGCCTGCTGGCCGGGCATCTAGCGTCCCCACTCCGCACACCCCTCGTTAACTCTGCTGCTCACGCCTCTGTGTCTCCATCTGTGATTATTTCCTAAGTACAGAATCCCAGAAGGCAGCTCTGGGTGCAAAGTTCACACCTGTCACTCAACTGCCCCCCAAGCAGTCCTGTGGCAAGGACCCGTTCTGGAGCCAGGGCAAGGGTGCCAACACTCAAACTCATTTCCTCCAGGACCCAAAACGAGTCAGAGGCGGTCACTGCTTGATGGTTCTTGCTTTAAAAATATTGGCGAGAAGCTGTAATGAAGTGATCTGTGGTCAGGCCGGGGCTTGGATTCAAGTGGCAGAATCCGCCACTCTGTCCAGTTGACACACAGGGGCATCTATTTGTGGCTAATGGGTGGCTGGTGGCCCCCAAGGGAGGCCATGGGGCCAGGACTGCACACTCCCAGTCAGGAGCCAGGCCCGGGCCTCGAGGAGCCCCCGGTGAGCCCCTCTTCCCCCTGACCCCTCAGCACACGCTCTGGGACCCGGCGGTCCCTCTCCGTCTCCCTTTAGCAGGACACATGTCGGCGCCCACAGCACGCAGGAGACGCGAGGTGAGCCTTCTGGCATCTTCCCCAGGAGCAGGGCTGTGTGGCAGGAAGTCCCCTCAGGGTGACGGCCAGGTGTGGGCAGTGGGAAGTGGGGCACAGGTCAGCTCCACAGGCAGAGACCTGGCTGCGCCTGCCTCCTGTCTTGCTTCACAGCAAGGGAACAACAAGAGGTCCAGGTGACAAGACTGTCATCCCCACCCAGGTCCCGCGAGGGCCAGGACCCAGCTCTGCCCACCCGAGGGCCAGGCTCGCTGCACCATGGAGGCCACAGGTCCATGCAGAGGTCGTTACCTGGCAAGGGCGTGTCCCCTGACCATGAGGAAGGAGCCGGCAGTCTTAGCCACCGTTGTCTTCCCAGCCCCTGGACAGGCCCCAGCATGCAGTAGGTGCTCAGCAGATACATCCTGGATGAATGAGGAATGACGCAGGCCTCATTGATCCGGCCCACGCTTCCTGAGCACCCGGGATGCCCCAGGCCCTATTTTAGGAGCTGGGGCTATTGTAGGAAGCAAACAGACCAGGTCCCTTTCTCACAGAGTGGGGACAGACACTCAAGAGAAAGTCCAGAAGGCTTAGCACAGTGCGACAACCCGATGAGGTAGCACAGCCCCGGGGGGTGGGGAATGTTTTATGAAGACACGGAAACTGGGTGACTCAGAGATGCTAATTTGGACAAGTAGTTGAGATGTTGTCTCTAGGAAGGTGACATCTGAGCAGAGACCTAAAATCAGTAACAGAGTGAGCCCAGCAAATATCCCAAGGAAGCATATTCCAGGCATGGGAGCATCCAGTGCAAAGGCCCTGGGGTAGGACTGACCTTGGTGCCATCTGTGCAAGGCAGCCAGCAAGGGCCACTGGGACCTACAGAACCCTTCACTGGCAGAAGCCGGGGTGCAGAGGGGAGGGTCCTTCTCCCTTAAGCATCTCTGAGAAAACATGATATGAGGGACAGGCAGTAAATCTTGACCTGTCCCAGAAAACAATGGGCGGAGCACCCAGAGAAGTGTCAAGCTAAAAGTGAACGGCCAGAGGGCCAGGCTCCACGGACCATGTGACTTTGTTAATTGATCTGCAGCTGGAAAAAAAAGTGCTGCCCAGCAGGGGGCGGAAGCTTCTGGCCAGCAGCAAGATGTCCCTGGTGGCTCCTCCAGGCAGGCCTGGGAGGACGTCCAAGGACAGCAGTGCACATGGCCGGCTCCTTGTGCAAACCCACTCGTTCCCTCATCCAGAAAATATTCATTATGGACCTACTATGTGCCTGCAGGTGTGTGGCTGTCCCTGCCTCCTGGAACCCACCATGCAGAGGGGGGCAGGCCATCCCCGCATGAGGCACAGACACACCCCCATGTCCAGTCAGCACAGAGGACAACGCCCCAGTGCTGCAAGGGCGAGCATCGAGTGATGACAGGGTGTGCGGGGGTCCCCACAGGGAGGCTCCCCAGGCCCCATGTCTTCCTGTTCCCTTTTTCCTTTTCCTGGTTCCTGAGTTTGAGCCCAGGGGCGCTGAGCCACATCCCGGCCCTTTTTATATTTTATTTAGGGACAGGGTTTCGCTGAGCTGCTTAGGGCCTCGTTAAATTGCCGAAGCTGGTCTTGAACTTGCGATCCTCCTGCCTAGGCCTCCCCAGTGGTGGGATCACAGGCGTGCACCACCGCACCCGGCTGCTCCCCTTCTATTGTGTGTAGCTTCTGTGTTTTTATAACTGTCGTACTTTGTAACCGAGTGACTTAAAATCAAGAACGAAATGAAGAGGGCAGCAGGGTGCTGGAAAGCCTGGGTCAGGAGGTGACCGGCAGCCAGGGAAGACCCAAGGGACCAGCACTGCTTGCAAGAGGGGGAGGTGGGCTCAAGAGGGAGCCTCGCTCCACACAGGACACGGGACACGGGGACCTTCTGAAGGGGCGCGTTCAAATCCCAAAAAGCAAAGGTGTTTAAAATAAACCGCAAGTCGGGCTTCGCTCTCTGGAGGAGGCAGGCACAGCGGGCCTGTGGGGAGCAGCTGAGCCTCCTCCCCTGGACCTCCTAGACGGCCCCTCGGGTGACTCTTCTGTCCTTCGCTGCAGGCCCGCTGCAGACCACTTCCTGTGGGCGCTCTGCAGCCTAGCCCGCCCTTCCTCCCGACCACGCGAGCATTTATCATCCACTGGACAGAGGGGGACACTGAGCGGGGGAGGCCGCTGGCCCATGGTCCCACAGCAGAGTTCACCCGGGTCTGTGCCGTGCTGAAGCCTGTCTTCAAATCAGTGGGTTTGGATGTCCTTCAAATGTCCTTTACGAAAATACGTTGCTTTGAAAATCAAGGGGGGGAAAACAAATAAACCAAACAAGAAATATTACATTTTTTAACCCACTTATTTGAACTGGGATGGGGCCTGGGCGGGTGCAGCAGGGCGGGGCCTTCTTTCTGTCCAGCGTCCCCTGGGGCTCACCCCTGGGCACTGAGGCCAGCCACTGCCTGTCACTGTGACACCCAGCAGCCCCCAACCCTGTCCATCCCCTCCATGAGGACGGCCAGCTGGGAGCTTGGGCGGCCCTGAGCGCCTGGGGGACCGGCACTCCTGCTGAGCTCAGGTGCTCTGTGGATGGGCTGTCCCTGCGGACCCCAGAAGCAAGGGCCTCCGTGGCCTCGTTTTCAGGGATATGAGGCTCAGAGGGGCTGAGTGATGTGCCCAAGGTCACACAGAAGGACTCCACACTGCACTGTCTGCCTCCGGGACCTAGGGGGCTTGGGACCTGTGGGGCCAGGGGACAGAAGGGAGAAGATGGTGGCCTGCAGCCCCGGGCTCACAACAAGACGGCCACAGGCACCAGCCCCTCTCAGGCCAGCCGAGGCCTGGCCAGGAGGACGGAAGCCCACGCTGTGCTGCCACGGCTATGGGGACGGGGAGGCCAAGCACACCCTCCGCCTGCCTGGAAGCGGCCGTGGCTGCCCGCCAGGCCCCGCCTGACGTCAGGGTCTGACCAGGGACATAATGTGCTGGCGTTGGGACAGGGCTGGCTGCAGAGACAGAGGTGGGGCCCTCAGAGGGAGCTGGGGAGGAGGAGGGGAGAGACGGGGAAGGAGGGAGCGAGGGCCAGGGGTGGACAGGAAACAGGGAAGCAGATGGGGAGCAGGGAGCAGAGGCGGGAGAGGAGGAGCAGGGAGCAGAGGGGTGCAGAGGCGGAGGCTGGGGCTCAGGGGACCTGGCCAGGATCTGCTGTGCCCTCTGACCCAGTGGCTGCCCTGGGAGCAGTGGGGTCCTGTCAGAGGGCCTCATTCACCTGGGGGGCCCCACATGAAGGGCTTGGCAGAGTCCCGCACGTAGTAAATGCTCAATAAATTGGAGGTGAGAATTAAGAGGGGCTGGGGAGGGATGGATGGGAAGCCCAGAGAGGAGGCTGAGATGAGAGCGGCCCCCTCCCCACAGCAGGGACAGCCCTGCCTCCCGCCCCTGCGTGACTCAAGCACACAGACCTTGGCCTGCCCTGGCCTCTCATGGGGCCCAGCCCCCTGTTTATGGGCTCAAGAAGGCCATGATCCCAGGGCCATCACGTCACCAAAGCCAAGCAAGGCCAGGCCTGGTCACTTCTGGCCTTCCAGCCTCATCACCCGTATCCAGCTTAATGATTAAATGGCCCAGCAGGGCCGAGGGGCTGGGCCAGCTGCCGTCCCGCATGGGGGCGCTGGGCTCCTGGGCCTCCCCGGTCAGGGTGGCCCCCAGGCTCCCCGCTGTGTCCTCTCCTGCTCCCACTTCCCCCAAGAGCCTTGGTCCTCCCGAGCCTTCCTTTATTGAGCACTTACTGCGTCCTAAGCACTGTACAGGATTAGCCCACTCCGTCCCCCCAAGAGCCCAGGAGTGTTGTTATCCCATGTCACAGGTGAAGACGCTGAGACCCCAGGCCACCTGCCAAGGAGCAGCAGGGCCACCAGCCACTCAATAGGACAGTGAATGCCATATCCTGAGCAGGTCAGTGCCAGGCTGTGCCTGGTGACAGGCCACCAATCAGCTCCTTCAGCACCAGGGTCATCCTGAGGCCAGTTTTCGATGGTAGTAACTGTGCCCCCAGGAGGCCGTGGGCTCTGTCTGGGACGCTTGGGATGTCACACGGTCATCTGGTGGGTAGAGGCCCGGGACGCTCTCCACACCCTGTGGTGCACAGGACACCCACCTGATCTGGCCCCAAGTGCTCAAGTGGGTGCAGGACCCTGCCAGGAGGGACGTCCTACTCTGACGTCCACTTTGCGAATGTGGAAGCCAAGGTGCAGAGAGGGTGCAGCTTGCCTCGGACGCCGGCGCTGTGCCCTCTCTTTACCCCAAGACCCGTTGCCAGTCCCAACGGCCTGGCCACTGCCTCGTCACCGGCCTGCTGGGTCCTGGCTGGCTGGATGCATCGAGCCCCCCACGCAGACCCCTGTGCACCCGTGAAGACGAAGCCCTTGTCCGGGCTGGGGGAAGAGGTTGGGCCAGGGTCATGGGTCGGGGAGCTGGGGGCCTTTGCATCTGCCACACACTGAGGGACATCTGAAGCTGGCCACGCATGCACTCATGGAGCAAGTGTTTTGTGAGCACCTACTACGTGCTGGGCCCCATCGCTGGTGCTGGAGCCACAGCGGTGAGCCAGGCAGCGCGGCTGTGCTGGGCGCGGGGAGTCCACAGCCCAACGGGGAAGGCGGCCAGTGAACAAGACGGTCTCAGATGGGCCAAGTGACTGTGCAGAGGGACAGGCCCTCCAAGAAGGGAGCCCAAGGCCGCTCTGAGGAGGGGCGGCTGGAGGACCTGGAGGGAGGAGGCAGGTGTGGCTGCCCCTGGTTTCTCTGTTGTGGGGCAGAGGAAGGACCTGGACACCCAGGGCCTGGCGGCTCCCGGCCCCGAGCCGTGGCCTGGTGTGCCAGACGCTCTGTCCACCTGTGCTGGGCCAGCAACACGAGGAATCCCCACCTTCCACAGGACAGGGGCCGGAGGTGGCCCAAGGGTCACAGGGTCCCCAACTGTGGGCCCAGTGTTTGAACCCAGAACTCACTCCAAAGTGCACACCACGTAGGTCACCTTCTCCGAACACTCCACGCTGCTTGCCTTCCAGACACTTCTGCTCTGTGGGAGGGTGTTCTGTCCTTTAAGAGGGGGTCAGACGTTCCAAACAGCACCGTAGGGCAACCGCAGGACAATGGCCAGGGGAAGCTACGTCAGAAATGGAGGTTCAGAGAGGTGGCGTCATCCCCAAGGTGTGCAGCCATCAGCAGCAGAGCTGGGATTCAACCCCGGCTGGATCCCAGTCCCAGAACCAAGGCCCCCTCGGCCTAAGAGACAGAGAAGGTGGAGATCGCACTACCCAAGGTCCTGGCGGGCAAGTCCAGCAAGTCCACGGCTAGCTCTGCCCCTCCTCTGCTGTGTGGCCTCAGGCAAGTGGCCTCCCCTTTCTGGCCCAGGCCCCTCTGATAATTCCAACTAAAATTCTGCAGAATTTAAAAAGCTCTGCATGTTGGAAAATAAAAATATGTAGTCTGTATGCTAGCCGACATTGTCTATCAGACTGCACAGTCTGGGGCATATGAATGTAGTCATAATAAAATATAATAGACAACTTGAAAAATTTGACCATAGACAAAAGAGTTTATTTTTCTCCTGTGTGAATGAAGCCCAGGTGTAGACAGTGTAGGGAGGTTGGCCAGTGCACAAAGCCCTCACTGTCTCGGGTCCCTTCTTGTACACTACTACTCTGCCATCCCTAGGGAATGGCCCTCCTTCTCGTGATCCAAGATAGAGGCCATTGCACCAGCTTTCACATCTGCCTTGCAGACGAGAAGTAAAGAGCAAGCACAAGCTCAGTCTCCAGGAAGGATTTCAGCAACTGCCACCAATCCCCATTTTCAATGCAGTGGCCAGAACTCAGGCACATGGCTACACCTACCGACCTGCGAGGGAAGCGGAGGAGAGCTTCACTTTTCCTGCATAGCCACGAACTCAGCTGAAAGTCAGCCAAACATTTGAAAATAAACAAGATAATTTCAGATAGTGATGCTGATACATCTGCGAAGGAACAAAACGGGGTCACCTGCTGGAGAACGGGGTGGGGAAGGCATCTCGGGGAGAGACTTGGCTGAGACAAATGACAAGAAGGCTTCGTGGGACAAGCATTCTGGGCACCCAGGACAGAGAGGGTGCTGCCCTGAGGCAGGCATGCGCCCAGTGTGGCTGAGAAACAGAAAGGAGGCCAGGGAGGCTGGAGCCAGGAGAGACCAGGATGCTGGTAGGAAACGAGGTCAGGCAGGGCTGGGCCCCAGGCTCTGCGAGCCAGGGAGGACCTGGGGTCCCCCCTGTGAACAGTGAGGGGTCATTTAGAGGTGGAGGAGCCAGGTTTGCCTGAAGCCTGTGGGGACTTCCCTCCTGCCCTGGGTGGCCTCCATCAAGGTGGACTGGGGGGCACCAGGGACAGGACCAAAGGAGCTTCCTGCTGGAGGTGACATTTGAGCAGGAACGTGGGCCATCAGGGAGCTGGCCTTGTAAGGCTGGGAAGAGGGCAAGGACGTTCCAGGTGGCCGGGGACAGCTGGGGAGACCCGCGGAGGACTGCAGTCCAGAGTCTCCCAGGCCCGCGGAGGAGGCAGGAGGGAGGAAGGGAGGGAGGGAGGCGTCTGCCTTGTCCCCGGAGCAGGAGGGAGGCCAGGAGGATGATTTACTAAGCGCTCTGACCCCAAATCCCTGGGAGGGGCCGCGGCGGGTCCTTGACAAGCAGGGACCCAGCTCGCCCAGAGGGTGTTGACGGCGGTGACATGGGTTCTGCCTTCCTGCGGTTGCCTTGTGCCTGCCAGGACGGTCCTGCCCTGAGACCGCGCTGTGACTCAGCCTGCGGGCCCCGCCCCGCCCCGCCCCGCCGGCCCCGCCCCCGTGCCGAGTGGCCCCGCCCCAGGCCCCGCCCCTCGCCCTGCTGGCTCCGCCCCTCCAGGGCTCCACCGCAGGATCCTGGCCCAGGAGCGCCCAGGTCCGCCCAGGTCCCCAGTCAGCCCTGTCCCTTTCACGGGGTGGGAAAGCAAAGCTGGAGGAGGATCCCCTTCCCCAAAGGCTCCCCCCAGTCCCAGCTCTCCTGATACCTGGCCCTAAATCTTGACACCATTTAATTAAAGAGGAAAGAAGAAGTAGAATGAGGAGGAGGAGAAAAAGAAGGGAAGAGAGGAGAAGAGAGGAGGGGAGCGAGGGCGGGCGGGAGGCAGGGCCTGAAAATCAGCATTCAAAGGGTGGCGTCAAGGCCGAGCCCTCCGCAGCCAAGGAGGGAACCAGCCTTCGCTGGCCTCTGCTCTGCGCCAGGTGCCGCAGGGTCTCAGCCCGAGGAACATGACCGCAGCCTCTAAATGCTTTGGAGAACAGAGAGGCTGTGCGGCCTAGCGCCACACAGCAGTCCCAGGGCGGACACACGAACAGAGCCCGGGTTGGCTGTACGCTTCCCCACGCAGGGTCCCTCCCTAAGGCCCCTCCAGCCTCCTCTGCTTAGGACAGGCGCAGCCTCCTCTTCCCAGGCTACGCAGAGGTTCCCCGGGGCCTCCAGCCTGCCCGCCGGCTTCCTCTGGCCTACGCGGCGTTTTAAGTAAATTTCCAGCAACGTTCACAAATAAAGGGACTTCACATAAAAACTTCAATGGCTTTCTTCCCTAGAGGGCTGAGATTGGCTGTGCAGGGCCTGTGTCACCTTGTGGCGACAGCGCCTGGGGTGGGAGGGTGCTAAAGAGACCCAGCTCCCCACCTCTCCCTGCTGCCTCCCTGGTCCTGAGGCCAAATACAAGGTGCCACTTATCACCAGACACACACTGTTGCTTTTCTGAGAGCAGAGAGAGTCCCTGTACCTGTGTCGCTTGGATCCAAGAGGATCCCGATTCATGACAAAAGGGAAGGCCTGCTTCCCCAGGGGCCTGGGGACACCCCTTGGTCTTTCTCCTGCAGACTGTTTGTACCTGAACCCTGAACCACAGCTGATTTAGCAGATGAAAATACAGGACGTCCATTTCAATTTGCATTTCAGATCAACAGTGAGGGTTCAGAGTGAGCGCGCCCTGTGCGACATTCGGGACCTACTTCTACTGAAGTATTTTCTCTTTCTCTGAAATCCTAGTTGACCTGGGCATCCTGTGCTTTGCCTGGCAGCCCTGTCTAGGGGACTCGAGAGGGGATCGCCAGGGGCTTGCACTTGAACCCAAGTTCCTCCCCGCTGGCTGGGGGATCTTGGACAGTCACCTAAGTTCTCTGGGCTTCAAAGTGCGAACACAATGCAAGGTTTCATAAAATAACTCAGATGAAAATCTGAAGGATGGAGGCCTGGGGCGGCCTGAGTGCTCCCATTTGTCCCAGGGAAGACAGAAGTTCAATACGAAGTCTCCTGATGTTTAACAGGCTGGCGACTGATTGCCCCACCCCGTGTGTGTGTGTGTGTGTGTGTGTGTGTGTGTGTGTGTGTGTGCGCGCGCCCCCGCGCGCATGTGCACATGGTTTTTTAACATGGTTAGGAACAATCAAAATGCGCATGTGTAGTTGGGAACTGCCAGTTTGTGGAATGTACATCTAGAGCCTCAGGAAGGACAGTACCCAGCCGTGGCCTGCTGGCCCAGATTATTCTATGAATAAATGTTTGTTGATCGACCAAGTGATGGGCATCAGGCAATTGAAAATCTCCAGCACACGCAGCCATCCAGCAACGCCTGTGTCTGTACCAGTGCGATCTTATTTGCCCTGTCCCCGGGCCTCCACGGCTGCTCGCCTCAACAGGTTCTGAAACTCGTCCAGCGTCCAGTATGTGCTGGGCTCTGGGATATTATTATTTTTTATTTTTATTTTTTATTTGTTCCTTTTAGTTACACATGACAGTAGAATGTATTTTGATGTGTCATACATACATGGAGCATAACCTCCCGCTCTTGTGGTTGTACGCGACCCGGAGTTTCACTGGTGTGTATTCATATGCGGACAGGAAAGTGGCTCCCACTCCTTCCGCTGTCTTTCCTATTCCCACCCCCTCCCTTCCCTTCTTTCCCGTTTGTCTCATCCAGTGAACTTCTATCCCCCGCACTGTGTGTTACCCTCTGCATCAGAGAGAACGTTCAGCTTTTGGTTTTGGGGGACGGGCTTATTTCACTTAGCATGATCTCCAGTTCCATGCTTTTACCAGCAAATGCCAGAATTTCATTCTTCTTTATGCCTGAGCGATACTCCATCGCAGGCCTGGGGTTGTGGCTCAGGGTAGAGTGCTCGCCTAGAATGTGTGAGGCGCTGCATGACAATAAATAAATAAAATACTCCGTTGTGTATGTAGCACATTTTCTTTATCCATTCATCTGTTGAAGGGCACCTGGGTTGGTTCCATAGCTTAGCTATTGTGAATTGAGCTGCTATAAACATTGACGTGGCTGCGTCACTGTAGCATGCTGATTTTAAGTCCTCTGGGTGTAGACTGAGGGGTGGGATGGCTGGTCAAATGGTGGTTCCATTCCAAGTTTTCTGAGGAATCTCCACACTGCTTTCCAGAGTGGTGGCACCAATTTGCAGTCCCACCAGCAATGTATGAGTGTGCCTTTTCCCACACCCTCGCCAACACTTGTTATTGTATTCTTGAGAACTGCCATTGTGACTGGAGTGGGATGGAATCTCAGTGTCGTTTTAATTTGCGTTTCTCTAATTGCTAGAGATGTTGAACACTTTTTCCTATTTTTGGTGACTGATTGTATTTCTTCTTCTGTGAAGGGCCTGTTCAGTTCCTTTGCCCATTTATTGATCGGGTTGTTTGGTTTCTTGTTTGTTTTGGAGTTAAGTTTTTTGAGCTCCTTATATGTCTTGGAGATTAGTGCTCTATCTGAAGTGCAGGTGGCAAAGATTTTCCTAGGTACACGTATTTCACAACATCACGTTGGAGCTGGGATCGTGGCTCAGTAGTACAGCGCTTCCCTAGCCTGTGTAGGCACTGGGCTCAATTCTCAGCACCGCATATAAATAGATAAAAATAAAGGTCCAGCCGGGCACAGTGGCGCACGCCTGTGATCCCAGCACTTAGGGAGGCTGAGACAGGAGAATCGCAAGTTCAAAGCCAGCCTCAGCAATGGCGAGGCACTAAGCAACTCAGTGAGACCCTGTCTCTACATAAAACACAAAATAGGGCTGGGGATGTGGCTCAGTGGTCAAGTGTCCCTGAGTTCCATCCCCGGTACCA
Organism: Xerus rutilus; assembly: GCA_028644305.1. Lineage (NCBI taxonomy): Eukaryota > Metazoa > Chordata > Mammalia > Rodentia > Sciuridae > Xerus > Xerus rutilus. The sequence goes on from CM053401.1 coordinate 170,458,965, forward strand.
AATAAATAAATAATGTCCATTGACAACTAAAGAATATTTCTTAAAAATAAATAAATAAAATAAACCAAGCCAAGCATGGTGGCACATGCCTGTAATCTCAGTGGCTTGGGAAGATGAGGCAGGAGGATTGCAAGTTTGAGGCCACCCTTAGCAATTTAGTAAGACCCTAAGCAACTCAGTGAGACCATGTAGAAAATAAAAAAAAAACAACCTTATGTTGTCTACCATAAATATATACAAGTATTATTTGTTAATTAAAAGAAAATTCAAGCTGGATATGGCGGCACACACCTGTCATCCCAGCTACTCTGGAGGCTGAGAAAGGAGGGTCGAAAGTTTGAGGCCAACCTCAGTAATTTAGTGGGACCCTGTCTCAAAATAAAAACTACAAAGGGCTGGGGTGTGGCTCAGTAGAGCACTGGGTGTTACCAGTAGCCCTGGAGAAGGAGACACTCCAACACGTCCACGTCAGCAGCTCCGGCTCTGCACCCTCTCTGTGGAGGGCAGGTGTAACCTTCAGACCTCGTGGGTCTCTCCGCAGCCACTCAGTCCTGCTGCCCAAGATCTGCAGCGGTCACCGATGGAATCCAGCACCGAGGCTGCGTTCCAACAAAGCCTCGTGCAGGGACTCAGGTGCTGGACAGAAGGGGCCCCAGGGGGCTGCCTTGTCCCCTGTCCCCTCCCCTAGCTGGATGGTGGAGGAAGGAGGGCAGGCAGCAGGGCCTGAGGATCCACAGCCCTTCTTCCTGCCGCCCAGAAAGAGCTGCCTGGGTCGATGCAAAGACAAGAACAGGCTCTCCCACGAGCTGGTGCAGGATCCCAAATACATTATTTACTGAGTGCTGTGTGCCAGACCCCAGCCCAGGCACAGGGACCAGACGTAGACAAGGCAGACGTTCTCACCTGGGGTCAGACGCTAAGGAATGAACAAATTAAACACAGCCTCTGCCCTGGCTGTGTGACCTCGAGGAAGTGCCTTAACCTCTCTGTGCCCCATGAGGATAACACAAGCAGAGTGCAGGCCCAGGATAGAGTAGCTGTTCTGTAAATGCAAACGCTGCTATTGTTTTAAGTCAATAAGCAAATAAATACACAATTCTTTTAAAAAACCCACTGATAAGTTCTGTGCACAACAGAGCAGCAGCTGGAGAGAGGCGCCTGGTTTGACCGGCTGGTCCTGGAGGGCCCTGGACCGTGTCAGGTAAGCGGAAATCCTAGAATTAGCAGCGTCCGCAGCCTCCGCCGCCCTGCGGCTGCACGGGAGGCCCTCCTGCCTCTCGGGAGCAGGAAGGTGTCTTCTGTAATTAGCGTGGGAGCACAGCCCGCTTTGAAATCTGAGCATAAAAGGGGAACAAAGGTCAGGCTGTGGTCACCGGGCCAGGGCACCCTGCGGGGAACCGGTCCACGAACCCCAAGACTAAGCTCCTGCTCCAACTTGCAGGCCTGCTGGGGCTGGTCCTCTGTGAGACACCCACCTGGGCAGGAGTAGGGTCAGGGTGTTGGAGCCACCCTCGGAGGTGACGTGCTTAGAGCCGCGGACCCAGCCTGTGGTCACTAATGGTGCTAAATCCACACCAGCTTTCCAAGCTCGTTCCATGGTTGCCTTTGTTGCTGTTGTTATCTGACACTTGCCCTGGGTGACCCTGGGCAAGTTACGAAACCACTGGGAACCTCAGTCTTCTCTTCTTTAAAATGGAGTGTTCACAGTTCAGCGGTGCTGTTTGTAAGCGAGTGCGTGCTGCAGAGATAACCCCACTTCTGTTGGGGGCCATTACCTGTCCCGGGCGCTGTTCCCAGCGCCTTCTATGGATTCATTCATTTAATCTTTACAAATACAGTCATGTTCCAGGTAAGGACCTAAGGAACACAGGGGGCAGCCATGCCACGCCCTGCCCAGCCCCAAGAGGGCGCCAATCACACAGACCATGCCAACAGCAGCCTGAAGCCATGACCACAGAGAGGTTAAGCTATTCACCTAAGGCCACACAGCTTGGCAGAACTGGAATTAGACGCCAGGCAGCTGGTCTCCAAGCTTGATGGCCACTCTGGGTGACATCAGCCCTCCTGCTGGTAGCTGTGGTGATGGAGGATTTCTGAGATGCCAAGAGATGAGTTTCTTTTTATCCAGGCAAGCAGGCATTAGGTTTTAAGCTGCAGATCTACTGTTTCTCTTTATTCGAAGAACGTATTCGTTCTGGGGATTTTTGATATTTTCCTGTCTTCTTCTTTTATCAGAGCAGTGCTTTGTGTTTTGACTGGCTGCGCGTACGGCGATCTCACGCGGGGACACCGAGCCTCGCAGATGGACGCCGAGTCCCTCCACGACAGGCCAGTGTGGACTCAGAGAGGCAACGTGGCTGCCCCAGGCCACGCAGCTCGGCAGGGGCAGGCCGGGCTTCGGTCTGCAGGATCCCGACCTCACTCTCCAGCCCCACGTCGGACACCCAGGGACCAAGCGTGGCCTGTGGACCGTTGGAATCGGCCTCCATGGTGTTTTCATAACATTAAAATTTATCTCCTGCATGTCATAAAAAGGGGGAGGGCGATATTTCCAGGAACAACATTCAAAATATTGAGCCGGGGGTGGGGGCTGGGAATTGACCCTCAGGGGGTAAAGTAATGCGACCCAGGAGGGGCCGAGCAGGAGACGGGGACATGGGGCCTGTAAAAAAATAAATAAAGCCTACTTTATCTTTTCTTTCGGTGCCAAAGACTGAAAAGTCTACTTTAAAAAGAAAAAAACCAGGTCTGTCTCCACTGCTGTCCCCCCGTTTCCATGGGCCCCCAAGAGCGGCTGCCGTCCAGGGCGCCTCCTCGGCCCAGGGTGTGTGAGGCCACCGGCCTCCTGGGCCTCAGCACCGCCCGAGGGCAGCTCCCCGGTGACTCAGGCGGGAAGAGGCTTCCACGGAAGTTTCCGGTGAGAAAGAACCTGTGAGCGCAGCCGGGAGCGGGAGGAGCCCAGGGCCGGTGACCCGGGCCTGTGTCAGCCGCGCCCCTGGGGCAGAGTGGGCCACCTCGGTTCCTGCCTGCCCAGGCCTGCGGAGGGCAGGGGCGTGGGACGGTGGCCGTGCGGTGTGGAAGGAGGCCAGCCCGGGGACGGGGTGAGAGCGGGCAGGACCGGAGACGCCTGTCCCCGACTCCCAGGGCTGTCCCTGAGCTCGCACCCGCTCCCGGGCACCGCCCGGTGCCCACTGTCTAACAGCCCGGGAAGCTCAGGGCAGAGCAGTAGCATAGCCACGGGGCTGGTCCCGTGGCGGCTGTCATTTGTGCCTGCCCTCCCCCACTGTCACGCCCTGTGGTTCCAGAGGGAAGGGATGGTCTCCCCAACCAGGCCAGTGAGTTCACCAGGCCTGGCCAGTCGGCATGTTCCACGACCCTGGGCCTCAGGGACTGCTTCTGGGATGGCATGCGACCCAAGTCAGGCCAATCCGAGTTGGCTCCCAGACTTATAAGGACTTGGTAGAAAATTCAGCCTCTGTCCTGTTGGCTGGCTGATCCCACAGGTTGGAAGCCCAGTATTCAGGGAACTCTCTTTGCCACCATATGGGGTGACTCTAATGGACACAGAGGAAAACTGAGCTCAGAGTTAGAAACAGCATGACTCCCAAACAGCAGGTGCACACCTGGATCCAGCCATTCCTGAAGCTAAACCCACCTTGAGACTTTTCATTTACTTAAACCAATACAATTGCAAATAGATGGTTACACATGTTCCCCCTTGGGCACACTGAGCTGGATTTGTTCCTGTTGCTTTCAGCCAAAGACCCTGACCGCCCGAATGAGGGCATAGCTACTTCCAAGCTGGCAGACTTGGGAGAGCTGGGGTCCAGGTAAGTGCTCTGGGGATTGGAGGACAGACGTTCAGAAGTGGCTTCGGGATGAGGAGACCTTAGTTTTGTTCTACAAGTGTCCGTGACTCCGGCAGGCTGTTCCCGTAGCAGTGACCACTTGCTGAAGGATCTCTGTGCACCAAGCCTGGGCCGGGCCTCCCTGGCCTGGTCACCCTCACGACAGTAATAAGTGCTGTTACTTTACTGGGCACAAAGCAGGACTGAGGCTCAGGAAGGCCAGGTGATTTTCTCCAGGCCACACAGCAACTAGACCACCGGCTGTGGGCCCCAGGCCCCAGTCTCCCCGCTCTGCTGCCTGTCCCTTTCACTCTGCTGGGGCGTTAACACTGGCCCTAACGTGTCCCCACAGGGCGGTGACAGGTAATCCGAGGGCATTGGAGTGGGGCTGCCCCGGGCCCTTCCAGGAAGGCCTCCTGCTCAGCCGCCGTAGGGCCCCCCACACTCAGCCTCCTTGAGGGCTGCCTCGGCCCCAGGGCCTCTGTGTCCAGACCACACCATCCTGCAGGCTCCGCCCCAGGACCAGGTAGGAGGCTTGGGCACAAAGGCCGGGCAGGCAATGCCTCTGTGGCCCGAGTGAAAGTCTCCGCGCCTGCGCTGCCCCCTGGGTTCTTAGTAAGTGCCTCACACCCAAACCCCATCCAGGCTGAGCAGCACCCAGGGTGAGGACTGAAGGGCCGGGGCGTTCTACCACTGGGCCCCGCTGCCAGCCCTGGTTAGTTTGCATTGTGAGACAGTCTTGCTCGGTTGCTGAGGCTAACCTCCAACTTTCCATCCTCCTGCCTCAGCCTCCACTGTGCCTCACCATAAAGAAGGTTGGTTTCTGAGCAGATTATGGAGGGAGTAGCCGCCGTGTTGGTGGCAAACTCCTTGGGTGACTCTGATAGCCAGACAGATCTAGGGACAGCCAGGCTACAGGCAAAGCTCTTGGCTGCCCCAGGCACAAGGACACACATGGTGTCCATGTGTCTGTGAGCTTGACAGGAGGGGTCACTGAGGGTGTTCTGAGAGCCAATGACCTGAGACCTGATGGACCTGGAGGTGGTCAGCAAGGGTTTCCTTGAAAGTGACATTGGAACATTCTTCTAGAACCTTCCTCCATCTAGAACAGCCCAGACGCCTGCGGGGCTCCCTCTTACTGAAAGCCGTCTGCTCAGAGACCCTACATCCTCGTGTCCTCGAGGCTGGGCCTCCAGGTGCTGCTGCTCTTCCTCCCGGGCTGTGGTCCTGCCTGACCCTCAGGCTGCCTGTGGCGTCTCCCACCCAGCACAGCCCTTCCCAGGGGAGGGGTTTCGGTGTCGACTGCCCCACTGCTCCCAGAGCCCCCGGGGAGTGGCTGGCACAGAGTAGGCACCCAGCTAATAGAGAAGGTCACCTCGTGCTCCCCAGGGGAACGAGGCTCGGGGACCTGCTTCAGCCGCGTGGAGAGCAGGCGCGTCTCCCTGTTGTCCAGACAGCGCAGACCAAGCTCTGAGGCCCCGGCTGAGGTGACTCCGCCTTCAGGACGGGACCGCGAGCACAGGCAGGACCTAGGTGACAGTGAGCTCTGCAAAGGAGGAGAGGGGACGAGGGGAGGGGCCTCACTCCCCAGCCTCCCTGGAGCTGGAGCTTCTGGGAAAGCCGGGCTTTCTGGGGTGAAGGGGGCGTGGCCGGCTCCCCTTCCTCCCTCCTACCTTGGGGGCCGCAGGGCCTTCCCTGCCTCCCAGGACCACGGGGACGCCGCAGGAGGCCTGGGCTTCCTGGCCTGCACACTGTCGGTGGGCGGTGGCCCTGGCGGGGCTGAGCAGGGCCCCGGGTTTCCAGCCACTTGGAGCTGAAGGGCCTCAGCTGCGTCCGCTGCTGCTGCGGTCTGCCGGGTCCGCTGTGCACACCGGGTGCCCAGGGCAGCAGCGGAGGAAGCCTCCGGGTCACACGGTGGAGTCATGGGTCTGCTGACTCATCCGCAGCCTCCCGTCCACTTCCTCCCGCCGGGGCTGCTGCAGGACAGCTGCTGCCTGGAGGCAGCGAAGACCTCGCCCCTGGACCCCTCCAGCTCTTCTGTCAATAGGCCACTGTCTCCATCCTTTCTGACCTGGACAGCCTCCCCACATCCTTGACAAAGAGGAGATGACCAAACGCAGTCCTGGGGCTCCTGGGCAAGTGTGGGTCACGCCATGGAGCCAAAGGCTCCCAGCCAGGAGCCTGCCTGTCACTTCTCCAGCCTCCCCCCCCTCCCCCCCGCCCCTGGGGCCTGCATCGAACTTGTTCGCTGAAGTACTGACTCATCTGCAGCTTGCGGTCAGCTCTGACACTCAGATCATTTTCTGCTCATCTTGTGCCCAGCTGGGGGCCTTTAATTAGGTGCTGTCAACTTCCTGTGTCCATGTTGTCTCTCCCCCTATTTTTAGCATATTATGTGAACACTAAAGATACAATAATGATTATGACAGAAGACAGCATTTGCGATGCTCTAAGTGCTTTAAGTGAATATAAAGAAAAATTTTCAGAAAGCACTAAGTGGCCTTTGTATTTCCATTTTATGGACAACTGGAAAAGTCAAATCACTGGCCAGGGTAACAGAGGCAGGCAGGTGTTTGGTGAGGCTGGAACATGTGTGTCTGACCTGCAAAGTGGCTCCAAAGCACAAGGCCAGGTGGGTCCACCAGAGCAGTGTCAGAGCCTCTCAAACAGCAGCACAGACCACCGTCACATTTATCCTTTAAAGACATCTGGAGATTGGGGACCTCAGGCTGTATTTGGCATCTCAGGTACAACGGACCCAGGCTCCTTGCACGGTTCCCTCTCCACCACCTACAGTGAGTCAGCAACCCATCCTCGGGCTGGTCCTCACATCACAGAAGGGCTGCTGCAGCTCACTCATCACCTTTTCACACAATCATGTGCAAGGAAGGAAGAGAAGAAAAGGAGCAAACCAGGAGACGCTTGTCTCTCCTTGTTTGCCTTTTTCTTATCAGAAAGGAAAGTCTTTCTGAGAAGTCCTAGCTGTTGATGAGGCAGTCTGACACCCCAGCTCTTTAACATGATTGGCATGGGCACCAAGGTGGGTTGGCAGGATCACCGCAAGTGGGACGTGAATGTAGTCGTGTTTTGAAAATAATTTTAGTGTTCAGAATTTAAGTGCATTTGAAAAAATACACGTAGAGCTAAATTACCGATCAGAACCACGCAGTCACAGATACAGTGTCTTAGGATGGAATGAGTGTGTATGAGTTTTTTTGGGGGTGGGAGAGATAAATCAAAGCAAAAATACTAAATAATATCCTGCTTCAAGCTTTGGTGATTGTAAGGGTGGGAAACCCGGCTCTGAGTTATGCTGCTGGGCATCTTTTCCAACTTCTCAGGCGCTCTGCCTCGAACCTCCCTCCCGAGGAAAATAAACACCCACAACGATTCTTGAATCATCTGCAAACACGATTCAAATAAAGTCTCGGGCTCCAATCTAAGCCCGGCGGCCCCGCCTGGGGAGGGCAGGGATCTCGACCGTGGCCTGCCCGCACCCGCCTCCGTCTCCGTGGTCCTCTTGTCATCGGACCTGCCCCTCCCCTGGGAAGCTGCCACAAATCCTACTTCTGTAAAAACAAGACATAAATCATGAACACACTGACGACTTGGGATTTCTCGTCCTCATTGGGAATTTTCAGATTTTCCTAAAACATAAAATCTTTTCCTTTCAACGAGAATTTAGGAGCCATCACAGAACAACCTCCGTCCCAGCCTGGCCGAGTGGCGACTCTCGGGAGCCTCGGCTGAGGAACGGGAAGGCCAGGGTCACTCGGCAGCCAGGGCAGAGGGTCCCGGCTGGGCTGCAGCTCGGTGGCGCACTTGCCTGGGGTGTGCCAGCCCTGGGCTCCATCCCAGCGGCCTGGCTTGGGGCTTGGGACGCTGGTGCAGCTCTCAACCTGTCACCGTGGCCCAAGGGCAGCCGCGGACAGCCCAGGACCCAGCGGACAGGAGCGTCTCACGAGAGTCGCCTCTGTGGACCCTGAGATGTTAATTCCGTATGATTTTCATGCGTCGTGATGTGACTTTTTTTAACCATTTAAGTTTGTAAAGACCTCCCTCAGCTTGCAGGCTGCCCACAGCAGGCAGCGGGACAGCTTCGGCCTGAGGTCTGTCGGCGGCCGATCTGTCCACGCACCCATGGGCACAGAGAGAGGTGACGGCGCAGCAGGGGTCCAGGGGACATGGGCATTGGTGGGACGGAGCCCTCGGAGTGGTGCAGTCCACACCCTGAGCCACCGCACCGCGGGGAACGCCAACTGACACCAGGACGCGCACATGAGATCACCCGAGGTGGGAGGCGGTGGCGTGCAGGGCGCGGGGCGGCAACCTCACCGTTTCCGTTTGCTGCTGCTCCTAGTCTGGGTGGCAGTGAAGCCTATGTCCTCCCAGTATTGGCTTTTCTTTTCTTTTCTTTTTTTTTTTTTTGGTACTGGGGATTGAACTCAGGGGCACTCGACCACTGAGCCACATCCCCAGCCCTATTTTGTGTTTTATGTAGAGACAGGGTCTCACTGAGTTGCTTAGCGCCTCGCTGTTGCTGAGGCTGGCCTTGAACTCAGGATCCTCCTGCCTCAGCCTCCCTAAGTGCTGGGATCACAGGCGTGCGCCACGGCGCCCGGCTATCTCCCAGTATTTACTTTTGACCTTTGCTCCTGCATGAAGGGAAGGTGCCCAGGCCCAGCACAGACAGGACGGTGCAACCAGGAGCTGAGAAGGGACTCACCTGAAAGAAAATCATCTCAGAACCCGGGCATGAGAACACCCCTGGCCCACAGAGGCACCCCAGGCTGTGTCCCCTGTGAGACGGCCCCTCTCCCACTCCAGGCGGTTTTCCCAGAAGCGTGGGGTTCTCTGAAAACCACCCGGCAGCGTTCCCGCCCAGGTGAGAGGTCCGAAGCGGCCGTCCCCCACCCAAGCCAGCAGCAGATGCGATTTTTCTCTCAGCGATGGTGTCAAGATCAAGACATTCTGTGTAGATGCAGAAGTCTCTGGCTTCCTCAAAGCACCGTGCTCTAGCTGCCAGGGCCTGTTCCCACGTGGAAGCTGAGGCTGGAGCCAAGCGGCTGTTGCTCCTTTCAGGTGAGACAAGGGCTACCAAGGTGCCACCATCCCCACCGCTCCCTGTCACCCTCCCCTGACCCTTTCACTGGATCTCCATTTCCTTAAGCAGAAGTGGAGTGGGTGTGTGAGGTGTGGTCAAGGAATGTACCAGGAGGGGCACAAAGACCTTGTGTTGCTATAACAAAGTACCGGAAGCTGGGCAACTTGTAAAGTAAAGAGGTTTATTTGGTTCACAGTTCTGGAGATTCAAGAGCAGGGCACAGGCGTCTGCCTGGCCTAGTAAGGGGCTGGCCTCACCATGGCAGAGGAAGTCAGAGGGTGAGACAGGAAGCAGGACACAGGAGGGGCCCGGCTTGCTCTTTACTATGACCCATTCTCGTGGGAACTAATTTGTTCCCAGAGACCCGACCTACTGGGCTGCGCCAGCATTAGGACACTGGCGAGGGCGGGACCCCAGCGGCCCCACCACCTTCCGCCAGGCCCGGCCTCTCAAAGGTGCGGCACCTCGACTGCACCACACTGGCACCAAGCTTCCCCCACGTGACCTTGGGGACACCCGGACCACACCTGAAGCACAGCAGACCTGAAGCGGGGAGGCTGCGGGCCTCCAGACCGGAACCTGTAGGAAAAGCCGTCCCTCCAGAGGGAAGAGCCAGGCAAGAGCCCCCACCGGGCAGCCCCTGTGCATCTGAGGAGCAGCGCGGAGGCCAGCAGAGAGCAGCCAGAGCGGTGGCCGCCACCAATCCTGCAGGGCCTCGCGGGGTCTCTGGTGAGGCAGGAGCCATGGAGGGTTCTAAGCAGAGGGCGACACGGTCACGGGGTGAGACCTAGGTCTGCACAGGCTCCTGGCTGCGTGTGGAGAAAGGACTATGTGTGAGAGACACGTTGGGGGACAGGTGTGGCCCAGGTGCTGGACGATGGTGGCTGAGCCAGCACAGCGGTCAGGCAGCCAGGAAGAAGAGGCTGTGCTCCGGGCACTCGCTGTGGCTCCCACAGGGCTCCTCTTGGCATTTTGGAGAAACTGGCCTCGCTCACCGCTCCATCCATGCTGTCCTCGCCACACGCCTCGCCCCATCCTGCCTCAGGGCCTTTGCTCCTGCTGATGCTGTGCTGGACTCTGTCCCCAGGAAATTCCGTAGTGTCCCAAGGGAGTCCTCACTCCCTTGGGTGTGACCAGGCTGTGCGCTGACCCAGCAGACAGAGACAGTTTCGCTGCTCAGCTGTCCGTCTGCTCCCCTGAGTGCTAGCTTCACGAGAGACGCGAAGATGTCTGTGTTGTTCACTTCCGTCCCGGAGTGGGGACTGTCTGGAGTGGAGCAGGTCTCCAACCAGATTCACAGAGACCTTAGCTCTGCCCTTGTTACTGTGTGACCTTGGGCATGTGCCCCCCCAAGTCCCCTCTAAAGCGGGGCTAACTCTGTGACCCTCACAGGGCCGTCCTGCAGATCCAGGAAGCCTGGGCCCTGGGCAGGGCTCGGGAAAGCCGCCGCAGGCCTCAGGCGCTGCTCCGGTTGCTCTGAATCTTAAGAGGGAGCAAGAGTGTCCCCGCGAGACAACGGCCCCATGAGCCAAGGAGGAAGAGGGCAGGCTGGCCCTTCCCGAGACGAGCTTTCTTTTCCAAGTCCTCAGCAAGAAAACAGAAGGGAGCCGGGCGCGGTGGCGCACGCCTGTAACCCCAGCACTTAGGGAGGCTGAGACAGGAGGATCACGAGTTCAAAGCCAGCCTCAGCAACGGTGAAGCACTAAGCAACTCAGTGAGACCCTGTCTCCACATAAAACACAAAATAGGGCTGAAGATGAGGCTCAGTGGTCGAGTGCCCCTGAGTTCAATCCCCAGTACCCAAAAAAAGAAGGGAACCCAGGAATCCGGGCCCAGTCCATGCTGCGGGTTCCTGGCCTGGCCACCCCAGCCGGCAGGTCCCCCTCTGCAGCCCGAGCCCCAGCCCCTCCTCCCCCCGGGGTTGCTGCCCGCTCTGGCCAGAGCTGCCAATCACCCTGCCCTTGATCCTGCCACTCATCCCTCCTGCCCCTCCTGCCTCTGGGACCACCCAATGCCAGCCCCGGTCACTATTATCATTACCATAGGACCAGCTCTTCCCATGGACCCAGCCCACCAGAGCAGCAGGAAGCCGGGAATGCCAGAAGGATCACAGCCAGGACCGCCTAGTGGCTGTGTGTCCCAGCACGGTCACGAGCTGTACCCTCCAAGGTGGGACTGCAGCCAACCCCATCTCACAGGTAACGAGGCTGAGGCAGAGGGGCAGGGACGGCCCCGGGGAGCTGGGATTAGAACACGAAGGGCACCCCCAACCCCACCTTCCAGCTGCGGCCGGCCAACATCTTATCACTTGAAATAATGACACTCTTGGTGCTCAGTGTGTCCCCCCCAGGGCTCAGCTTTCATTGGCAAATTCCCCAAAGACCCCACGAGTCCACTTGGTCATTAAGTAGCCCGTTGTACAGATGAGGAACTGAGGCCTGGAAGGTGATCGCTTCTGCTCGGGGCCGTGGCCTGCGTGATCTAAGGATGCTATAGCAGCACCTCCCGTCCCTGCTGCCTCTTCCTTCTTTATTCAAAACAGCAGCTTTAGCTGCTCTCAGTGGTACGTGCCCCAAAATCCAGCAACTCAGGAGGCTGAGGCAGGAGGATCACAGGTTCAAGGCCAGCCTCAGCAACTTAGTGAGGCCCTAAGCAAATTAGCAAGACCCTGTCTCAAAATTTTAAAAAATTAGAAAGAACTAGGGATGTAGCTCATTGGCAAAGCACCCCTGGATCCAACCCCCAGCACCAAAAGATAAAAATTAAAACATAAAATAACAGCTGTATTGAGATGTACTTCACAAACCATGAAGTTCACTACCTTGACGTGGTTCTGGTGTACTCACCGAGCTGGCCAGCCAGCAGCACCACCTCATTTTAGAACACGGTCATCGCCCCAGAAAGAGGCCCCACCCAGGAGCAGAGACCCCAGCCCCACTCCAGCCCCTGGCCCTGGTCGTGTGCTTCCCCTTGGGGCACTGGGTACAGGTGGTAAGCGGTCCCCCGTGGCTGGCTCCTGCTCTCTGTGGCTTCAAGTTCCCTCCACGCAGCACGTGCCAGGACTTCCTTCCAGATGGACGTTGGCTTTCGCGGGGACGTCATTCTCACTTTCCCTGGATGTGCCCAGGAGCAGAGCCGCTGGGTGCAGCGGTCCCCGCTTCATCTCTGGAGAATGGCCAGACTGTTCCCAAATCACCCCACCAGCCGGGCTGAGGGTCCCGACACTCCACAGGCTCCAGAACCCTGTTACACTCGAAGTGACTTCTTCATCCCCCAAGTGGCCAGGTCCTTTACTTCTGTCTCCTTCCCTCGATCCTCATCAACCAGCAGAGCACAGAAGTGGCCAGGTTTCAAGTGGCCCTTGAAACCAGGTGGTGACATGTGGCATTTCCCACCGACTCTCTGGAATGCTGGCTCGTGACCCCAGCCGCCATGTCGGGCCCAAGCCCATCGCAGCCCAAGTGAAGAGACCCCGGCAGAGCGGCCATCAGGGGCCCTGCGGATGGCCAGTCCAGGAACAGCCTGCCAGCCATCTGCCAGCTGCAGGCGACAAGAGTGACTCTCCAGAGGCCAGCCACCAAGACGCTGGCCCTGCAGTGTCCCAGCTGAGAGACCCCCTGCCATGGCAGAGCTGGGACAAACCAGGCACTGTGCCCTTCTGAATCCCTGACCCCCAGGACCCGAGAGACATGAATCCAAGGGAACAGAGGGACCAGTGGCTCGGCTGGGCTGGAGCTCACCACCGGCAAGACGACCCGAGGCCTGGCCAGCAGCTCTGGTCTGTCCAGCCGAGGCCGTCCTTGGCCATGAGGGCCACTGACCCCTAGGCACCCAGGCACTTGGTGCTGCCTTTCCAGCACTCTGTCCCTCCACATGAGGGGACACCGCTTGTCTCGAGCCAACACGACGGCCACAGAAGCCATTCAGCGACGCCTGTGCCCGGCTTGCTGCGGCTGGCACTCCTGTTTCACACACCAGGCTCCAACTTCGTCCTGTTTTTTGTAGAAAAGTGAGAGGGGGAACGTGAGGACAGAGGACATCCACCTGCCCGCCCCCGCACCTGGGGCAGAGCCCGAGAAGACTCGCCCCCTCTAGATCCTCGGCACAGCGAGGCCAGCCTGCAGCCCTGTCCGCCATCAGCCACCAGCACAAGACAAGCCCCCCAGCCAGCAGCCACTCAGATTTGCTAAGCATTCAGAGCACATCGTGACTGAGAGAAAATTTAATCTATTTTCCAGGATCTTTTTTGGGGTGCGTGGAACCAGGGCCTCGTGCACGCTGGGCACACACTGCATTACTGAACCACAGCCTCAGACCTTTCAATTTTTTATTTTGAGACAGAGTTTGCTAAGTTGCTGAGGCTGGCCTCAAACTTGCGGTGCTCCTGCTTCAGCCTCCCAAGTAGCTGGATTATAGGAGTGGGCCACCTGGTCCAGCTTCCGGGATCACTTTTGACTCTACATACAAAAACCTTTCTCCCTCTTCCCCTCAAAATGGGATTGTTTTTGTATCTGACTATTTGGGTAACGGCCTTTGAACTGCTCCAGGTGACTGCTTTCTCTGGCCTTTTCAGGAAGCGTGGTTCTCTCGTCGTCCACACCCTGTCTTGCTCTGCACTGGGTCTCAGGAAAGTCTACTGGAAGCCCAAGAAGCTGGTCATAGCCAGCAGGGGGGCGCTCCTGCTGGGTGGAGCTCTTTTCCTACAGTTCAAAAACGGAAGCCGGGCGCAGTGGTACAGGCCTGTGATCCCAGCACTTAGGGAGGCTGAGACAGGAGGATCGTGAGTTCAAAGCCAGCCTCAGCAACAGCGAGGCACTGAGCAACTCAGTGAGACCCTGTCTCTACATAAAACACAAAATGGGGCTGGGGATGTGGTTTAGTGGTGGAGTGCCCCTGAGTTCAATCCCCGATACCAAAAAAAACAAAAACAAAACCTGGGCAGTACTCTGTGGGGTCAGAATTCAGGACACGGTTAATTAACCCTGCAGGATTAACTGAGAAAGGGCATGAAGCGGGGTCCTGGAAAGTACTGTGCACACCTGCCTGCTGCTTACGTGGGTGTGTCCACTCGGCAGGAATTCTTAGCTCTGTATGTAGAATGTGCATTTCTGTTCAATTGAAAAATGAAAAGAAAAAACAACCAACCAGCACAGGGTTCTCCGAGCTCAGGCTGTGCTGGACGGAGATGCACCTGCTGCCACACACGGACGTATGTGAATGCCGCCGAGTGCACTGGATGCAAAGCAAAGCTGACGCAGCCCCAGGGCCTTTGCACAGGTGATTTCTACAGCCTGGAACTGTGCTCACCTTGATTTTCTTGTGGCTGGTTCCTTTTTCTTATTCACGTCTTAGTTCCAATGTGCCTCCTCAGAGAGCCCCCAGCTGACCTCGCCGCACACAGCCGCCGACCATCTCAGCCCTGATGGCCTCTGCTTCTGGGTGCCTCTCGCTCCCTGAATTGTCGTGCTCGCTGTCTGGGCTGCTCCCTCCAGACCCACAGGCGTGAGGCCAGCAGGGACCTCACCTGCCTGGTTCACTGTGGCCTCCCCTCAGCTGAAAGAGCACAGGTTTGTGAACTGATGGATCAATCCATCTACACAGCGATCGATTCTGCTTCACAGTGTCGTCCAAGCCTCCGGGAGGTGGTGTGCCTGGAGGTGTGCCCAGGCTGCGGGCCCACAAGCCACGGGGGACTTGAAAAGACCTGAGTGAACATTGCCAGCTGCACCGGGGCCCTAGAGGGCCCGCAGGGGCCTGGGGCTCACCTCCTGCAGTTCCATCCACTCCCCCTGCAAGCTCTGCTACGGGCCTTTTGCTTTATTGACCATTTGCCGGGAACCAAGTCGCCCCTGTTCTTATTAGTCGGTCTCCTGGTCTCCGTAGGGTCAGACTGACGTCGTCAAAAGTGGTTCAAAAGGCCCAAGAGATTGTGATGAGGGACCACCTCCCTCCACTCCTGCTCCCAGCTGGTATTTCCAGGTACCCAGTGAATGAGTCCAGAAGTTTCCTGAGCACACACAGGCTGGTGGGTGTAAGTCCCCATCTTTCCTGTCTGCACAAATAGGGCCTGAGGGCACACAGAGCTCTGCACCTTGGCTCTTTTCTCACCATGCAGGCTGACTCAGAGGCTGTCTTCTATCACGTGTTAAGAGGTCGCCTTCTTTTTTTTTTTTTCTTTTTGGCACTGGGGATTGAACTCAGGGGCACTCGACCACTGAGCCACATCCCCAGCCCTATTTTGTGTTTTATGTAGAGACAGGGTCTCACTGAGTTGCTTAGCACCTCGCCATTGCTGAGGCTGGCTTTGAACTCGTGATTCTCCTGTCTCAGCCTCCCAAAGTGCTGGGATGACAGGCGTGCGCCACTGCACCCGCCTAAGAGATCGTGTTCTTTTAAGGACCAGGATACCCTGTTATCTATTAGCTATTCTCCTGCGGGCGGACGGTGAGGGTGGCTCCCGTCTGCTGCTTCTGCCCGCTGGGCTGCAGGGAGCCACGAGGGGCCCAGCGCGGGCCCTGCTCCAGCCTCAGCTCCGCACCCAATCCCCTCACCCTCCCTGGGGCTTCTGTTTGGGCCTTTTAAAGACTTTTCAAAATTGACTTTGGCTTCTTGGCCTGAACTCTGAAGTGTTTGAGCTGATAAGGTTCAGGCCTGGCGTGGGGCCGGAGGAAACAGGTGAGACGGGGGAGGTGGAACATGTGCCCCCAGCCTCTGCCCACCCCAGCAGGGGACACAAGTGGCCATGTGACAGGAGGTGAATCTGTGGTGGGCGCGGCAGGTCCCAGGCAGTTCAAGGAGCAGCAGGAGAGAGGACGCCACTCTGCCCAGGCCCACTGCCCACCGCTGGCTCTTGACCTCAAGGACAGCACCCAGGGCTAGGCACGGGCTGGCGTATTTACTGGGCGTCTCCCAAACCAAACAAGACCCCACGGGCAAGTCAGAGCAAGGTCCCAGCAAGCCTGGAGGCACTGGCACCTCCCAAAGTCGGCTTGCGCCTGCAGGGTGCAAAGACCACGGCTGGCCCCATCTCCATGGCCCTGGGGACAACGCCGGCCCGTCTTGTTCACAGTTACCTCACTGAAGGGTCTTTACCCAGAGATCTGGGCCCAAGGCCACACAGGGGCTGGATCAGCCCAGGTTTCCTTGCGCTAGGATTTTCCTCAGTTGAGGAGGCCAGATGGGTGGACAGGAGAGGCGTGCCCGCCGGCACTCAGAGGGACAGGCAGGCCCTGGGGCTCGAGCAGGGGACTGCCAGGCCCATGGAGGAGGACAGCCTTCCCAGTCGTGCCACCTGCCACTCAGAGCCCCTGTGTGGCTCCCAGGGGCTTCTTGGGGCTCACAGAGCCGTGTCCCTGCCGTCCTCTCCAACCAGGGCCCCCGTGCCAGCCGGGCCACACTCCCTGCCCACTCCTGTCTCGGGGCCTCATTCACTGTTCCCTAAGCCTCAAGCGTCACCTCCTGCCTCCCCTCCTCCTCCAGCTCCCTGCGGAGATGCCACCTCTCCTCCAGGAAGCCTCCCTGATGCCTCCGGTGGGTCTGGGCATCTTGGGGGCTCTCACTTGCTCCCGTCCCACCTCTGGTCACTCTGGATTAGAGGCCTCCGTGTGGGGGTGACCCTAAGCAGCCTAGGCCGAGGCTGACCCCCTGGACTCAACTCCTGGTTCTGCCTCTTGGCCGGGCAACCTCAGGCCTCGGTTTCCTTGCCTGGGAAGTGGGCACGGTGGTGGCCACTGTCGTGACTGGCTGGGAGGAGGAAGGACGCCACCCAAGTGCTTCAGCGGACGGTGCTGGGCGTGGGGCTCACTCCACCAGCCCTGGCTGTATCCCCTCCCACCGGCCATAGTAGGTGCTCACTTAGGATTTCCTGAGTGAGCAAACCCAGCCCTCAAATGTTCCCAAAGACGAGCCTGGGGCAGGGGATACGTGTGACCTCATGGAAAATTTCTAAAAACAACACCAGCTAGTTGAGCTGGATGATTTATAACTATGCCACCCCCCACCCCGGACACCCTGGCTCAGGGGTAGGAGAGACACAATGTTTAGTGTGGTTGCATTAGACATGGTGGGACAAAAAATGATTTTTCTTCTTGTTTGATGTGTTTTTTCTAATTTTCTTTAATAAGTATGATTTCAATTTAGATGGGAAAAAAAATAACAACAGACCAGAGACGAGGAGCCCGCAACCCTTTCTGTTCGGCCCTGTTTTCCCACAAACTGGGGCCTGGGCTGGGCCGGGGCGGGGCGGGCAGAGGCCGCGCTGCCCGCAGATGTGAAGCAAGAGCAAGTCCCCCTGGGCGGTGAGGCCAGGCTGGCCAGCGCAAGTGGCCAGTGACAAAGCAACCTCTGCCCCAGCTGGTGGGACCTTCTGAGAGTCTCCCCCAGGAAGCCTCCCCAGGCCACAGACGAGCTAGCGGCCATGCCAGACGTCACAACCCCTGTTCCCTGCAGGGTCACACCACAGGGGCCACAGGGACAAGGGCCCACCACGTGCCCACATCCACAGGTGCCACCCCACCCAACCTGGCCTGACCCCTCCCCCACCCTGCTGCAAGCCTGCGGGTTGCCAAGGTAACTAACTGTGTTGAAAGGCCACTAGGTCACTGGTCCCTGTCATCACGAGCATGGTGATGACTTCCACGAGTGACACAGGCTGAGTCAGCTCCAGAGCAACCAGGCTCCTGGGGCTGCGGCAACCATGGAGAGAGTGGGGCTTATGACGCATCCGCCCGGACGCCCATGTCCTTGGCCTCTCCTCGCAGGCGCCTGTGTGCCCTCCTGCTCTGGCCACCTTAGGACGCAGGCGGAAGATCCTCACGAGGCTGGCTCCTGGTTGGGACGTTCCATTCTTCAGAACTGTGACAAAATAAGCCTCTATTCTTTATGAATGACCCAGGTCTCGGGTTGTTAAAGAGCAACACAAAATGGACTTAGTCCCATTTCACAGGAAGGAAAGCTGAGGCTGCCGAGATCTAATGATTTGCCAAGGCGGCCCTGCTGACGAGGGCAGTCTCCATGGAGCACTGTTTGGTTCCATTCTTGTCTCTGATCGGTCTTCTCGTTTCCACTAAACTAGATGGTGAGTTCCCAGAAGACAGAAATTGGGTCGCAGTCTTCCCCAGGGCCAGGCCTCAGGTCTAGCGAGGTAACACTGATGATGGTGAGGCTGACCAAGAGATGGACAGCGGGGATGTGAGATGATGGATGGATGTGGAGGATGGCTGGCAGGTGGACGGGAGGAGGGTGGTAGATGGATGGATGGTGGGTGGATGGATGGTGGATGCATGGATGGATGGATGGATGGATGGATGGATGGTGGATGGATGGATGAATGGTGGATGGATGGATGGATGGTGGATGGATAGATGGATGGATGGATGGTGGGTGGATGGATGGATGGATGGATGGATGGTGGATGGATGGATGGATGAATGGTGGATGGATGGATGGATGGTGGATGGATAGATGGATGGAT
>CM053401.1:170477488-170533706 GCA_028644305.1 Xerus rutilus
ATAGATGAAAGGGTAGATCAGTGGATGGATGGGCTGATGAATAGATGTGGAGGATGGCCAGGTGGTGGAGAGGGAGATGGATGGATGGATGGATGATGGATGGATGGGAGATGAATATGGAGGATGGATGGTGGATGGATGGATTGATGGATGGTAGATGGAGGATGGATAGGTGGTGGATGGGGAAATGGATGGTAGATGGATGGATGGGTGGTGGATGGATGAGGAGGTGGCTGGCTGGCTGGCGGGGTGAATGAATCATGGAAGAGTGGAGGAGTAGGATACAGGCACGAGCGTGTGACTGGGTACATAAAAAGAACTAACCAAACGACACAACAGTCAGGGGGTGAAGGTACCTGTTCCTGGACACTGGATGTGTCCTTGGCACTGGGCAGCTCCCAAGCCAGATTGGATTCTAGATGTGTTTTGTTTGGTCTTCAGGTTTAAAATTTTTGAAATAAATTATTATCATTTAGAAATTGGGAATTTCACATTTAAAAGTCTATTTTTTAAAAACCTATGTTTCTAAGCCAGGGGCGGTGGCTCACGCCTGTGATCCCAGCACTTTGGGAGGCTGAGACAGGAGAATCGCGAGTTCAAAGCCAGCCTCAGCAATGGCAAGGCACTAAGCAACTCAGTGAGACCCTGTCTCTACATAAAACACAAAATAGGGCTGGGGATGTGGCTCAGTGGTCGAGTGCCCCTGAGTTCAATCCCCGGAGGTACCAAAAATAAAAATAAATCTATGTCTCTAATTTCTCTCCCAGTCAAGGCAGCTCACGTGCCAGAAGCAACATACTGGGGCCGAGAGGGCTGGGTCCCATGGGACACCACGGTCCTTTGGCCACACGATACCTGCCTCTGGGACTCCACGGTCTCCACCGCTCCTTGTTATCACGGCCCTTTGCACTGCTGCTATCCTCATGGTAAAATTACAAGAAAAGATTTTTAAAAACCTCTGACACCAGATCTTCCTCAAAAATAGGGAAATGAAAAAAGGTGCAGAGAAAATTAAGGGAGATGGACTTCTTTGTGAGATGGAGGGTGTCCCTGTGGCTCTGGGGCAAGAGCAGCACACATTTCCTGGGGGACAGGAGAATGCAGGGCTCATGGGCACAGACCTCAGGGCCCGGGGTTCAAGCCCCAGCTGCTGCGCACTGGCCGTGTGGCCCTGTGAAAGGCGCCGGCTCTCCCTGGGGTTCGCCTTCCTCATCTGTGGAGAGAGAAGGTGCCAGTGCCCCGCACAGGACATCAGTACACTCCCACATGTGACGCTCTCCTTGGGAGCTGCCATTATCTTGGGCAGGGCCGGCCTCCGTCAAGTACTCGCCATCTACAGAGGTCGAGAGCAGCGATCCCCAACCAAGGGCAATTGTGCCCCCACCCAGGGACATGTACCAATGTCTGGAGACGTCTTGCGTTCTCACAATTTGGGCGGGGAGAGGCTACCAACACCTACTGGGTAGAGGCCAAGAACGCTGCCAAACCACCTGCATTTTACAGAAAGCCCCTCAGAGCACAGGATGATTCCGTCCCAGGGTCAATGACATCGTCGAGGCTGAGAAACCCTGATCTATAGGAATCTGAGCCCCCAGGGACTGAGCTGCAGTCAGACATCCAGGTGGCTCCAGAGGCGGTTCCCTCTGAGGAGGCAGAGGTTGAAGAGGCTGCCCCAGCTGGGACCAGACACATCTTCTCTGGCGCTGAGCCACCCCAGCCCCCAGGATCATCAGGGCCAAGGATAATTCCATCCCAGGGTGCCTGGACCCAGCAGGGTCCCAGCCGCAATACTAGGCAGGTAGCGTGTCCCTAGCACCCCCCAGTGGCCTGGACCCTGAACTGCAAGTACTTCCCACCTGGGGAGGTGGGGAGGAGGGCGCTCTCCCCAGGACTGACCTTCCCGAGGATTTGCAGGGAATGTGGCAATTTAAAGTCATGGGAAGAGCAGCCAAAGTTGAGAAGACTGACGGACGTGAACACCATCCCAGCTCTTCCATTGGCTCCCTGGATGGCCCTGGACAAACGCTGTGACTCCTCTGGACCTGTTCCCTCATCTGCAAAGTGGAACATGTCACCTACTTCAGAGTGTTGCTGGGAGTTCCGACCAAGTGAGACTTAGACGGCACACGCGGGCTTCCTGACCCTCCCTCTGATGCTCGCCACTGCGGCCGTCACGTCAAACCCAGAGCCACTGGCATTCGATGAACTTCCAATGTACCCCAAGTGACTTTTAAATAAAGACCAATACATGATTTTGTTGCAAAGCTACAATTATAGATGTGGGACGGGATCCACACAAAATGACCGCAGGCTTTGGAAATACTGTGTGCAAGGCATATCACTTTTGTTTGGTGTATTTAAAAATATGTACATTTATAATATATAAGCGAAACAAAGACCTCGTCTTCTTAGTATATAAAGAGCTCCTGCAGATCAATAAAAAAGAGGATCATCTAATAGGAAAGGACATGGATGATTTGCTACCAGAACAGCAATGCGAATGGACTCTATGTATGTTTAAAATTCCAAACCTAACGTAAAAAGGAAGCCCCCACGGACTGGAACTATGGTGAACGCTTTCTCTATCGGCAAGGCCAAGATCACAAGTCTGATAATTCGTGGCCTTGGCTTGCTTATTTGCACTCTGGACATCTCCGTGAGGATCCCCAAGAAATGGTGGCTGCTGGGGTGGGCAGCCAGCCCCGGGGCCGGGGGCAAGAAGAGTTAAGGATTAGAAGAAGAACCTAGAAACCGTTCGAAAAAATTTTAAATGTGACTACAGTTTTCTCATTAATTTTTAAAAAGTTTTAATGCGTTGATAGATGGAAGAAAGAAAAACCGCCAGGAAGGACGTTTTCCCAGGTCAGCCGTGACGCTTCTCTCTGAGTGACTTATTTTCTTCTTTTTACTTAAACAAATTTTCTAATTAAAAAAAAAAAAAAACATCTCAAAATAGATTTAGGTAAATTTTTAAAAAATATTTAAAAGCGAGACCTGGTGTTTTCTTGGCAGTCAGAGAAAAACTAACTGTATGCTAATCAATCAATCAAAAGAAAAAAAATACGCTTCTCTAAATGGTCAGATTGTGGATTGTGTTGGTGGCCAAGAACATTCATGAACGTGTGGTCGGGTAATTGGAAATCTGTTCTATGAAAAACTGCGACTACATACACTGTCCCGCCACACACCTGCCAGGCAGAAGTCCGAGCGTCTAACTGCCTCTGGGGTGGAATTCGACTGCCACTTTTAGCTGGGCACACTAAGTCACCCCAACTCTCTCCACCTCGGTTTCCTCATCTGCAACACCGCCTGCTGTCAGCTGTATGGTCTCCTCGTGTCCGTAGAAAGCGGCTCAGGCCAAGCAGGGAACGGGCAGGAATCCTGCACTCCCAAGGACGACCCCGAGGAGGAAGGACAGGAGGGAGCCCTTGGCCTCGCCGGATCAGTGGGCACGGACCCCCAGCACACTGCCCAGCGCCGCGCCGCGCTCCCCGACAGTTTGGAGAGAGTGACACCAAGTGGCCATGTCTGGAACTGCGCCTCCAGGCCTCAGGCTCCGTGCAGCGCCCCATCGGTCACCTCCCGGGTCCCCTCCAGCCCTAGCCTTGAGCAAGACGTGAATCTCTCGGAATCTCGATTTTCTGGGCTGTCAGATGAAGGTGATGCCGCCCACCTGGCAGAGCGGAGGTGAGGATGAAGCCAGGAAGCCCGCGGCAGTCCGCTCCCGGGGCCGCTATGTCGCACGACTGCGGGGACCTCGTTCATGACATTGCGCAATGCAGCGCCCCTCGGCGCGGCGCGCGTGGCGGTCCCTAGCGTTTCGCTCTCGGACACCGGATTGCCTTCCTCCAGCCTCCCCAGGAGTGATGCTAAAGCAAAGTCTCCCGAGGAGCCAAAGGCCCTCGAGGGAACAGCTCAGGGGGACGCGGGGCACCTCTGCCAAGGCCCACTCCTCTCTGTCCTCCCGAGGACATCTGGGCAACAGTCTCCACTGGATTCCAGCGACTCTATAGCCGTCCAAACGCTTACCCGTCCCCCTTCCTAATCACCAGAGCAAGCTGCGGGCTCGGTGTCTCCAGAGAGCAAGATAAGGCTGGACTTACTAAATTACATGTTCTTGCAATATTTACATTTTATGGTCAGGTGGTGATGGTTTTCCCTCCCAGAAGACGTGGTGCATTGCGCTATTGTCAAGGTCTTTGGTTTATTGGCTGTTCCCTGATGACCCTCCCTACTGGAGTCTGGCTGGGCTGTGACCTCCTTTGGCCAATAGCACGTGAGCTAAGCTCCTAAGGAGAAGCTTCCAGAGCCATCCCCGGGTTCTGACACTTGACCTCTTCTCCCAGCTGGGAGAGTGGCCTACCCCAGGGATGCACGCACCTTCAACACAGACCTGAGCAAAGAAGGCCCATGGATCAGGGCTGCAGCCAACCCGGCCAAGTCTTAGGAATGACAAATGAGCCTTTGCTGTGAACAACTTACGGGCATTGTGGGTTGTTTGTTAATGCAGCAAAACCTAGCCTGAGTGATCCAGTAGATACAATGTTTCCTTTTAAAAAATGTCTTAAGTAAAATAAACGTCTTCTAACATAAAAAATGAAGTAAATAATGTCCAGGAAGTAGG
Source organism: Xerus rutilus (assembly GCA_028644305.1). Lineage (NCBI taxonomy): Eukaryota > Metazoa > Chordata > Mammalia > Rodentia > Sciuridae > Xerus > Xerus rutilus. The sequence continues at coordinate 170,482,113 of CM053401.1, forward strand.
AGGAATATGTAATAATGGTAGTAATCGGAGGGCTGAGGTTTGAGAAAGCAGATAGAGTTTTAAATATGAAAACTCACTCCAAGTTGTATGCAGCCTATCTCAGAGATCCCCAAATCAAGCCACATTTCGAACTTTCCAGTCTCTCTCCACATGTACCCCTTTTTTATTTGAGAGACAGTGAAGACTTTTTGTTATTTGTTCTATTTACATACACATGGCAGTAGCGTGTATTTTGACGTATCACACATACGTGGAGTAGAAGTTCCCATGCTTGTGGTATTCATATATGAACACAGGGAAGTCATGTCCGATTCCTTCTGCTGTCTTCAGAGAGAGCTTTTAAAAATACTGATCTGATCAGCTTCCTCCCTGCTCTAACTTCTTGGAAGGCCCTCACGGTGAAGTCCACACTCTTCACCATGGCCTACTAAACCTGCCATAACCCAGCCACCAATATAGCCACCATGTTAAAACACTCGTGAAGAAGAGCAGGAGCCTTCATCCAAGAGACCCCTTCCTTCTCCACATGCAGCTTCTTACATGATCAGCAAAATATTAATTAATTTATCTTCTAACACTGATGACAGTACCCTAGAGAAAAAAAAACTTAAAAATAAGCCTTGTTGGCTCTGATCTATTACTGTTGATTAGTTTGAGAACCCACATGTGCTTGCAGCATTATAGAACCATAAGGCATACCACAAACCCCAAGACCAGCCAAGTGGGGCCTCCTGAAATTGGCAGTCATGGTCAGTTGAAATTCTGAAACCATATGGCATGGTGCTGTTACTGGGAATGAGTAATCTATTTTGTTCCAGAATCTAAATTCTAAGCTCTTTAATAATGCCTCCAAGTGGTGCAGTCTGAGTTGCCTCCAATGTTGGTGTTCCCTTTAAAGTGATAGAAACACTGTGCAAGAAGAAAGACTACGTTTCCCAAGCTCCCTTACAGTGAGCAGTGGTCATGTGACTGATATACAGCCAATGGGATGTGAGTGGAACTTGGGAAGGCAAACATGGCGGTCAGCCTTTTGGACCTTGGAAGGGGGAATAATCCACTGGTGATGAGGAAATGATTAGTTGGAGACTCAAGCCCCTGACAACTTCCAGTGCAGAGCCACCTCCCCAGCTCAGGCATCTGTGTGAGAGAAACTTTTATCATATTTCAGTGTCTTACTTTATGTCTCTGGACCCCATCAACGAATTATATTCTAAATGATATGGCTCTAAAGAAGTTGGTCTAGCTTGCCTGTAATCCCAGCACTTAGGGAGGCTGAGGCAGGAGAATCGTGACTTCAAAGCCACCCTCAGCAACATCAAGGCGCTAAGCAACTCAGTGAGAGCCTGTCTCTACATAAAACACAAAATAGGGCTGGGGATGTGGCCTGGGGGTCGAATGCCCCTGATTTCAATCCCCAGTACCAAAAAAAAGAAGAAGAAGAAGAAGAAGAAGAAGAAGAAGAAGAAGTTGGTCTAGTTTGGAAAATTCCATAAACGTACCCATGAATGAATTCTCTTCTTTTTTTCAAACAGAAAGAAACACACAGTTTTGATTTATTTATATCAGTTTATTTCCTGTTCAAAAAATTCTTGAGACCATCTAAAGGAAGATGCCCACCCAGAGTGCAGGCACAGATAGATGCCTTGCCTGTGCCAACAAAATCACTCCTTGGCACCTTTACGTCCCCCAGGTCCCTGATTCCCAAAGCTGGAGGCTGAGCAGCAGCAGATGGGGAGTCTTTTAAAAAAGAGATGCTTGGACTTCAGCCAGTTCATTTGAAGAAGCTGGATCCTGAGAATTGGTAATTTTAGAAACACTCCCCATGTCGCCAGCTATGTGACCTTGGGAGAGCTACCTGACTCCTCAGTGCTACTTTTCCTTGGGGAAAGTAGGAGAGGCAGGTGCGTTGGGAGGCACCTGGCATCATGGCTGGAGCAGAGCAGACACGCTGTTGGGGCGCCCACGGATGCCAGCTTCCCGCAGGACAATCTGAGCTGCCCCCCAAGATGTTCCAGGTGTGTGTGCTTCGACCATGGCCCTGATGATTTCTGTCCCTCGGCCGCAGGTGTGTCTGCTCAGGGCAGCACATCCTTCCTCCACAAGGTTTGTCAAGCAACCACGACTTCAGTCAGGACAAAACAGACAAGCCGTGACCTGAGTGGCTTCTCCCAGGGAAGGCTCACTGCCTTACGATGCACATTCAGTGCCCTCTGGGACCGGTGGACTGGAGCTGGACAAGGAGAGCCAGAGGTCAACGCAGATTCCTTAAGGCCTGGCCTGAGAGCAGCTTCCATCGTTTGCACGTGCCAGTGGGAGGCAAGGAGGCCATCACCCTCGTTTCAACAAATTCTGGGAAGGTCGAGGGGCATGTGGATGTTGGCAGAGCATGGTCTCTGGGGCCTCCACTGTGTTCCAGCTAGGGACCCCGAGGGGAGCAAGACCAACAAGGTCCCCAGCCTCATGGCTCTCCTTCTGTGGGGAAGGCAGACAGAGAACCTCTAGTCTAAGCAGGACCCGGGTCTGTGCCATTTGTACTTTCTTCCTTTCTTCCTCCTCCGCCTCCTCCTCCTCCTCCTCCTCCTCTTCTTCTTCTTCTCCTTCTTCTTTTGTCTCTGAACTTTAAAAAGCAGGTAATTATTTTAATGCTGTACTTAAGTGAGGGTGTCGGAAGATGCCCTCAGAGGCTGGGGCTGCGCGAGGCGTCTGCCACTTTGACAGACGTGGCCAGCCCCCTCCTGGGAGTGTGGGGTTCCACCGGCAGGCACAGGAGAGCACCTAGTGATCTGATAGGTCAGGACCGCGCTGTCTGTGTTTTTAATTAACATTTTTCTTATTCCAGAGCAAATCCAATGTCCATATGTCTCCAACCTGTCCACCTTTCCTTTCCTCTGAGCTGTGTGTCCAAGTCTCTCGTCCACTTTTCTATTGAGTTGTTGATCCAGGATATTATTAAATGAAGAAATGAAGGGCAGAACCTAGTGTGAGAGGCTTTTTTTTTTTTTTTGTAAATTAAAAGTAAAACATTATTTTGTTGTGTACAAAATACATATTCTTCCATATGCATAAAGATTTTCCAGAAGCAACCACAGGAAATGGTTAACAGAGAGACCAGGTGCCTTTTTCTTTCTCTTTCTTTGTTTCTTTCTTCCTTTCTTCCTCCTCCGCCTCCTCCTCCTCCTCTTCTTCTTCTCCTTCTTCTTTCGTCTCTGAACTTTAAAAAGCAGGTAATTATTTTAATGCCGTGAGTTTGGAGGTGATTGGTTACATCTGAGTTTTTTAGAAAAATCTTTCTGAATAGCTTCACTTTTCTAACCATATACAAGTGTTACTTGTTTATTTATTTATTTATTAAGTATTTAAGAAAGAAATGGACTGAGACTGTGGCTTAGTGGTGAACTTGTCTGGCACGCATAAGGCCCTGGGTTTGATCCCCAGTACCATGAAACAAGGAAAAAAAAATGAACAATAGTTATTTGACCATTTTGTTTGTCCTTATATTTCTTGTCTTTTATTTTATTATTTATTTAATTATTTACTTATTTGGTACTGAGGATTTAACCCAGGGGTGCTTTACCGCTGAGCTACGTCCCCAGCCCTTTTTATTTCTTATTTTTGAGAAAGGGTCTCTCTTACTAAGTTGCGTAGGGCTTCTCTAAATTGCTGAGCCTGGCCTTGAACTTGTGATCCTCCTGCCCCAGCCTCCTGAGCTGCTGGGATTACAGGTGGACACCACCGCACCTGGCACTTCTTCTATTTTAAAATTTCTAATAGTTGTTATTTTAAGTTAAAAATGTTTAGGAGCATAGTGTCTGTGCAAAAGCACTCTCCTTGGGAGTCGAGGCCAGTCCCAGAGTTCAGCGCCAGCCCTGCACATTATAAACGCTAGAGGAATATTTGTTGGATTGGAAGTGGAAACTTTCCTTTCATGTGCAGCACGAGACAGGAGAAGCCTCCCGCTGGATGGACTCGGGTCCCTGTTGGACAATCCACTGCCCACGGGGCTGCAGGAAATGAGCACGGTCACACGCTGTCAGCAGAGGGGCGACTGACTCCACGTGGACACGTGGACACTTTGGCAACTTTCTTGAAATGCAAAATGCCCACAGCTGGTCGCCCAGCGATTCTGCTTTGAGGAATTTGCCCTTCCAGTTGCCTCCTGTATGTGCCAAGGGACATGTATAGTTATTCATTGTCGCCGTGTTTCCAAGAACCAAAAAAAAAAAAAAAAAGAATCCGTGTCCCTTACACGGGACTGGCTAAGCAGCGGCAGGCGAGCCCCGCAGCGCTGCTGAGGGACACGGGAGAGGCGGCGCCGGGACGCGGTGGGGCCGGGCCTGTGCCGTCACCGCACCCCGGGGCCGCGGGCCCGGAATTCAGAGCCCAAGTCGCGGCGGGAGCGTCAAGCAGCCCCCAGGCCAAGAAGGGCGTGACTGGTGCGGGGAGGGAACCGTCCTGCGAAGGCCCAAGGCCCAGAGAGCTGTTTCGGGGACTGAGGGGGCGCCTGGGAGGGGTGGCAGGTGGCAGGTGGCCGGATGCTGGGGTCCTGCGGGAGGCGCGAGGGCAGGACCGCGGGTCCGTTCCCACCGCGAGCCGGGCCGCCCGCGGGCTGGGCGCCCTCCTGGGACAAGGGGTTGGCCGGGAGGGGACGCAGGGGACCGAGCCCTGCGCGGGGCGCACGGGAGGGGGCGGCAGAGCGCAGCGCAGGGACCCGGCGCTGGCTGCGCGGCTGCGCTGGGAAGATCGGGGAAGGGGACCCGGCGGCCCGGGTGGCGGTCGCAGGCTCGGTGAACAGCGCAGGGCGCGGCCAGCCGGCGCTGGACGCTGGTGCTACGTGGAGCTGGAGGCCAGCAGGAGCCGGTGCGGCCTTGGTCCAGAGGCCGCTGGACCCCATACGAGGGCCCAGGGCTCTCGGGAACGTAGGGACCCGCGCCCTCCAAGAGCCAGGTGCAAGGACGCCCCCGCGGCTGCGCTCAATAGCCCCTGACCGACGGAGGTGGCCCCACAGGTCCTTCAGCAGCAGGATGGAGAGATGCGTGTTTAGAAGAGGCACAGCGGAATATTACTTAGTGCACAAAAATATTTCGGCTTTAGCTGTGTTGGTGTGTGAGTGTGTGTGTGGTGCAGAGGATGGAACCCAGGCGTTGAGCATGCCGGGCCACTGTGTCCCGCTGAGCCACGTCCCCAGCTCTTTATATTATTTTTTATTATGAGACAAGGTCTTGGTATGTTGTCTAGGCTGGTCTTGAGCTTGTAATCCTCCGGCCTCAGGCTCCCAAGCCTCTGGGAGAACAGTCGTGTGCCACCACACACACTAAATAATGTGGTTGAACAATCTGCTGGTGCAGTAACCACACAAATGAAAGCAGACGTTTGAGCAGAAGCAGCCGGACACCAAGGAGGACACCTGTGCTGTCCCCTTGCCCTGGGGCTCTAGCATCAGCAGAACTAACTTTTGGTGATAAAAGTCAGAACAGGCACCAGGCACAGGGGGGCCCACCTGTAGTCCCAGCTGCTCAGGAGGCTGAGGTGGGAGGCTGAGCCTAGGAGTTCAAGGCCAGCCTGGGCAACACAGCAAGACTCCAGTGTAAAAAAAAAAAGTCAGGTCAAGAGCTACCAATGGGTGTGAGAGGAGGAAAAAGCAGCGTAGGAGGAAGCAGGAATCTTCTGGGTCTAGATGCGTGGGTGCTACTCAAGGATCTGATACATGTAAAAGCATCCTATGTGTCTTTAATTTTAAAAAAAATTAGGGTCAGGGATGTAGCTCAGGTCAGAGCACTTGCCCAGCGCACTGAGGCCCTGAGCTTCGCCCCCAGCACCACAGAAACAAAACAAAACAAAGACCTTGAAGAATAAATGGACTAATTTCATCATCTTTCGTACAAAAATCAACATGTTCATTTAAAAACAGAAATGAATAACTTAAACAGGAATACTTCCGTACTTCAAGCACCTTTTTTTTTTTTTTTGTAATTTTGTTCCTGAATTTCGAAAGACTTTTTAAAAAACAAATTAATCCATTTTGGAGTAAAACAGCTCTAATGTGAAATACAAAAATTCCTTCAGTTTCATTTTCGTCTTTTCTGCTGTCAGATTAACCCGAGTGGGTTCACGTGCTGTAGGACACCAGTCATGCCTGCCGCTTAGGTACAGGAGCCTGACGCCGGCCTGGTGCTGCTGAGCCCGGGGCGCTGGCCGGGAGCCCCCCTCGGGCCTGCACAGCCAGGTGAGCCGCCCACCACGCAGGGCTGGGGTGCTGGGGCAGGAGCGGGTGGGCCTCAAGACCAGCCGGCATCGCAGAGGAGGGGGAACAAGATGGAGGGACCCACTTGCTTCCCGGCTCAGCTTCTGGAACAGGCAGCCTGGTCCGGGTAGGACCTTGGCAGGACACCAGGAGGGTCCAGTACACCAGGAAGTAGATCTTCCCAGCAAACAGGCTGATGGGTAATGACACTCAGGCCACAGTGGAAAACGCTGGCCCACCGCCCAGCCACTGCACAGGAGACACACAGAGCTTCCAGAGAGCTTTTATTCAAAGAGTCCCTGACGTCTGAGAAATGCTTTCAATGAGAGACTGAAACCAATGTCAACAAGAAATCTAGGCACAAACCAAGACATTACAGGGAGCAGAGGAAAGGGCACCCAAGTTGGAGACTAAGGTTTGCCTCCCGGATCTGTCGTACAGTCGTGTAGGTTGTGCACTGCCCAACTCCAGGGGGTGCCCTTCACATTGAGGCCAGTGCGGCTAGTGCTCCTGGGGTTGTGTGGTGTGTATCGCTGTCTGTGGCACCCTGGCTCACCTATTGGCCCTGGAACTAATAACAACCTGACAGGGAGTGGGGTGGGGTCCTGCAGGGCAGGTAGCCGTCTTGGGTGTTTACATAGGCCCGCGTCTACCAGTCTACTGAGCCGGCTCAGTGAATGTCTGTTACTAAATAAATGAATTAGTAAGTGAGTAAGTGGTGGAGGAGTCCACAGTCCTACCAGATCACAGCACCGCAGCCCCAGGAGGGAGGAGGCCGTGGCCTGGAGCCCAAGCACCCGGAGAGACTGCCCCCCTCAGGCCCAAGCCCTGGACTGTGAATCAGGCAGGATGCCTGCACTGTGGGGGGTGCTGAGGACCAACAGGAGCACCCCCTGCACCCGGCCAGAGCTTGCCACTTAGCCCACCTCAGAACACAGCATGAACAGTGGAGTTAGATAAGCAGGCTCCCCTGCCCCCCGCACACACACAGTTAAGAAGTCAGAAGACGTGACATTCAGGTTTGGAATTATAACTCCATCGTCGTCAGGGTCCTAGACTTCTATTTTTCTGCTCCACCAACCCCAAGATTGCCTCCATGGGCCAAAAATGGCTTCCAGAGTGCCAGCCATCACGTCTACATCCTTGGCAGAAAGAAGGAGCCAATGAGGAGGGGCAAGTGGTGTCTATCTGCCGATCATCAGCCCTGCCCAATCCCTTCTTCCTTCTCATTGGCGGCCACTGATGGCCCGGGAGGTATGTAGCTGCCAGGATGAAATCAGAGTCCAGGTGCCCTAAGGAAGGGACGCTGCAAGGGTGGCCAGCCCCCTCTGGCACACGAGGGCCCCATAAATACTAGCTGTTAGTATCGCTCTTGTCATGCCCGCTTCCAAGGGCAAGGCGAAGCTCAGAGGAGCGAGGCGGTCGGCCCAGGGCCTCATTCAACTAGTTCCACTCAAGGCCCCTGGGGACACGATGGCTGGAGGGACACAGGGCACTCGGCCTGGGGCCCGGGAGGGGCTGGGGCCAGGAAGGCTTCTGGGGCAGATGCTGCTGGGCCCACAGCAGGCGGCCCTGACATCGCTGGTGCCACGTCACTCACGTCGTGTCACCTCACGCCATGTCTTGCTCACATCACAGAAATGAAAACAGCCTCTTCTCAGCTCGAGAACGTTCTGTGAATGAAATGATCTTCCACGGGCACCGAGCACTGAGAGGGACTTCAAAATGCAGAGCCACAGGCCACAGGAGCCATCGCTCTCCCCACCCCAGGGTCAGAGCAGCTCAGGAATGAGGACCGCACCTCTCCGGGCAGGCTGGAGTTTGGAAGCTGTCACCTTACGTCCCTGTCTCAAACTCCGCTGCTGTCCTGTCTGCTTACTCATGAGAAAGAAAGGCTGAGAGGTCTCTCAAAATCTCAAGGCTAATCCACGTTTTTCTCAAGTGACTCCGAGAGAATCCAAGTTTCCTGGAGCCACGAAAGGCAGCGCCAGATGTTTGCAGCAGCCAGAGCGGAGGGACAGCAGATCGGGCGGCCTTGAAGCCGAACCTCAAAATAGCATCTGTCCCCTGGATATTTTGGGAGTGTCCTCAGCAGGGAACGCAGGAGCAGGGGCCTGTCTGGGCACCTCCATCAGGGACACACCTACAGAAGGCATCACCGCCTCCCCTGACCCTGAGTCCTGCCCAGGCCCACAGCTGTGTCAGCAGCACAGTGGCCCAGAGATAAGGGGTGACATTGACACAGCCAGGAATCGCCTTCTCACTTGGGAGCTGAGCCGCAAAACCTCATTCTCCTTGATGGTTGGGATTGGGCATCTGCACTGTGACTCTCTTCTCCAGCCAGGCCACCAGAAAGTGGCTTCTGACTTCTGTTCAGAAGGCCAAGGTGTCAGGGACAGGAGAGCGGCGGGTCCCCCAGGCTCAGGACCAGCCGAGCCTTTCCCAGCCCCTCTGTCCACGCGGGTGTCTGCTGGGGCTCATGGTCTGGCTGTTGCTGCTGCGGTCCCGGCCGTCACTGAGCCCTTCCACACGTGCACGGGGACAGCAGGACACTGTGATCATTGCCGCCACCGCACTGGGCGGGTGGGCGACAACAGTTCTCTCCACTTTGTGTCACGAGACGTGAAGGCCTGGGTGAGCGAACAAGTTCAAAACCGAGCTGGCACGGGGAGAGGGGACGGGGCGGGCGCTAGCTCCAGCCCAGCGCAAACTACCTGCCGGTCAGCGTCAGGGTGGCGCTTCATTCCTGAGGATGGGCGCAGGAGTGTGTGTGTGTCTGTCTGCAGGTGAAGGAGGGACAAAGGCGGGGGGCGGGGACAGGGAAGGGATCCCACAACACGGCGTGGACCGCGAAGCTGGAGGCTCCTTGGCGACCACCTGGTCCCCCCAGGGTGTCGGGGTTAGTTTGGGTGGGTGTCATGAGAGTGTGGGGATCGCATGAAGAAAGGAAACGCACAATGACCCAAGGCCTGCAACGCCCCTCGCAGGCAAGAGCCAGAACACGGAGCTCCCCACAGGGTCTCCAGCTTTGTATGTGTTGGGAATTTCCCAGAAGTCTTGGGAAATCCTACAGAGCATCACTGCAAGCTAGTATCCGGTGGGCAAATGCGTCCCCTCAGCGGGGATCTTTGTTCCCGGCCACACTCCTCGCCATCGCCGCCATCCCCTGTTGTCCCTGATACTGTTTATCCTCGCTCTTGAGTCACCGTTTCTTTTAGGGTAGAATGAAAAGCAAAGAGAAGGAGCTCTCTTGTGGCAAAGACTCAGTTATTTGCAGCTAAATGTACGATGTCCATGTCCTTCTTACTAAAGGAGCTCCGCACTCTGGGGTTGGTGATGTATTTGAGAATTACATTTCCCAGCTTCTCTTGAAGCTCAGAGTGGCCCAGTGTTTCTCAACCTGGGATGATTTTGTGCCCTGGAGGACATCTGAAATGTCTGGAGATGGTTTTGGTTCTCACAACTGGCGAGGCATGGGAGAGTGTCCTGTGGCCATCCGGCCGGTGGAGGCAGGGCTGCAGGTGGGTGGTCCTGTAGGTGCCTTCCCACAGCCCAGGGATCTTCAATGCAAAACATCAGCACTGCTGAGGTGGAGCAGCCAATGCTCTATCAGTGGAAGTTGATGGTTGAGTTTCCATGAAAACCCAAGTGGGGCCTTGCCATTGTCCCCGAAGTGCAAATGAGATAGCTGGAGCTGGAGCTGCCATTTTGTGACCATGAGGAGGGAAGGCTGTGCTAGAGATGCCAACAAAATGTCATCTCTAACACCACGGAGCTGCCAGACCTGCTTCTTAGGATGAAGACTTCCAGACATGGTTTTATGTGAAAGAAATAAGTATCTACTTCACTGAGGCCACTGTAGTTGAGTCTCTATCATTGTCAATCAAGCACAATTTGTACGTGATTCATCTGTGGCTAGTTCTCTGTGCTCATGGAGAAAGGAAAGACACACCAAGAGGAAATTGTGTTTAAAGAAAAAAAAAAAGGAGAAAGCAGACGTCTTTCTGACAGTGAAACAGTCCTCTCTCCCTCATTTATGACACTTCTAGGCCCTTGTGGTTTTCAAGTCTGCAACTCCTGGACTGGCTCAACTCCTTTACCAAAACGATGAGGAAGCCAGGGCTCTCTGCAGACGGCCAGGGGCTAACGCACCACCTGGTCCCTCTGCCCACATTTCTGAGACCCCTGGGCCCATGCACTGGTGAACGTTCTCTGGCTGAGACACTGTGCCACTGATTACCAGCTCTATGGCTTCAGAAAGCCCTAAAGTTTTATGAAAATTTTCAGTGTGGAAAATTGCTCTAATTCAGAGTCTAGCTACAACAGCTCCCCCGGTTTCTCCTAAAATAAGGATGAGGATAAGGCTCTCATGCCCAGGGCAGCTAGGAGGACTCACAGGGGGCTGGGGCAGGGCAGGAAAGCTTTATGAATGGACCAGTTATAAAAGCAAGGGCAGCGTGAGGGACCCAAACACTGCAGGACTCCAGGGCTGTACAAGGGGCTTGTCACAGCTGGAGAGCAGCAGAGGGCACCCACACGCCCTCACCCAGCAGTGGTGGTATTTCCAGGCCAAGCTGAAGAAGCTGAGGAGGAAGTGGCTGCCAGATCTAGAAAGGGCCCCCCAGGAGCTGTGACCTCCTCCAGTTAGGGGACACAGTAGCCCACGGTGACCCAACCAATGAGCTGAGAACACACACCCAGGCCTGCTCTGCTCCCCGGCCTCCCGTGTGTTGGTGTCTCATTGATCAAACTCAATCAGAAGCCAGAGGCAGGAGCGCCCTTGGGCTTCATCACAGAGCACAACACAACACAGGCTGGCGACCAGGCTGCAGAGCAGCTTGCGATGGCCAGCTTCCAGGCCTGAGCCATTGTTGTAGGACAGACAAGACTGGACACCGAGGGATTAGCGGGAAGCATGTTTACTGGCTGCAGCCAGGTCCAGAGGGGAAAAAAGCTTTCGCTACAATCAATCCCTCTGAGCCCTGAGTTCAGGAAGTTTTAGAACTTTATACCCAATGTGTAGGGGAAGGCTCAGAGGCTCACCATCTGCAGAAGTCCATGTAATAGCAGGATTTTTTTCTACTGGGCAACCAATTCAGGCCAAGGACACCCTCGGTGAAAATCACTGCCTGGGAAAGGCAGAATTCTCTTCCCCTTTCTTGCCAGCTAGCTTCCCAGGACCTAACCATTGTCCTTTGAAATGCAAACACCTCGGTGAAGGCCTTGGGTTAGTTATTATTGACTGTGCTTCTGCAAGCATACCCGCTACTCCAGCCTGAAAATTCTTTTGCAGAAATTTTTGCTGAGAGTCTAAGAAAAATGATGGTGAGGGTCTCTGGAGGAGCTTAAGATTTTCTGTGTAGGAGGAGGTGTTACTGCACTATCATAAGGAGCAGAGGTGCCCTCTCCTTCCCTTCCCTGCCCCTCTTCCCACGGGCAGGAACACAGACCTGAGGTCAGGAGCTGAAGCAGCCACCTTAGACCATGAGAAACAAACCACAGCGCGGAGGGTGCCAGCAGCAAGACAGCAAGAGCCTGAACCCTAGACCTGTTGGGACCAGCACACAGCCCATGGGGACACTTCAACTTGGCCTGTTCCATGGGAGAGGATTAAGCTTTTATTTCATTCATGCCTGTTTTTTGGCTTTCATCATAGAGGCTGACTAATATCCTGACCAATGGAAGATTTAAAGTAAGTCGTTGCTCAGATTTTGGAACTATTTTAGGCTGAGATTTTTAAAATAAGCCAAAGTGCCTGGAAAGTTACAGACTGTGCTCAGAGTTACTGTTAAGGACCCTCCTGTCCAGGGAGCAGCCGTGTTTGGTGAAAGGCGCACGCGCTCACGCACTGCCCCAGAGCTGCTCTGGGCCAGGAAGTCCTAAGCGAGCACACCTGCCGGCCCCCCTGACCACTCCCGGCTCACGAGGGAGCAAGAGGAAGCTGCCTTCCTAGTGGCTCCTCCGCACATCCTGGGATGGGCTCTGATTGGTCCAACTTGCACCACACCCTGTTCCATGAGCCAATCATTGTAGCGGTTGCATCTCGGCTGCTCTGATTGGCTGGTGTTAAGTCACGTGCTCTTTGTTGGGCCAGAGACTCGTGGCAATTCCTTGGGAGCACCCGCTGCGCGTGCTGGCTTCCTTCGGAATAGAAATGGGGGTCCTTGGCGCCCGAGAGAATGCAGTAGAAGCAGGTGGCCCCGAATCTGCGAACGTCCTTCGTACTGCGTTGTGAAGGGAAAGAAAAAATTTAAAACAGCAGCAGCCCCATTAGTAGTTGCTAGAGGCTTCCTGTCAGCCACCTGCAAAACTTATTTTGGCAAATGAAAACATTGAACCAGGCTGTTCATGTGTGGCTGTCCCCAGAAAGGAACGAAATAGGAGCAAGCGATGCCTGCGGCTAGGGACCCAGGCACGTTTTCAAAGCTACCCACACAGCACCCTCTGCGTTTGGGCGAGAGTGACTTTCTGTGAAATACAACAAAGAAGTCCATGTGATAAAGAGGGTGATTGATGTCCCAAGGCTTGTTAATGCCATGGGGAAGATGAAGTCCTTCCCCTCAGAGAACAGCAGTCATCTGCTTCAGCCCAGATGGTGAACAGGAGAGCTGTTCAGTGCAAGAACAGCCTGTCCCGCTCTGGTTTTCTCCCCCTGAGACTGAAAGCAAGACTTCGCAATTGGATGTAGCTGGGATCTGCCTTCGTTTAATTTCCCGACTGCTGGCCTTGGGTTTTCATTATATTTCCCCAGATGCAGACCCTGAGAGAAAGATCCAAGGGCAGCTCATTTGAAAGGCCAAGGAAGAGGAAAAGGAAAGCCAGGGAGGGAAGGCCCAGCCCTCAAAAGCAAATCATCAGGCCAGTCACTGCCAGGGGCCACTGGAGCTTCATCCCCACAGTGCAGAACTTGTGCCCCGGGATCGTCCTACCCCAGGGATCAGGGCCCCAGGATGGATACACCACCCAAGGGAAAAGGAGACCTGCTCATCTAGGCCGCTTCATTCCAACAGCCAGAAGGAAAAAACATAAAACAAAGCCGGGTGCCCTGGCGCGCACCTGTCATCCCAGTGGCTCGGGAGGCTGAGGCAGGAGGATAGCAAGTTCAAAGCCAACCTCAGCAATGGCGAGGCGCTAAGCAACTCAGTGAGACCCTGTCTCTACATAAAACACAAAATAGGGCTGGGGATGTGGCTCAGTGGTCGAGTGCCCCTGAGTTCAATCTCCAGTACCAAAAAAAAAAATCAAGTGCTGATGAAGATGTGAAGCAACTGGAATTCACACACATCATTAGAGGAAATGCAAAAGAAACTTCTCTGGAAAACTGTCAAGTTTTTAAATTTTTTTTATTTTTTTAAATGAGGTTAAACATACAATTAAAAAACCCACCAGCCCCTACTTCTAGAAATTAACCCTCATGGGATGAAACCTTTTGTTCATACAAAAACCTGTACAAGATTGTTTGTTCATAATAACGAAAAATGGGAAACACTCTAAATGCCTCTCCACTGAGCCATGAAGAAGCCAACCGTGACATGGCCACACGGTGGAGTACTACTCTGCAGTAAAGAGGGAACTTGGTGCTTACCACCACGTGGATAGATCTCAGAGGCCACACCATGCGTTAAAGAAGCCAGACATGAAGCTACATGCTGTGAGATTCTATTTATATGACATTTTTGGAAAAGGTAATCTGGAAAAACAAAAAACTGGGGGTGGGTGTCGAGGTAGACTACAAAGGCTCCCTAGGGCCTTGGGGTGCTAGAATTGTTCTGCACCTTGACCATGGTGTTGGCTGCATGTCTGTGTGCACGAAACAGAGCAAATCTGCAGGCAGATTGTACCTTAATAAGACAAAAAATGGGCCAGGCACAGTCGTGCATGCTTGTGATTCCAGCTACTAGAGGAGGCTGAAGCAGGAGGATGGCAGGTCTGAGGCTAACCTGGGCAACTTATGGAGACCCTGAAGAAAAATAATTGGAGTGTAGCTCAGCGGTAGAGCTCTTGCCCAGCATGCGCAGGGCCCTGGGTTTGATTGCCAGCGCAGCAATGAAGAAAAGAAAAAGGAGGAAAGAAAAACATAAAAGATGGGGCTGGAGTTGTAGCTCAGTGGTAGAGCACTTGCCTAGCATGTGTGAGGCACTGGGTTCGATTCTCAGCACCATATATGAATAAGTAAAATAAAGATCCCTCAACAACTAAAAAAATGTTTAAAAAAAAAAAGAAAAACATAAAAGAAAAAGTCGCTTCCAAATAAGACTCGATCATAGGCCTATCAACTGCACATCTGGGGGATCAGGTTGGGAGAGTACTCTGAAGCAAACGTTAACTCCAGTCGGGATGTGAGGGGCAAGAAAGCTGGAGGGTCCAGGACGTGGTCAAGTTCAGCCATTGGAAATCCACAGGGAGGTGCAGACACGGGGCTGGATGTGAGCAAGTTGGCTTCCTAGCTTGGCAAGGATTGTTGCAGAAAGGATTGATTGTTCCAAACACCAACGCCAAAGCCAGCTGGGGAAACGCTGGACCTCACACAGCCCTTGGTGATCTCAGCTCGTGGGCAGCCCAGCCTTGTCAAGGGAGGGGAAACCCAGCCGCGCAGACAAGAATCCTGTTGGCCCAAGTGCTGGGCCCTCTTCTTATGTAGACGCACTTAACCTTGACTCCACTTCAGAGGCTGGGTAGATTCTCTAGGAATGTGTCACGAAACCCAATCTCACAAATCGGAGGTTGATTCAACAGTTAAAATTCAGGCAGACCTTCAAAATTACATCTGGCCCCACCTAAACCCCAGAACAAATTGGGATTTCATCTTTTTTAAAATGAAACCTTTTGGTGCCAATAACAATAAAAACCATCTAAAGAGTCAATGACCCTGGCAATTTCAGAAGTGTGGTTTTCATCTTATTGCTGGTGGGGACTTCCACAGAAGTCACAATGTTAATACCGGGAACAACAATGAAAAAAAGACAAAATGACAGAGGCAGAGACCAAGGTCTGCATGTTTACACAGTTCCAATAAATACCATACCAGTGGTATTTTGAGCACAACCATAAATGGCAAGAACCACGTGTGATCTTGCCTCTGCATTTAGCAGCTCTGTGTCCCGAGGAAGTCCCTCAACTGTCTCTGAGCACCAGTTTCCCCATCTCTAAAATGGAGGCAGTGATAGTATCTGCCTGTCGTGAGAATTACAGGAGATGATAGAATAAAATAATAAGGGAAGATGTAATTAGTTTTCTATTGCTGCTGTAACAAGTGACCACACATTTGGTGATCTAAAGCAATACATATGTATTATCTTGTAGTTCTGGAGGTCAGGAGCCCGAAACTGGGCCTCGGGGAGTTGAAGGAAGGCCTTGGCAGAGCTGCATTCTTGGGAGGCTTGGGAGAGGGTGTTTCCTGCCTTTTCTAGCTTCTACAGGCATCTGCGTTCCTGGACTGTGGCTCACCCTGCCACCGCCAAAGCCAGCAGCATCTTCCTGTGTTTCAATGACCCTGTTTCCTTCCTCATGTCACCTCTGACTTGGACCTTCTTGCCTGCCTTTTCTAAAGACTCTGTGATGACCTTGGGCCTGGCTTGATAATCCAGAATAATCTCCCCAAGTCAAGATCTTCACCCTAATTACACCTGAAAAGTCCCTTTTGCCGTGTAAGGGAACATAGTCTGGAGGCCCCAGGCCGTAGACTTTCGGGGAAACCATTCCTGTGGCTACCCAGAGGTGGCTGTTAGTAGTAGCAGTGAGGCTTGCTGGTTGCAAAACTTTGGCAGTGTTGGAAAGCAGGGGAAAGACACTCTGAAACCTCCATATTAAACGTGCATGGGGCTGGGTGCATGGCACCCATCTGGGATCCCAGCCACCTGGGAGCCTGAGGCAGGAGAATTGCAACTTTGAGGCCAGCCTCAACAATTTAGGAAAACCCTATTTCAAAATTAAAAATTAAAAAAAGGACTGGGTCCGTAGCTCAGAGGCAGAGGACCCCTGGATTCAGTTAGTACCCAGTACCATCAAAACCCAAACAAGAAAAAAGCTTCCATAGGAAGAAAGACTGAAGACCCCGGGCTGGAGGCCCAGAATACACAACTAAATGCTCACAGCAGCTAGGGTTCAATCCTTGTAACTGGGTGGTGGTTGTTTCTTTTCTCCTTTTTTCCATAATGCTTATATATTTTTAATAAAATATTTCCAATTAAAATATTAGTAAATATGAACCTATTTATATATTTTTCTAGTTATCAGTTGCTGCAGGACAAACCATCCCCAAATATAGTGGCTTAAAAACACTAAGTTAGCAGTCAGGCAGGGTGGCACACACCTATGGCCCCAGCGCTCAGGAGGCTGAGGCAGGAGGATGGCTTCAGCCTGGGAGTGTAAGACCAGCTTGGGCAACACAGTGAGACCCTGTCTCGAAACAAAAAGTAAATAAATAAATAAATACTTATATAGGATAATGTTTTATTATATGTGTTTTCATCATATGCAATACGTGTCGGTCTATTGCACTGTGTCTAATCTGTAACACAGATATATTTTGTTAGATATAGCGTGTATCTTTTGCACTCAGCACTCAGGTCTGTGGCTCAGCTGAGCTCAGCTGAGTAACTCTCACACTTGGGGTCTTTCATGCAGTTTTAGTAGATGGCCACTGGGGTCCATGTCACATTGACTTGGGCTGGAGTCCCAGTGGCATCTCAGCCAGTGCTGAGACTCCTTGCAGGACAGCTCAGGGCCACGGGAGATGGAGGCCCAGCTGGGCGGCACCATGTCCACCATGTTCCCTTGGTCAACAGAGCCCCAAGGCCAAGGCCAGGCAACCAGATTGAAGGAGTGGAGGAGCAGACTCCATTTCTGAAAGGGGTGCCATGCGATGTGGGGAAGGGGGCGACTGGTGGCAGGGGTCTTTGAAGTGGAGCCCATTTGGCGCTCACTTGTCCCCCCTCCCGCCATCACCCCAGATGTCTCCCTCTTCTTTAAGGAGGGGTCACTGGGAAGTTCATCGCAGTTCGTGGGTTTCAGTTAGGACATAAGACTCATCCCTCCTGAGCCCCCACAAGCTTAAGCTTCTTGGAAAAGTTGGGGGGGGACATTTTTTTTCTAGTTTAGCACCCTTCCCACTTCCTGTGCCAGCATTCTGAGCTTCCCGTGGGGGAACTAATGGTCAACCACAGTGCCTTGCCCTTCATTAGCCTCTGAGTGGCCATGTGACCCACACCAAGCCAACACACCCTCCCTGACATTTGAATCTCCTACAGAGTGATGGAAAACGTTTGCATTGGAACTGTAGGTGACTTCACTGAGCTGTGACACCCCAGGGGCAGGGACGTGTCTGATTTGACTAAGCCTGGGTTTCCCAACTTCAGCACTATTGACATTTTGGAACAAATGATCTTTTTTTTCTTGTGTGTGAAGATGGAGGGGAGCATCCTGCATATTGTAGGATATTTAGATGCATCTCTAGCTTCTACCCATCAGATGCCACTGGACAGCCTTGGCCACACACCATTTATGATAATCAAAAATGTCTTTAGCCTGGTGTGGTGGCCCACGCCTGTAATCGCAGCTGCTTGCAAGGGTGAGGCAGGAAGATTGCAAACTCAAAGCCAGCCTTGGCAACTTAGCGAGACCCTGTCTCAAAAATGGCAAGTGGGGTGAGGGGTGCCTGGGGGTACAGCATGCTCAAGGTCCTGGATTCAATCACTAGTGTAGCCAAAAGAAGAAAGAGGGGGAGGAGAAGAAGACAACATATTAATAACCAATATGTAAGTAAGAAAATGCTCAATATCACTAAATCATGAGGGAAATGCAAATCAAAGTTACCATGAAGCCGGGCTCAGTGGCGCATGCCTGTAATCCCAGCACTTAGGGAGGCTGAGACAGGAGGATCACGAGTTCAAAGCCAGCCTCAGCAATGGCGAGGCACTAAGCAACTCAGTGAGACCCTGTCTCTACATAAAACACAAAATAGGGCTGGGGATGTGGCTCAGTGGTTGAGCAACCATTAGTTTAATCCCTGGTACCAAAAAAATAAAAAAGCTGCCATGAGGCATCACCGGAACTCAGAACAGTGACTGTCAAAAGGACTGAAGAGAAATGCTTGTGAGGATGTGGAGAGAAGGGAATCCTTGCAGACTGTTGGCAGGAATGTAAATTAATGTAAATTAGAATATCCCTCACAGAGAAAGGATGGAGGGGCCCCAGATTAAAAATAGAACTACCGCGTGATCTAGCAATCTCAGTCCTGGGTTCATCTCCAAAGGAAATAAAATCGACATGTCAGAGAGACACCTGTGCTCCCAGGTGTACGGCAGCACCATTCCCAACAGCCGAGCCGTGGAAACAGCCAACGAGAAATGGATGAAGAAAAGGTGCTACAAATGCAGCCGTGCCAGCGTGACCGAGCGGAAGCACGTCACATCAGTGAAATACCCAGGCCCCAGAGGACAGGTACCACACAGTCTTGGTCCCGTGGCATGCCACCAAGCTGATCTAGAGGCTGCCAGCAGCCGTGGAGAGCAGGGAGCCGGTGGGGAGCGGTGGTTCATAGGTACAAGGGACGGTCAGGAGCGAGAGAGGCCCAGGAAGAGTCTGAATGTGTTTACCACGAAGAAAGGATGTCCGAGGAGACAGATGTGTTCAAGCAGGTGTAAGCGTCACACAATGTGTATGGGCATTGAAACATCATCATCCCACATAAATATGTGCAATTTGTATGCTTTTAATGTATCAATTAAAAAATAAATTTAAATTTAAAAAAGCCTTTGCACATTGTCAAATGCCTCTAGGAGGCCAAAATCATCCTCGTGTGCCTTGCGGCTGATGGGTTCCGGGGTGAACTAGCCTAAGCCGGCTTGGCCGTGAGGCACCTGAGATTTCCCTCGGAGGCTGGCAGCGGGCATCCTTACGCTTGAGAGAGAGCCCTGAGAAGCCACTCCCTGTCTCTCTCCCACACTGGATGCTTTAAACAAATGACCTTATTGAGTAATTACTACTGGAAGCCTCATTTTGCCACAGGGAAGTGGCTTTTGGATAAAGCCAACAGATGGATGGTAGACGGAACAGAAGGAACCTGGTTCCCAGTCCCGTTCCTGAGCCTCCCTGCCAACCAGCCTGGAGTTGCTCTTCCTACCAGTAAGCCCCTCCCTGCTGAAGCCAGACTGGAGTGAGTTTTCTGTTATTGGCGACCACCATATCCCAGGTGAGATGGCAGTGTCGTTGAGAGAACACTGGTCAGAGGAACAGTCGGGCTCCTGGGCCTCCTGTTTCCAGTTCTTTCCAAGGCTGGTTCTGGAGCTTTCTCCTTTTCTCCAAAGTACCTGACATCCTTCCGGCAAATTCCTTCTCTGTTCCTGTTGGTCTGAACCAATTACTGTGATAGCTCCAGGGAGAATTCTGATACTTGAGTTGGCTGATTCCAGCAAGGGAAACCAGGCTCCCTGGCCACCAATGCCTACCCCCCAGAGGCGCCTGTGACCTGTTTGCTGAGTATGACTGATGACCTGCCTTTCCCAACATTAGGCTCACGAGACCCTCGGCAAAGCCCCAGCCTCAAGTGAGCAGCCGGCGGGAAATCAACACCAAAGACATTCCGGTGAGTCGTGAGGTTGCGCTACAAAGGTGGGGACCGGCCATGGGCAGCCCTGTGGGTCACCCCATTGTCCTGAGGACTGCTCCATCTGGCAGAGAACACCCGGCTCTGTGATCACAGACCCTGGTCCACTTGCTCTGTGACCCTGACGGAGCTGC
The DNA here is from genome assembly GCA_028644305.1 of Xerus rutilus. Taxonomy (NCBI): domain Eukaryota; kingdom Metazoa; phylum Chordata; class Mammalia; order Rodentia; family Sciuridae; genus Xerus; species Xerus rutilus. The sequence goes on from CM053401.1 coordinate 170,502,094, forward strand.
TCTGCCTCCTCCGTCCACGGGCATCGTGAGACTGGCTTCTCAGGACTGCGCTGAACTTGAGCTGACGACTAAATGGCGGGCCAGTTTAGTGTATGTCTCCACTCGTCAAGGTATAACTATGAAGTCACTTCTAATTTTATATTAATTGCTACCACATGCTCTCTGTCCAAGCCTCCTTTCCCCCTCTGGGTGTTAATAAAAGTCCTGGAGTTGTGGCAGTCTGGGTGGCAGAGGCAGGAGTAGAGGTAGCGGGAGCTCCTTAGGGCACCTCCGTTATGCCAGGACCTCCAGAGCACAGGGCACATTATGAACTCTGAGAATCCCCTCAGTGAAGCCGGGCGTGGTGGCTCAAGCCTGTAATCCCAGCACTTAGGGAGGCTGAGGCAGGAGAATCGCGACGGCGATTCAACGCCGTTCAGCAACAGCGAGGCGCTAAGCAACTCAGTGAGACCCTGTCTCTACATGAAACACAAAATAGGGCCGGGGATGTGGTTCAGTGGTGGAGTGCCCCAAGTTCAATTCCTGGTACCAAAAAAAAAAAAAGGATCCCCTCAGTGTCCTCCAAGGTGGGAGCAGCATCATCTCCATTCAAAGAAACAGAAATTAACAGTGAAGAATTTCCGCCAAAGTCACGCATCCTTGCTGGGGCGACCCCCGCAGCTCCCTCTCTCCAGTTCCACGACACCCAGGCTCTTTTGGCCACCAGATCTTTCACCAAAGCTGGGTCATGTTCATTCTTTGAATTCAAACCTCCTCAAATTAAATGTCAGTCTCAACAAAAGAGCCACAGCTGTGCCCATCACAGATGAGTGGCATGGTCACAGTGCTGATCAGAGGAGGGCAGACGGGTGCAGCCCCCCCATCCCATTCATGGGAAGCTCCAACCAGGCGAAACCCCAGGGTCAGATGGCGGATGAGGGGCAGCGGCCAGAGCCCAGCCAAGTGGCTTTCTGGGGGCCGGAAGGGTTTTGTGTGTTGGACTGGCTGCTGGTTGCAGGAGCATGTCAGTTGGTGGGGATTCTTTAAGCTGAGCGCTCTACGCACATAGAACATATCTATGTAATGATGGGGTACAGAGGAATTTTAAATCAAATCTGAGATCAAAGTTGTTTTTTTAGGAAATGTTTATTGAGTTATAAGACATACAGAAAAGCATATACTGATGCAATACTAAAGCACGATACATGTGCTATGTATACACATATGTGTGTATCATCATAACACACAGTAGTCTTATCTGTGTTAGGTAAGTGTGTACATATATGTTCATGTGTAACATATACTGTGCTTCTCTGTATATGTTTTATAACTCAATAAACATTTCCTAAAAAAAATTTGATTTCAGATTTGATTTAAAATTCCTCTTTTAAAATTCCTCATTTTAAATGCCCCACCACTGCCCCCAGGTCAAGCTGGACCGTGGCTGCAGGGGCTTGGGTCTGCGCTTGATGGGGACTGGAGGGGGCAGAGGTGCCCCTTCCTCTTGTCATCCCCAGGGCAGCAGGAGTTGGGGAGACTGAGAGGACAGCACAGTGGGCCCTGCAGCGGGTAGCTGGCCCTAACTGCTGGATGACCTTTGAACTCAGCTACCTCAAATGCCACCTTATTGCATATGCAAAGTGCCCGACACAAAGCAGGGGTAACGGGTCCTCGGGTCCTCGCTGGAAACCCAATATTTCTGTTTCTTGGGTAATTAGATGTTGGGATGAACTGCTTTTTTAATGATGCCAGAAAATTTTGGATTCATGGCTAGTAGAAGAAAACATTTCCGCCTGAAGCCTTTTTGTTCGACAAAAGAAAAAGCCAAAGTCTCTGTCTTGGAAGAAGCTCCTACCAAAGCGAACTCTGAGACCAGGATGAGCGCGCAGGTAATGGAGAGGAGATGGAGAGGAGATGGGAGGCCTGCTGAGGAGCGTGGAATGGACCAGGGAGAGGACACTGACTAGCAGATTGTCACTAGGCAACCTCTGGGAGACAGCCCTCCTCCGAACTGTCCCGCCCATTGAGCAGAGAACAAAGGCAGCCCCCACCGTGTCCCCTGGTGGTTGTTGAGGTGGCCCCGGAAGCCTGGACTCCTGGCTTTCTTGGCCAGGCCCCAAGCGGGGCTGGGTCCACTCCAGGGGACTGAGAAGGTGCCTGGTCAGAGAGCTGCTGGTGGAAGACGGAGGACTGTGAGGCACAGGCAGGTCATCGCAGGATCAGTGCCCATCTGTCCCCGAACTTGTTGTGGGGAAAAGCTGACTTGGATCTGCTTCAGCTACTGCTGGTCTCACTGAGACTTACCTGCAGCCAGAAGCATTCCCAAGACCTCCAGAAGCACAGAAGCTGGCAAGGAGGTCAAGGCCACAGTGCTGAGCAGGAGAGGGGTGACTTGCTGGGTTTGTGGATAACATCCGTATGCAGCTTTTTCAGAGACGGGGTGGAAGAGAGTGACTCGTTTCCAGTGATGTCAAAAGATGGGGCTGGGGCCGCCTGGAGTGGCTGGTAAGGGAGACAGGACCCTTGGGCAGGTTGACGGCTCATGGTGGGAAGAGACAGAGCTGGAGAAGAGCAGGTGGCTGGAGGGCAAGATGGGGTAGGGCTGGAAAGAGGGACCTGGAGCTGGAGGGGAAGAGACAGAGGAGCAAAGGGACAGTGGAAACAGGCTCCCCAGGATACTGACGGTGACCATGAGACCAGGGACCAGAAAGTGACTCGTGCTCCTCTCATTCTTGTTTTCAAATTGTCTTCATTAATTGTGTTTTACTTTAGTGATTAGGAAAAAAAATGAGAAAACTAAAAATGTCACCGCTGTGGTGCTAGAAAGGACAGGAGGCCCAGCTGAAGCTGCTTCTCCCTCTGGTTCTTCCATATTTCTCAAAATGGTTGAAATTCACTGTTTTTCCCTCTCTCCCTCCTTCTTCTTCCTGTTTTGGAGAAGACCCGGGCCAAGTGACCTTGGTGCCCACCGAGGGCAGAGGAAGGGCAGTCCTTGGAGAGAGCTGCCTGGAGCTGAGAGGTGGGTTGGCCTCCCCTTCCTCCCGGCTCCATCTTGGCAAGAACCATCTTGTCCCAGAGTGACAGAGGAGGCCTGTGGGCAGAGAAGTTGGCTGCCATTAAGGAGGTGAAATTTAGGAACAAGCTCTTTCTTGCCCAGGCCCTGAGCCATCGCCCAGCCCTGGGGATGGACCACGATGAGTACTGTGTGGTCATGCCCATGAGGGCTGGACACACACACAGGCCGGCCAGGCCACTACGAGAAAGAGCATGGAGCCAACCCAAGATGGGGGTTCACACGCGGGCTGGAGTTCTGCTCTCCCCCCCCACAGACAGCTCCCTCCTGAAACGAGGAAGTCAGGAGCCACCAGGGAGATTCTGGTTTAGAAGGACAGTGGTGAACAAGTCCTCGCAGGTGGTTTCCCAAAGGTCTTGCGTTCCAGAGCACCTGCTGCTTGGGAGCAGGAATGTGGCTGGACGTGAGGCCCCAGGGGAGATAGAGACAGAAGATAAAGACCAAGGGCTTGAGGCCACAGAGATCGCCAAGCCCGAAGGTGTGGACAGGAAAGCATTCAGATGCCTCGACAAGCCCCGAGCCAGGTGCCCCCAGACCTGGGTGCGCCCTCTCTTGGCTCTCACACCTCAGCCTGGCCAGGACATTCCCCTTATATGGAAGGGGAAACTGTCCAGGAGCTCGTGGACAGACGGTGCCTCATGCCCATCAGCCAGCGCTCAAGACCCCACACAAGGGAGGTGTGGACAAGGCCATGTCACTTTCCCGCCTCTGCCAGCCAAGAAAAGGGGAAGGGACGATGGGCAGACGGGGGAGAACAGCGTCTGCCGCGGAAGGGAATTAGCATTTGCTGGGCACCGGTCACAGCCCAGTCTGCCCCTAACTTTCCAGCTTCCTCTTTAACATCTAACTAATCATAGGAGCCTGTGACTCTAAGAAGACCAAACTGCCATCAGGTTCTTTCTGCAGGATGTTACTCAGAATCTCTGGGGAATGTTCACATGCCCTGCAGAACATCTGCAAGTGTGCCTGGTGACCACCTCGGGCCATTTCTCCGGGGCTTCCGCTGCGCTCGTGTGCTCTCAGCTGCCCCGACACCATCCCCACCCGCAAGTGGTACCCAGCCCTTTTCCTTAACAGTCCCAAGAACAGCCGGGTTGAGTGGACGACAGGCTCAGGTACTGCTTTAAGAGGAGGTCGTTCTAAGTGGGGCCTGTGAGCGCCCAGTGCTGCACACCAGCTGTGCCTTTCCTAAGTCTCTCTCGTGTACGACTGTGTGTCACCCTCTGAGGTGGGGAGGCCTGTGGGGTCAGGGTCCCAGGCCCCTATCTCATTCTCTCCCATCCCTTCTACCTGGCCCTTGTCTGCACAGTTCAAGTTGACGGGCCCTACGTCACAGTCCAGGTGTAGGATGAAGGAAAGGTGAGGGAAAGGCCCGTGTCCCCTGGGTCACCCCACCGGCTTTCTGGGGCTGGGTTTCAGGGAGACCGCACACTTGCACTCCTGTCCTGTTGGTCAGCAGAGAGTCACGTGGCACCTGTACCTGCAAGGGAAACTGGGAAACGCAGTCTTTGCTGGGCAGACGTGTGTCCATCTACCATCCTATTTCTATGAGAGAACCAGAGAACTGGTACTGCGGACAGTCAGCGCCTGCGCCCCGAGCTTGGAGGAACCCACGCACAGGGAAGCTTGACTGGAGTCTTGGGGTAACAGGTGGGAATTACAAGGTAGAAAGGAAAACCCAAAAATGAAAAGATGAGTGCCCTCTGGGGCCCCGCAGGCCCCGGACAGAGGCTGCCTGGCTCTCGGGTGTAGGCCTCCCTCCTCCTCCTCTGGGCCCCAATGAAGCCAAAGGTCTTCCCCGTCCCACAGTGAGCCTGGCTTTCTGGCCCGTCCCAGGACATGGGTGTTGATCTTCAGAAGGAAGCATCCCCATGTGGACCTGCATGGCCCGGGTGAGGCCACCTCTGAGTCCTCCTGCTCTCAGTCACTCCAAGTAGGAGACCTCTCCATGGGGTCCCTCCAGCAAAGGGAAGGACAAGTCCAGGCCAGCCCCTCCCTCTGTATTTGGCCAGATCTCAGAGACCATTCTCATCTTTAAATACAGAGACTACTGGAGCAAGCGCTTGGTTACAGTCCTGCTATGGAGTTACCCAACTTCCATACAAGGCTGTGCAACAGGGGTGAGTTACATAACCACTCTGGACCTCAGTGTCCTTGTGTGTAAAATGAGGTTGCTGATGGTCCCTTTCACGGGGTCGTTGGGGAGGTCTAGAAAGATGACGGAGATAAAGTGCTTGCTTAGCACAGAGCCCACAGTTGACATGATCACAATTACCGTCACCAAACAATTCAACACAGGAGATTGTGTCTGGATAGTGACACTGTTTCACAATGTCCCCGCAGAGAGCAGTGTCTTCTCCCAGGATGAAGGGGCAAGACTGCTTCCGTCTTCAGAGACAGAGACTGCGGCTGGCCCCCTTGAGGAACGTGCAGATCCAGACCCCTGCCTCCAGGAGCAGCTCTAGAATTTGGGAGGCCCAGTACAAAATGATTATCCAGGGCCTCTTCTTCAGAAATTAAGGATTTCCAGGCAGTGACAGCAGCCTCGACCAAGCATGGAGCATGGGGGCCCTGTGTGATTGCACAGGTCGCGCACACACCTGCGAAGCCAGCGCCGCTCACCCCTGGCTGCGGGACGGGAAAAGCTGAGATGTGGAACAGCAGGTGGCCATCTACGTGGCCAGAGCGTCCCAAGGGGGACAGAGCCCACTCTTTCCCTCAGAACCTGGGATACGAGCCGCCAAAGTTATCAGGCCTTCCCTCAAAGCAGAGGCCAGGCAACACTCGCACACACCACTGCGCTGACCCACCACACCCTGCCTTCCGGGAGCGGAAGATGGGGAACTGGGGATCCCAGAGGGCAAGGAACTTGCCCCAGAGCGCTTGCCCAAGTCCCAGATTGCAGAATCTGCACCCACAACCACGGTCGAGGCAAATGTCCCTGACCCTGACCCTATGAACCAGGGTGGGGAGGTCGTCATGGCCCCTGAGCCCTTCCCAGATGCCTCCCTTGCTGGAAATGGAGGCCAGGCTGGTTTCTGAAGGCCTCCTAGAACCTTCCCCCAGGACTCCAACCCATCTTCTCAGAACACAGGCGATTCCCCTGCCCCTCTTGCCCCGGGAAAGTCACTCTTACAAGACAGCTTGGGATTGCATTTGTGTATGGTGTTAGTGGCTTGGATGGTGCCTGAGAGGTTTTCCTGGGGGTGCAGAGATGGGGAAGAGCTCGGGGAGACAGGAGGTGCGTGAGGAGCTTCCGGGCTGCACCATTTCCCTGAGCTCTGGAGCGGGGGAGGACTGCTGCACATTAACAGACTTTCAGAACCAGAAGCAGCACATGAGCTGGCCTGGGTTCAAGTCCTGTGTGACCGCGAGCAAGTTACTTAACCTTTCTTTGATGTACTTTGAATGGTGATCACAACAGCACAGGCTTCAGGGAGTTGTTCAGCGAGAGTCACTGTCATGGTCAGTATCATCCTCATAGTCATTACTGCTATTTTTAGAGCTCCGGGGAGTTCTCGGGGAGACTTCACAGCATCATGGCTGAGAACACAGATTCTGAAACTAGATGCCTATATTTAAATCTTGCTTTATTACTTCCTAGCTGCGCGACCTTGGCTACAATTGACCTCTCTGAGCCTTCGTTTCTTCATTTGCCAAGTTTTGCCCTGCACAGAGATATTGGCTTGGAGATGCCATGTGTATCTCAACTGGACACACGAGACTTAAGGCTAGGACGTGTGCTGGGGGCCACTGGGGAAAAGAAGTTCTCTCCACTGCGGTTACTGAGCTAGCAGGCTGTGAGCCTGGAGCTGCTGAGGCCATCCTGGTTATCTGGGGAGGAGAGCCTGCCTGGGAGTAAAGCCAGCAAAAGGGAAGCAGATAAGCAAGCCAGAGAGAGACAAGTCATGATGACATTGCGCCTGGATCCAACTGTGCCTGAAGCAATCCACTTCTGGATTTCCCATTTTCATGAGCCAGTAAATTCCCCATTTTGCAAAAGCCATCAGTTGGGTTTTTTTTTTTCTCACAGAAAAGCATCTAGGCTGATTTCAGGGGGTTAAGCAACTTGCCCCAGGCCTGAGAGTTTGAGAGGTCAATTTTAGCTAAGGTCATACAGGATTTAGAAGCTCTGACCAGCTGTGCCACCCCTCCAGGCCAGCATTCTGTATTTTGGTGTTCACTGATTTCGTGTCTTTACCCTCCCTGAGCAGCTATTTTCTCATCTTTGAAATGGGGATAACACCAGGCCTGCAGGGCTGTTGGGAAACAATCCTCAGGTAACATTGTGAGCTGACACCCTCCATTGCTGGAGGCTGAGGCCCTGCACCTCCAGTACTTAGGCTTTGGCCCTTGGCTTTGCCCATAGTTACTCCATTTCCAGGGGGTCTTTGGCTGTCTCCACAGGCCACCCAGGCCAGGTGCCCACAGCCTGTGAGGAGAGCTTGTGTGAGTCTCAAAGGGAAGGGCCACTCCCTTCCCTTCCTGGCTGTGTGCCCTACAGGTAGGCTGAGGGAGCTGGATGACCCTGAGGACACTGGAGCTCAGAGCCTGTGAGGTGCAGCGAGCCCTGGCCTCTGGATTCCGAGGACGGGGGCCCTTCTGGAATGACCTGCAGCTTGAGGGAGACAGAGCTGGTCAGATCAACTTTGTGTCTCCTCGTCATGAAGTTTACAGGGAGCAGCAGCTCCAGAGGCTGCCACCTGAAACACACACCACAGTGCCACAGGGTGACGAGGGAGAGGATGTCACCAGATGCAATGCTAGGAAGGAACGTGGCCAGGGTGATGGCACACTCCTTGTTACGACGGTCAGTAGGGCCTCTCAGCACAAGTGACCTTTCAGTGGAGTCCAGTCTGGCTTCCCCTGGGTCCTGAGCTCTGAGTGCTGCGCTGTCTCCTGGGAGACCAGGACCCACTCTACCCAGATCCTGGCTGAAGTGCCTCCAGGAGTTCGTGATCCTTTGGAGGTGGGGTGACCAGCTGTCCTTCTCCACGGACAGCTCCCAGGACCTTTAGAAAAGTTTCATGGGCCACTGGTTTGTAGTCCTGAGCTAAAACTGAAGGAAAGGCCGAGAAACCACACACGACCATTCCTCGGCCATGTCTGCCGGGAAGAGGTTTTCCCCATCACGACGACACGGTCATTTGTTTACTTTCTAGCCAGTCATCACTCAAAGATTCCCAGTCACCTCATCACATGGCTGGGGACCCCTGGGGCTTGGCTAGTTCTGGTCAGGTCTCCTGGGGACCAGTGGAGCTTTAGAGGGAAAGCCCAGCCTCCAAGTCACAGAAGACTCGGGTCCCTGCGTCCTCCTCCCAACTAACGGTGAGGTTCTTGGGACGCGACAAGAAGTTGAAGTCAAGCTGAGGAAATGAGCCAGCCAAGAAAAAAAGGCACAAATGAGCAAGGTGTGGGAAAGGGGAGGCCCGGGGCTGTGGTAGACAGGGAGCAGACCCGTCTAGGGCCCCGCAGGGTGAGCAGATCTGGACAGTGACCCCTGCAGAAGGACCACCTGGGGTGGAAACTCGCTGTGTGCACTGAAGGACAGGAGGCGGAGCAAAGCAAGCAAGGGGGCGGGGAGGCCGGCAGGTGCCAGGTCAGGTGGGCTTCAGCAGGGCCAGGAGTGACATTGTATTCTAGGTAGGATGAGCCTGTTGGGGACCTGCATGGGGCGATCCGGCACTCGGAGCTCTCTCTGGCTGCTGCCGTGTGGAGACAAACAAGCCGGCACCTGAAGTTAAGGATTTCATTCAGGATTAATATTTGTAATAAGGTTTCACCTTCTGCCACCACAGTGGAGGAGGCCAGGGCCCCCCAACAATACATTTCCAAGTCCTAACACCCAGTCCCTGTGAATGTGACTATATTTGTGAAAAGGATCTTTGCACATATTACTAATTTAAAGATCTGAGATGAGTTTGTCTGGATTACCTGGAACTGCCAATTCATTCTGGATTAGGGTGGACCTAAATCCAGTGACAGGTGTCCTTATGGGAATGACACCAGCTGGATGCAGTGGTACAAGACTGTGATCCCAGGGGCTGGGGTTGTGGCTCAGTGGACAGCGCTTGCCTCTCACGCGTGAGGTACTGGGTTCAATCCTCAGCACCACATAAAATAAATAAATAAAGATATTGTGTCCATCTACAATTAAAAAAAAAAAAGACTGTGATCCCAGCTACTGAGGATGCTGAGGCAGGAGGATTTCAAGTTCGAGGTCAGCCTCAGCAACTTAGACCCTATTTCAAAATTTAGAAAGGGCTGGGGATGTGGCTCAGTGGCAGAAAGCTTGCCTAGCACGTGAGGCCCTGGATTGCATCCCTAACACCTCAAAGAAAAAAAAAAGACAGAGGGAAATTTGACAGACAAGAGGAGACACAGAGAAGAAAGCCACATGAAAACCAGACAGAGGTGGCAGTTATGTCACCATAAGCCAAGGAATGACTGGGGTCCCAGAGCTGGTGCTCCCTGGAGCCGTGGAAGGAAGCATGGCCCTGTCAACACCTTAATTTCAGACTTGGGGACCTCAGGAACTGTGGGGGAATAATATTTTTTCTTATTTTAAGCCACCAAATTTGTGGTGACTTGTCACAGCAGCCCTAGGAAACTATTCCAGCCACTGCAGAGCCCATAGTTAGGCCCCTTTAGAGCCTGCCTCCCCCTCTGTCCCCCACAGAGTCCTGCCTCAAGCTCTGGCCTTATCAAAGGCCAGGCAGTCACTGGGCAGCCCCTCTGCAGGCCTGAGGGCCACTTGGGCTCAGAATGGGTGTTTGATTCATTGCCTCTCAGCTTGCACACAGGGATAGGACAAGACAGCTCTGCTGTCCTCTCCCCGGGGAGTTCTCAGCACTGGGGGTCCAGATCAGAGCACCTTTTAATTGTTTTTTTGTTTTTTGTTTTTTTTTTTGGTGGTGCTGGGGATTGAACCCAGGGCCTTGTGCATGCAGGGCAAGCACTCTACCAACTGACTGATGACCAACTTGGGCTATATCCCCAGCCCAAGTTCATCTTTAAATACCTAAATAAGGGCAGGAAAAAGCTCACAAATGCTTAAATGGGCTAAGACTTGAATAAGGCAGTTTCTGTGTATGGCTCCCAAACTTCCACCAGTACAGGCAACTTTTGTTACCCTTCCCCCAAATGGAACACTCAGTAAAAAAATATTGCCTATCATGGGGCTGATGCCAGCCTTGCCCATCCCACTGCAGCCCCCTCCCACCGTCCTTAACAGCCCTTCTGCATCCTCCCAGTTAAATGGGTGACCAAAGACCTTTCTTATGTCTGAACTAAAAACATATATAAAGACACACACACACACACACACACACAGCCTATTGCTTGTATTTATCTGGTAAGAATTCATGTGGGGCCCGTTGGCTACTATTTGAAGGTACATAATGATAGGACTTTTATTGAGCCACTCACTATTCTAAGAGTGCGGGCACTCATTCACTCTCTACAGCACCTCTGTAAGGTGGACACTTTCACTGCCTCCCTCTTACAAAGCAGAGAACAGAGGCACAGCGATTACCAGTAATTTGCCCAAGGCTGAGCCGCCAGTGTTAAGTACAGCTGGACTTTGGGCACCAGCAGCCCAACTCCAAAGCTAGCCTCCTCGGAAGACCAGCTTAGAAACCAATTTGCATGCTACTCCAGACAAGTGCTTTTGCCCTCTGTGCCTCAGTTTCCTCCACTCTATGATGGGAATAATGCCTATACTGGAGGTGGTTGTGCAGAAAGAGAACCTGGAATGCCAGGTACCGTGTGTATCTTTATATATTCGGTGCTTATGGCACCGAAGGAACAGCTAGCATTCAACCGGTAATACCAGGTGGCTGCTCTGGGCAGGCTTGTGATGGGAACACGGGACAGGTGACTGAGATGATAGGGTCCTCTAATCCCATGGAGTCCACCGTCTCCAGATAACCCAGAAGCCCAGGGAGGATGTTTTATTAAACTAGAGCTGGCAGGAAGGCAACCTCCAGCCCTCCTCCCGTGTGCTTCGAGGTTCATGCATAGGAGAACTGGCTGGGGTTGCTGATGAGGAACAGATTCCTGGGCCTGGCCCAGGCCAGGCTATCTGCATCCCTGGGCGGTGGGCACCGGGGCCTGCACTGTCCGGCACACTTCCCAGGTGGCCGTAAGGCCTCAAGGAATTTGTGCTCCACCGAGTTCAGTCTGATATTTTGGCAGTACTGGAAAGCATCCCAGGACCCCATCCATTCACTCCTGCGGCGCCCAAACGGAACGAGACCCTCCAGCAGCCTGAAGTCCCAGAAGCTAAGTGTGACGGCAAAGCGGTGGATGTCTGGGGGAACCGAGGCAAAAACGAGCACGCCGCCCGCCACTCGCAACGGCAGCCCTGAGGCCAGGCCCGGGCGCGGCAGGAAAGACGCGTGACTATCTCAAGGTCACTCGCTGCGTGACTCAACCCGCCGGGTCCAGCCTTGAACTCCAGAGCCGCCCGCGCCTCGCGAGCCCCCGCGCCGAGGGCGGGGCCGGGGTCGCCTAGGCAACCGGCGCTCGCCACGCCCGAGCCGGGAACCGGGAGCCGGGCGCGGAGGCGGGAGCGCGCGCGGCCAGACGTCTCGCGGGGCTGCGGCCGCTGCCCCAGCCCCGCCCCCGGCCCCGCCCCGCGGAAGTGCTCGCCGACATTCCCGAGCGCTGGTTGGTCCCGCGGCCCGGGGGGCGGAGCCCGCGGCCGGCCGTGCGTACTTCCGGCTGCCGGGTTGACATGAAGTAGCAGCGGCGGCTAGGGCGGCGGTAGCGGCGGGAGCCGAGGCTGGGAGCGGGCCTCGGGCTCAGCGCGAGGCGGCCGGGAGCGGCGGACGGCGCGACGGGCCGAGCGGGAGGCGCACGGCGCCCTGGCCGGTCATGGAGATGGAGAAGGAGTTCGAGCAGATCGACAAGGCCGGGAGCTGGGCGGCCATTTACCAGGTGCGGGAGCGCCCGGAGCGCGGCAGGCCCGGCTTAGGCCGCGGAACCTTCCCCTCGGACCGGGGCCGGTGCCCCGTCCCGCCGGGCCCGGCCCCTGGGCTCGAGGGTTCAGCCGGACGACGGCCGGGCCGCCCGCTCTTTGTCCGCCGCGTGGGCCCGCGTCCCGCGCGCGTCCCCCGCCCCTCGCGGTCTCCCACCCCGCGAGCCCTCCACGGTGACCTCGCGCCTCGGGCCGCCGCCCGAGCCCCGGCGCCATCCCGCGCCGGCCCCGCCCCCGCTGCCCACCCTTTGTCCCCGGGGTGACTGGACGCCCCGCGGCTTCCTCTTGGGCGCTGGACCACCTCGGACGCCCTTCCTTTGTCTCCTGGGGGAGAGACTTGCTCCCCTCCCTCCTTCACATTTCCTTTCCCCGGGTCTCAGTGAGCGTCCAGTCCCCGCGAGGACGGTCCCCTGCCCCCTTCCCGTCCATTCATTGTGGGATGTGCACTGGCGTGCCTGTTCCTCGCCAGGCTCGTGGGAGAGCGTTTGTTGAGCAGGACAGGCGAGACCCTCTGTAGGGGAGCTTGGAGTCCAACAGGGCCGTCGAACACAGACGCAAATGATTTCTGGTGGTGACAACCTCCTGTCGCGGTGCAGGGTGACCTCCCGGGAGGGAAGGCCGGCTGCCTTAGAGCAGAGAGTCAGGGAAGGTCTATTGGAGAAAGACATCTGCTCTGTGAGCTGCATGAGGAGGAGCCGCAAGCTGGGAGCATCAGGGCAAGGAACCAGCCAGCCTGCAGTGCCCAGGCCCCGGGATCTGAGTATCTCCCTCAGGCAGGGAGAGGGGAAGGTAAACGGTTTGACCTTCTTAAAGTGGCATCTTTTCTCATCCCCTCTGGTCAGGGATGAGATGCTCTTGTCTTCTGAGACCTCATCTATGTGTGGGTTAAGGTGGTTCATAAGTAAAGTCAAGAAGGGCGAGCTTCCCACATACCTATACAACAACAGAGTGAAAACACGAACAGGTTCTTCTTTCAAAAGCAGTTAAATCCTCTAAAGAAAATATGTACTCCTGATTAAATGTCATTGCGGGGGTTGTGAGGATTAACCAAAACCACACTTGCTCACTATCTTAAATAAGTGATGTACAAAATAGATTGTTGCTTGTGTAAAAGGGAGAAGGCAGGGTGTTGTGTTTTCAGCTTCTAGGCTCAAAAGGCAAATTGTGAGATTCATCAACTAGTATTAAAGTCTATTTTGAGCTTCACTTAAAAAAAGAAGAAAGCTTCAGGCAGTTCTTTGGTGTGCTTGACTAACAAAAACCTTTTCTATGGTAGCCTTGGTTTTAAGTTTGACAGTTTTCTTTTTACTTGGGCTGTAATGTATATTAACTTCTGATGGACTAATATTTATAACCACTGTAATCTGCCTAGGTATGATCAACCAATATATAAAATTTGCATTCCATATCTAGTCTCTGAATCTATTGAATGAATTCCAGCAGTGACTTTGGGGGTATGTGGACACTTTGTATTGGGTTTAACAGTAGAGCTCAGAGTGCTTTCCACAGAAATTGTTGGTGAGATGTGTTGGGGTGGTAGTGAGGCACACAAATCCCTCTTATAAATAAGTTATGGTTGAATTTGATTTCATATAGTTTGGGTCAGAGTGGCCTGACCTGACACCCAGGCATTACTCAAACTAAGAATCCTACTAGCATTGAATGGGATCTTCAGTTAATTTCCCTTATTTTCCTTAAATTTCTCCACCATATTTAAATCCCACAGATTAGTCAAGATGTTAACATTTCTCCAGCTTCTTACTGGATTGCCACATTCCTGAAGATGATTGCATTGATCTTAAAGAGTTGCCACTATGGGCTTTTCTCACCTCTACCATGGAAATGTTTTCTTTTCTAAAATCGAAATCAGAGCCTGGCGCCATGGTGGTGGCACAAGTGCAAGCCTGTAATCCCAGTGACTCTAATCCCAGTGACTCAGGGGGCCGGGATGGGAGGATCTCAAGTTCAAGGCTAGTCCCAGCAATTTATTGAGATCCTGTCTTGAAATAAAAAATAGAAAGGGCTGGGGGTGTAGCTCTGTGGTAGAGCACCTCTGGGTTCAATTTCCAGTACAAAAAAAACCCCAAAAAACAACATCAACACAAAACCCAAAACCTGAAATTAGAAGCTTTTCTTTTTAAATTTAAAAGTGACTCTTAATTTTTACTTCTGTGGAATTCCTAAAATTGTATAATTCAGGTGACCTTGAGTTAATCTAAAGTGGCTGATTTGGGGCTGGGGATATAGCTCAGTTGGTAGAGTGCGTGCGAGGCAAGGCCCTGGGTTCAATTCCCAGAACCACACACACACACACACACACACACACACACACACACAAATAAATAAATAAATAAAATAAAGTGGCTGATTTTCCAAGGTCAAGTCAATGTACCAAAACCATTAAATTTTAAGAATTCAAAGAAATGTGTTTATGATTGGTAGAAAAATGGTAGTTTAAAAACTTAGTATTTCATAGCATGTTGTAATGAGGAGAGCCTTGTACAGGTCATACTTTGAGCTTGTCTAGTCTGTTGTTATCAGAAAAATAATACATGAGTTTTGCTTAAAACTTTATAAACAAGGCAGTATAGCAATTTCTTGTTATTCTGTCTTCTAATTAAAACAAAAAGATGCACAAACTTGAACAAAAGGTGAAGTGCACTTTTAAGTGCTCATGAGTGTGGCAGCTTGGGACACAGACGTTTCAGGCGGAGATTGTGCCTCACTTTGATAAAGTGAGCTCGACCCTTCTTAATCTTTAATGCTAATAGATGGCACGGATACTAATAAGCACTTAGATGTATAGAAAGTCCGCTCTGCCGGTATATGTAAATGACTTTTAAAATTGTTTTCTAGCATTGAATTGATTTGAAGGAATCTGGTTTGAGGAGTAGACTTCAGCCTTGTGTCTGAGTTGGTCCTGTGTCCAAAAGACAGTGCAGATGAGGATGAGGGCTGGGGTGGGGAGAGGCTCTGGTGAATGGAAAGAACCGTGGTGTGCCGCCCTCCTCTGTGGTTTGAGTCAGGTGTTTTGCTGTTTTTCTTTGGTTCTCTGTCACAGTTCACTATTTTTCAGTGTGAATGATCTGATTGTTTGGGATAAAGGAGATTGCCACAGTAGCTTGTGACTTGAAGGCAAGATCTATTCATGTTAGAGGCAGGCTTGTAAAATAGGCTGCTTCCAGTTGACATTGGTTTTTATAGCTGCATTTGTTATGAAATGCAGTGCAGTGCCTGCCTAGATTCAAACCCTGTTGTAACAGTAGTGCACGAAGATTCCATACTGGCTTACAGCTTTTGTTATATTCCAAAAGGATGAATATTAAACTTCCTAATAGTGTCTACTTAAACACCATTTTTTTTCAGAGGAAAAAAATAAAAACTATATTGTGCAGAGGAGAAAGATCTACACACTATGACTCACTTCACCTAAAAAAAACCCAAACAAACGGAAATGACTTGGAGAGATTGGGAAGTTCGAGTCATCTTGAGTGACCCATTAGATCTAAACGTTCTTGTTCAGCCCTGGTTTGAGTGAACTAAATTTAAGTATCTGACCACCACTTTGGAAAGGGTGTAAAGACCTTTGTAATCATCTGCACTGGCGGCACAAGGAGGAAAGGTGGGAGAGAACGTTCTGTCATCGCCATTTGGCTTTACTAGCTTATTTGTAGGTGCACTTGGTACTTCTGGAGGTCAGCAAACCGTGTCAGAAGGTTCTGAAAAGCCAGCTGGAGGCCAGTGGTAAAATGGATAAAATAAATGGGTTTTGCCCCAGTTCCCTACCTGCTGTCAGGATCCATTGTAGTGTGTGTGATTAGCCCCCAAACCTAGAGGACATGCCTGTGTTGGATAGTGTGACTGATGGACTGTGCACTGAATTTGTCAGAGAAATGAATAAGCAGTTTCCCACCGAGAGTCCTCAGACGCTGGACGACTGCAGTAGCCGTCTTTTCTGTGTCGTTCTTTTCCCTCTTTGTTTTCTTCCTCTCCCTCTAATTGTTTCCTGTTCTTTTTGTGTGCAGAATCCTTTTGGCAATTTTTGTTCTGTGCTGTGCTTTTAATTGCCGATGCTTTTTCTCAGGCCTCCCTGAGCTCTGTGTATCTTGCCCAGTTTGGCCTTGTTCCCTGCAGTGTTTATGTTAATTTGTTCCCAGTCACAACTAATAATGCACATAGGCTGGGCATGTTCCTTTATGCTGCCTGCCGTGCTCAGGGAACTTGGGATTCTGCTTGGGTCATTGTTCCCAGATGATGAAGCTGGGCACCCATGTGCACATTTTTTTTAAAAAATATTTTTCTTAGTTGTAGATGGATACAATATCTTTATTTATTTATTTTGATGTGGTGCTGAGGATCGAACCCAGTGCCTCACACATGCGAGGCAAGCGCTGTACCACTGAGCTACAATCCCAGCCCCCTGTGTGCACATTTTGAGTGTCCAGGAGTGCCAGGACTTCAGAGTAGTCTTTGATTCCTTCTCCACCTTTCACTGGGTGGTCACCGTGGCCTCCACCCCAGTGGTACAGGCTCTCAGATTTTGCATGAGACCACAGTTGTGCATAGCTTCACATTACAGAAGCGAGTGAAACTGGTGGCCACGCATCTGGTCCCTCAGCACTCTCCGCTTTCCCTCCTCCTCGCCCGCATGTTCTTCACATTATGACTAGAGTCCTAGCTTTAAACACAGCCGAGCCTGAGGCTGAGCCTGCCAGTCCTGTGTAACTACGAGTGTTTTGTAATGCCTGTTGAGGTCCAGACTCCGTAGCAGGGCAGCAGCTCTCAGTCCTCCCCCTTCCAGGGGTTTCTGTTTGGTCACTGCGTTCTTCTCCAGACTCAGCTCAGCTTCCACTCCTCTGTGCCTAACCCCCAGTGCTGGTCTAGGATGCCTGTCCCACATGCTCCCGCAGGCATGCCCAGCTCCCATGGCTCCTCCTTGCACTGGAGTCAAGTTCTACCTCTGCGGGTTCCACACTGTCCATGCACATCTGCTGAGGTTCTCTTCTCATTGTGGCTGATTCTTTTTTAATTTTTTTTTAGTTGTAGATGGACACAAATATCTATTTATTTATTTATTTTTATGTGGTGCTGAAGATCGAACCCAGTGCCTGCCACATGTGAGGCAGGTGCTCTACCACTGAGCTACAACCCCAGCCCTTGTGACTGATTCTTTATGTCCTGGGTCTGTCTCTTTCGAGGTCACCTATTCTGTTTCATTGATCTTAGAGTCCTCTGCACCTAGCATGAAGTCAGTGCCCAACAAATGTTGGGATTGAGTTGGTTGCCAGCTTGGCTGTGTATACGGATGTAGAAGACACGGTTCTCAAGTCCCTTTGCATGCAGGGGGAGAATGAGAGAAAGCATAGTGGAGGCCACTCTGGGAGAAAACTACCAGATTTGAGTCGTGGCCTAAGTGCTGTGTGGCTCTGGAAGGCAGGCTGGGATTCCTACCCAGGAGGAATGGATGCTCTCTGTTCTTTGACCCCCAGCTTTGCATTTGACAACACATTTAAATGTACTTGGTGTGAGACAACTTAACAGGCAATGGGAGGTGATAACGACTTTCTCTCTGAGGAGTGTTGATTTACTGATTTTATCACTCTTGACTTATTCTCAAGCCTTTCAGAGGGGCTTTGTGGAACTTGGTTCATTTTATATACATATATCTCCCCATACTGGTAATTGAACCCAGGACCCCGACCATGCTAGGCAAGTACTCTACCACTGAACTCCAATCCCTGGCCCTTTACAAATTTTTAAATTTTGAGACAGAGTCTTGCTAAATTGCCTAGCCTGGCCTCTAACTTGCAATCCTCCTCCCTCAGCCTCAAGAACAGCTGGGATTACAGGCATGTGTCACTGTGCCCAGCCATAAAATATTTTTTGATTATGGGATTTAAAATATGGTTTTCCATAAAGTTGCAGCCCTTACAGAGACATTTTTTTCAGTCTATAACCAGTAAAGGCAAGCATTTTTTTTGGCCTTTGATCAGATCACCCTTAGTGCCAAGAGGAGACGGCAATCTGCTGCTGTCTCTAATGTCCTCGGTGCCTGGCTGTGGTTGTCGTCCTCGCTGTAACACTAACAGTGCTGAATGGGTTCCTTCCTGTCTTTGGGTTCTGTCTCTTTTTTTGTAAAATTGAATCCTGGACTAACTGATCATTAAATTAGAGTCCACTAATAAGTCATTAACCTACTCACAAAGAGAATTTAATGTTCCTGAAGTAATCCTTGTAAAAACTGCTGTGGTTACTCAGTTTCGTAAAGTGTGGGTAGGCACACTTAGGCTAAAAAACTTACAGGTTTTTTGATACGGTCAACAACTCAGAAGAATCAGGTCTTTTCCTGAGGGATAGTAAACATTCATCTTGATGTGGGAGAATGAGTAGCCCTGACATACAGTCATGCCTGCAGTTTTCCTTTAACTAGTTAACTGGGTGGTTTTCCTGTAAAAGATAGAGGAACTGATTCTTGAGAATTTACGAAAGATTCAACCCCAGCCAGATACACAAAGACTAGCTGCCCTTTATGTTGTAATTTTAGAAAGAAACCTGCAGCTGGTCTGAGCTTCATTTGAATAGGAGGATAGTTTACCCATCTGCTGTGTATGAGAAGAAAGTACCCAAATCCCCAGCACTTGGAGACGGTGCTTCACTTGGGGTGGGAACGGTCTTCATAGTTTAGTGTTGCCCCTTCCTCTTTTTCGGGGCAGCTTGACATAATCATGAGCATCGTGTTGACAGTTTGTCATTTTGAATGTCTGAAAACTGGAAACAAGACTACTTTATAGGGAAGACGCTCCCCCCAGCCGAAGAAAAGTCTAGCCCCCCCCAAATGTTGCTCTTCAGGCTTTGGCGCAAGTGCGCTGCAGACAAAATAATAGTAACTGTGAGGAACGACTTTCAGTTCTTTTTTTTAAAATGACATTTACAGTTCTGGGTGCTTCAGATTTTACCAAGGCAGTAACTGAAGTCTCCCAGATGCGCCATGGTCATCAGATAGAGCAAGTGCTTCAGGAAGGCAGCCCTGAGGTGTGGGCTCGAGTCCACAGGAGGCTTGCCAGCGGTTGCGGGGTCTAAATCTTCTCCAGGACATACATGCATTCGCACCTGCTCTTCATCAGGTGTGCTGGGACCCTTTGAGTCCTTATTGAAGGTGACTTGCTGAAGTCAACTTTTGGGTCCACGTGGTCTTGTGCTCCTGGCTTCTCCTTTACTTCTGAGACCTGTTTTTCTTTTATAGATGAAGAAGGAAAGCCTGGGCTGGGTCTGTGGCTTTTGTGGGCGCGTGGTACCGCTTGCAGAGACAAGATGAGCACACAAAACTAGGTTTCCAAAGTTCTATTTTTAAAATTTATTAGCTAGTGATTAGAGAAGGAACACTCCTTTCCTCACTTGTTACGAAACATTTTTCCCTTGACCTTTTTTCTTAATGGATCTTCTTGGCACAGTACTTCCTATGGGAGAATGTTATTTAAAAATTGCCATACCAGGTTCCCGCCAGCAGCCTGCTCTCTTTTATTGTGACGGGGACTGGGCGCTTGGGATCATACACTTGAGGACTTGCTTACAGGAAGGGAACTTTGAGGAGTTGCTCCCCATAGTTGGAGTTCTCTTAATAACAGGGGTTACTTAAAAATGCCCAAGGATGAAATCACTTCTGAATATAACTCCACTCAGTAGAACAGGTAGGCAAGCTGCCCTTAGCGTGACGTGGTAAATGAGCTTTCAGTTCCCTTGGTGAATATCTGTCACTGCTGGGTTTACCCCTCTTAGATCCTGTGTGCTTCAAAGGGTCGGGCCTTGGTTTGCTTCTGGAAGGATCCGGGCAGGCAGGATGCCTTTGCTGGCAGCAGAGGAGTGCCCAGGTGCCAGAGGTGCTTTTGCAGGGAGGGTGTTCTGGTGCTGTGTCGTCACCGCTTTGCTTTGGCTCTTCCTGGCTTGAACTCTAGCTTCCCAGCAGCCTCAGGTTAAGAGCGTTCCCCTGTTGCTGTCCGCTCCCTGCCCGCCACCTGGACGCTGCCTCTCGCTGCTGTCCTTCCGGTGGAGTGAAGCAGAATGTGCTGAGGTCCTTCCAGAGGTGGCACCCGGTCACACCAGGTCCTCAGCATTTCCAAACCTCCCTTGCATCCTCTGGCACTTTTCTTGAACACACCCAAGAGGTGCCAGTGCCGTGAGCAGTGTTTTTTTGTCTGTCGACACCCAGGTGCTTGGCCTCCTTCTCCTGCCCGCTGATGGGAGCGCGGGAGCCTGCGTCCAGCGCCGCGAGGCCGCTGGGCATGGGCGGCGGCAGCTGGCAGGCCCCGTGCTCGTCCTTGACCACTCGCTTTCGTCCTTTCTGTGATCTTGAATTTCCCCCAAAACACTTCGCAAGAAACTCTGCACGCAGCAGAGGGAACGGCCGTGAGAGAAGCTGAGGTGGGTGACCCCGAGCCTCTTCTCACGAGTGTTTGTCAGCTTGGCCTCCTTTTGCCACTTGTTCCACTGCTGGATGGTGACAAACACATCTAGTGTTTCCAACACACTTTGTTTGTTGGAAGATGTCACTTTTGAAAGTAGGAAACAAATGGCTTTGGAAGACGAGGCAGGCTGGGGTTTGCAGCAGGAGGCTGGTCAGCGTGAGCACAGCTGGGGACGGCGGGGGCCAGCGCAGCGTCTCCATCTGAGTCTGGGGAGGTGGCTGGTCTCCTAACCACTTAGGAATTGCACGGAACATGGTGTTTTATTTCCAGGGCAAAACTGGGCTCTGATGGTTTCCCTTGCACTTGCTTTCAAGTTAATAAAACATCATCCTTTGGTGATGTTTAATGCCATGTCTGCTTTAGAGGGAAGAAAGGAGACAGCTGAAGCTACAGGGTTCGGGTGGCATCACACGTTTAGTTTTATAAATACCTTTAATGTTTGAATTTTGTAGGTTGATCATGAGGAAGTGATAAGTATGTTAGGTTATTTGTGGTTTGAGCTAATTTTAGTCTCTTGTTCAAAGCTCACTTTATATCCTTTGCCATTAAAACATGCTTTCTAGAAAGACAAATTTTGAATGTAGGACACAATCTATATTCTGGTTGGCTACATTTCAAAAAATGTTTTCTTAGCACTTTGCAAGTTAAACAGTTTGAAGTATGGCGGTGTTACTTTAAAATCATTGATTTCTTTGCTTAGTGACACCTCTTGCTTTTCCAGCAAGTAAACTACTTTCACAGAGGTTTGGAGCTTGTGCTTCAAGCCAGTGGTTCAGATGCAAGGTAGATAGATGTTAGAGGGTTTTTAAAAAGATTCTGACCAACCCTGCAGTGTACTGAGGTAAGGCTTTGCTGGTGATGAACAGGAGCTATTCCCAGCCTCTCCTCTCGGTTGATGGAGCATTTTGTTCTCAAGGGCAGGACCCTGTGTCTGTGCCGATACTGGTTAGCCTTACCCACAGCAGTCGTATGTCAAAGCCCCTCGATTGCCCTTATCCATCCTCATGCATATGCGTACCCCGGGGACATGTGCAGTCTTGCAAAAAGAGGACTCAGGAGCCTGGGTCAGGTTCTGCCTCTGGTGTTGGGGGACCTTGAGTTAGATGCACCCTCAGTCTGTAAACCCGTGGTTAAACAGACAGCCTGAGGGCATGGGTGGATATGACTTCCATGACTCTATAGTCATGTGCAGGGCCCAGAGGAGGGTGATCTTTCTGGAAAGATTGGGGCTTCATGTTCCACTCATGCTGGATTTGGTAGCATTGTTTGGCACTTCCATGGTCTTTCTCATCCAGAAGTGGAGCAAATCTTTAAAATTTCACATTGACTCAAAGTTTCAAGAACCCATTTGAGGGCCTAAATCAGATTATGTTGTAAAATGCTGAATGCCACATGGATGAATGCAGTTCCCTTGAAACCCTTCTTATGTCTGAAGAAAATTGTTGGGTTTCATATTTGGACCAAAATCTTCCACTCATGGGAGAAATGTGCAGCCTGCTCGCATTCTGCCCTGTCCAGGGTGGAGCCACTAAGAGCTGGCATTTATTGAGTTCTGTTTTGTGCCCCAGGCCCTGTGCACAGTGCTCTAAATGTAGGGCCATTGATTGTGCACCAGTGCCTTGGTCCAGAATAGCAGGAAGTGTTTGAGGATGACCAGGTCTCAGAGACCGGCTCCTGGGTCCTGAATCCAGCCTCCCAGGAACACTGGCGGGGCGATCATTGCCTCAGAGTCCCCGGGGCAGCTGGGAGGAGGCCCGAGCTGTGCTAAGCCTCCCCGATTTCCTAGGAATATGAAGAGATTGTAGTTTTTGACCTTTGCCCTGTTTTCTAACCTCTCACCTAGATGTCACAAGCTGGCCACCCACAGTCGTCTTTTGCTTCATCCACACAGTGTTTTAGAAAACAGAAGAGTTAACATTTTTTTGGCCATTGGTAATAAACCAGGAAATCACATACAAATCTGGATTTCTGGCCTCTTTAAAAATGTGAAAACTGCACCATCTGAGCCCACCTTGAGCCAAGGCCCAGGCTCCTTTGGATGGACACGTCTGTACTTGATTACGGTCCCATGGCAGGTCTCTGTCCTTGTGTCTGTGCTGCCCAGCCCTTCGAGGCACTTGAGTCTGCAGCCCTTCCTCCAAGCTGGGTTATTCTTGAAGCTTAATGTTAGTGTTAGCGGTGCCATGATGCTTAGCTTTGCTGTGGTTGGTGCATCATTAAATAAATCAACGGAGAGGCTAGTGGCCTGAGCAAGGACCCTGACAGCAGGAGCCAGGTGCTGTCTCCTCCACCCTCCCCTGCTCTCTGCCTCAGTCCTCTCCTGCTGTTTTGAGGAAGTTGGAAGCCACTTCCATTTTTTTCCACTTCGGGCAACTGAGTGTGACTGTATTTTTGTCCCATGTTGAACTATTTCCACGAACTATGTTTGATGACCAACTGAGAAGTTAAATTGAATGGCCCCATGGGAATTGATACAAAGAATAATTTGTCCAAGTTTGCTTGCACCGAGAAATCTAAGAAGTCCTGTTTTAATTTCATGATTGCTTTGTGAAAGGGTTGAGAGCAGTGTCATTTGTCCTGTGACTGGGCCGAGATCAGACGGCTTCTGTACCTACAGCTCTACCCAGGAATTCAGCGAATGACGCCATGATGAAAAGAAACAGATGTACAGGTTGGAAGGATGTGTTTTGTTCGGGGCGTCTGTGCCCCTGTTGAACAAAAGTTTTGGTTATGTTGTGCTGCATCTCTGATTCTGATCCTTCTGAGCATCCGTTATCCCGTAGAATCTGTTGTATATGACAGATCAGAGCGAGCAGTAGATCGAGGTGATTCTTTGCCATTATAAAATAGTCAAGGCCTCTGTCCTAAGTTTTATTCCTTCCCCTTCAAAGCTGAATCCCTAGAGGATGGAACCAGCTGTGTTTCAGCACTCCTGGGTCATGTGGCAGATGACAAAGCCACTTCCTGCTTTTTTGTGTATATGGAATTAAAACCAACTGGAGACCACTTTCTCCACGACTCTTCCCCTCCGCCTTCCATTTACTCTTCTTTCCTAGACCGTAAGCTGCTGGCAGGCCGTTCATTCAGCTCTTGAACAAACACAGTGGCAGCCAGGTGGCGCGCGGCCGTGTGGTGGGCAGCGAGGAGGACTGGTGCCCTGTCTGGGCAGTAGAGGGCCCGCAGGGACAACACCAGCTCAGCGCCGGGTGTGGCCAGGCCCAGTGCCCTGCCGGTCCTCCACAGGGGAGCTAGGTGGGACTGGGAGGCCGCGAGGCGGAGGACAACCTGCAAAGGTGCTCAGTGGGCCTGACGGGCAGGGAAGGAGAAGTGGGCCCGTCTTCTGTGCACCCCGACCCTTGCCCTTCTCTGTTCCTGGGAAGTGTTGCACGTTACCTCCACTGGAAAGCCTGGGGTCACATTCCCGCTTCTCCCTCTTTGGGTCTGACTCCCTCCGCTTACACACGACCTCGCCGCTCTCTCTACACGTGCGCGCATGCACGTTTCCTCTCTTCCTTTTTATGTGTCCCCTCTCCATTGCTTCTCTCCTTCACTGCCATAGTGGCCTCTGGTCCCTTTAAAGGGTGGCGGAATGGAGGTCGCCTGGGGCCTTGACCTTGTGCCTCGACCTTGTGCCTCAACGCTGCTGGTAGTGGAGGAGCCTGTGTAGGTGACTTCTCCCTGGGGAAGGTGTGGATGGTGTCTGTGTAGGTGACTTCTCACTGGGGATGGTGTCTGTGTAGGTGACCTCTCCCTGGGGATGGTGTCTGTGTAGGTGACCTCTCCCTGGGGATGGTGTCTGTGTAGGTGACCGCTCCCTGGGGATGGTGTCTGTGTAGGTGACTTCTCACTGGGGATGGTGTCTGTGTAGGTGACCGCTCCCTGGGGATGGTGTCTGTGTAGGTGACCGCTCCCTGGGGATGGTGTCTGTGTAGGTGACCGCTCCCTGGGGATGGTGTCTGTGTAGGTGACTGCGTGTTTTTCATTTCCACATTAAACTCTTTCCTTGCCGTATGGAAGCAGTCAGGACCAGTGCCTGCAAACTGTCAAAGCTGGAAAAATATCCACTCCTTTCTCCTCCTTTTAGTTCTAGCTATGAAGATTATGTATAAAGGTAGTTTTTAAAAAATAATTGCCAATTACTAATCACTTGAAGATCTGAAAATGGAAGGATTTTTCTTACAAATGTTAGACAAAGAATAAAAGCTGTTTGGACTACTTTTCTTTTAATGGTGAAGGTGATGATATTGTGGTTTTTCTTCCCTTCTGATTTTTTTTATATACATATATTTTATTTAGTTGTAGATGGACACAATATTTTTTTTTATTTTATTTTTATGTGGTGCTGAGGATCGAACCCAGTGCCTCACGCATGCGAGGCAATGCTCTATCGCTGAGCCACAGTCCCAGCCCCTGATTTGTTTTTTTAATTAATCATCAGTACTAGGGGTTTGACCCAAGGGTGCTTAACCACTGAGCCACACCCCAGCCCTTTTTATGTTTTATTTTGAGACAGGGCCTTGCTGATTTGCCCAGGCTGGCCTTGAACTTGCGCTCTTCTACCTCAGCCTCCCGTGTTGCTAGATTCTAGATGTGTGCCACCACGCCTGGCCTTGTTTTATTCTGGAATCATTTAGGTGTCACGAGCAGGCACGGCAGAACACACTTGGAAGAAGCAAATGGGAGGAGAGAGCAGTGGCTCCCGAGCGAGCGTCTTGGCCGGTCACTGAAGCCGCCATTGTGTGGCCAAACTGCTGTGGGGAGGCGGCTTTCTGAGAAGGGGTTGCATGAGGATGAACTGCACAAGTGCACCTCTGGACGCGACCCTTTCATTGGTTATGTTTTGTTTTCTGATTTGCTGAAAAGAGCGAAGCTCTTGGGATGGTGCTCGCCAGGGCTGCGTGCGCGGTGTGCGCGGTGTGCGCGGTGTGCGCGGTGTGCGCGCGCGCTGCCCCGCAGGCCTTCCTGCCTGTAGATTGGGTGCCGAGGGACGGTGTGATCTAGCGATGCTGGTGTGGCTTCGGCGGGCCCTGGGCCCCACTCCCCCGTGTGCCGGCCACGGCCTGCCTGCTTTCCAGGGCCCTGCACCCCGGGCCACGTCAGTGTCCCAGTGTCCGCTGAGGAGCACCCTCGCTGGTCCTCCGGGCGCTCCCCGTCCCTCTCTCCCAGCGCTCTCCCTGCTTCTGACATTTGCTCCACTAGACCTGCTGCCCGGTCCCAGCCTGCTGTGCTCCCGCAGTGCCTCCCCCAGGGACCCCTCCCCTGGGTTTTCTCCTTCATCCGTTTCGCCCTTTCTGCTCCCCTTCTCTTCTCTCCTTATGCAGCTGAGACACGGTCAGGCACTGGACGTGCTGCCTCGCTAAGGCCTTTGCCCGTCCTCCTATAGTGCCATGCCTGGGGGCAGCCAGGTGCCTGCCTTTCTCTGAGACTCCACCGTGCTGCTGGAGACATCCAGTTTGGCGGAGGGGACCAGGAGCAGCCCGGTGCTAACCTCAGATCTGGCTCCCTGGGCTTCTGACCCTCAGGCCTGAATCTTACCTGTCACCCTTGTTTCAGTTACCTCATGAGGAAAAAGGAGCCCGTGTTCCTATCTAAAGTACCCCTTAAATGTGGGCCCCAAGCCTGGTGCAGCGACCTTGCCTGTAATCCCTGAGACTCGAGGCTGAGGCAGGAGGATTGCAAGTTTGAGGCCAGCCTCAGTAGTTTAATGAGACTCTGTCTCAAAATAAAAAAAATACAAAGGGCTAGGGATGTGACTCAGTGGTAGAACACCCTGGTTCAGTCCCTGTACCGCGCAAAAAGGAAAGATGAAGGAGTCTGAGTACAGACACCTCCCATCCTGCCTGTTCAGGGATCCTGCCCTGAGGGCCTAATGACTTACTAGGGATGTCCCTTCAGCCCTCCCTCTGTATCACCATTTTACACGGGCTGGGTAAACCCTCGGCTTCCTGCAGTGGAAACCTGCCCTCCTGCCTCTGCGCTGTAGTTAGTTGGCTTCTCCAATGGACATTTTAAAAATAAATCAGTGCCTGTGCCCCTTGTTCCCCTCCGTCACTCGACCCAGGGAGGTTGGGCTCCACTTCCCCTTGCCGCTGGAATGGTTTCTGACGAGGTGACTCTTGGCTTCCTTTCTGCTAAGCCGGGGGGCACCTGGTGTCCTTGTGTCGGTGCCCTTCAACGTGGCCGACCTCTGTGTGCTGCTGAGCGCCCTCCTCCGGGTTGGTCCTCTGCCCCTTCTCCGCTCCCTCCTACCCCTCCAGCTCATCCTGGGTGGCTTGGCATTTTCTCTGTTAGGTGGCGCCTGCGGGAGCTCCTCAGGCCGTGCCCAGCTGCCCCTTCCTCCCTCTGTTCTGGCCTCCTTTGTTCGCCCGGGGACTGCAGTGGCCTTGAACTCGAGGATGCCCACAGCCTTCAGAGGTGCTGATTCCTGCCAGGGTGGCACCGGGCGCTCTGGAGCCTGGCGAGAGCTGCGTCCTCAGCCTGGAATGTCCTCCCTTCCGGCCGCTCCCCGGCCTCTCTTCAGGATGCTTCTCTGACCTCTTCGTTTCTAGGCCCAAGTGAGCTGCCTCCACGGGGTCCCGCCGCGGCTCCCTGGCTGTGTCCTTCATGGCATGCTGATGGTGACGCTGGTTACACCCACTGTTCTGTTGCTAGTTACTTATTGCCAGGTAGCCTGTGGAGTCTGTGAGGGGCGGGGGCTGCTTTTATTTCAGCCATTTGTGTCCCTTGATACCCAGTATCCAGCCTGGCATATAGAAGGTGCCCAGTTCCTGAATGAATAGAAGGTTCAGGAATTGGAAATTGATGAGCAGGGAGGTTTCTGGTGTTGTGCGAACCACGTCACTGACCCACCATCATTTAGCAGACACTGTGTCTTCTCCGTTCCCTTTCATCGTCACATCCGGTGTGGCACGCCCAGTGAGGTGATAAGCCGTCTCTGAGCGGGAACTGTGTGTAGTTCCTGGCGTGCCCCTCATAATGGCTTGCATGTCGTGGGCTGTCCTCGCTTAGATGATGAGCTCCCCTGTGACCTGCCTTTGTCTCCATCATCTGGTTCTGTCCCCCGCCACTCTTGAGGGGCCCTTTCCCGTCGGTTTCTTAGTCTTGCCTTCCAGTGTGCTCACCACGTGCAAGACGTCCTGGGTGGTGTGAGGTCTCCCTGGCTCAGGCCGCATGGGTTTGGAAGCTGGGTGTGACCGGTGCTGACAGGAGGCAGGGGGAGTTAGTCAGAGCCAGAGCCTGGTGCGCCTGCGGGAGGCCGGTCTTGCAGCACATGGTTCTGCGCTCAGGCTGGTGGTCCTCCGAAACGGAGGGCTGGACGAGAGTGGGCGGCGCGGGCTTCACGTCTAAGGTTAGATCATTTTTCTTTAGGGATTTGCCTTTAGAATTTCATTTGTTTGGAATTTCCTGAGATGTTGATCTTGCCAGAAAGTTCCCAACAAAAATTCTGGGCAGGTGAAGCATTTGCATCTGAAACTAAATCCTTGTCTTTGTTTTTAACTTTTTTCTCAGTGCCCTCCTTCTTCAGCCTGGAAGGTCATTGTGTTACTTGTGGCTGTCCACTGTCCTTTCGCTGCCCATCTTCAGGATCTTATGAAATGCTCAGCATTGTTTGGGTGGAGAAGAGAATAAACCTAAAACCTTGCTCTTGCCTAGGCAAGCTGGGCGTCGTAGGTGGGGGCGGCGGCACGTCTGTTCTTGTGAAGAGGGTTACTTAGGGTTGGTTTGGCTACCTTGTTACAGCTGATTTATTTATTCTAGGTTTGTCTTTTAACTGGAATTTTTGTGTGACGGTAATTAAATTTAGAATAAAAGCACTTAATTTCACAATTTGCAGAATATTCTTCCGTCCTGTTTTTAACAGTAGAACCCTTGTGGAAATGATGTGAAGCAAGGATTGTTTTTCAAGTGAACTGAGGTCCAGTGTGATTGTGGGCCCAGAGCAGATGAGGCCCAAAAGGAGTCCTTTTCTCCCTAGTCCAGCATCCTTTGCTCTGCTGTGCAGCTTCTGAACTGCTCAGAGGAACCGTGTTAGACGGAGAAGCGCTCTCCAGACTGCTGGGCTCACTGGCTGTCCTTCTGCGCATCTGTTGGTGTGACTTAGTGTTTTTAAACATAAACATGCCTTTTAACAAGACTGAAGACCAGAAGTGGAACAGTTGAGAACAAAGTAGAACTGAAGCTTTAAAGACAGGGGGAGTGGCTAGAGGTCCTGAAGACATGGCGCTTGTGAGGGGAGTGGAGGGCGCTGTGTTCCAGGCGGCTGGCTTCCCGCAGGCTTGCAGGCCCAGGCTGCGTCTGTGTGACAGCGTCCCTACCTGCAGTTAGAGTCTGTCCTCTTGCCCCTTCGTTGCCTCCTTCCTTCCCACCCTCTCCCACAGGGACCTCTAGCAGTTGTGGTCATGTGGAATCTTGGGGCATGTGGTGCTGGCCGTAGACGTGGCGACCATACTTGGTGGGCTCTCCCTGTGTGTCTTGTGTCGCTTGACTGACTGCACACTAGCCATAAGCTGCTTTATCTGGTATCCGCGTGGTCACAGTGACCTTCTGCCTCGCTGTTGGTAGCCTGCCATGCGGACAGGAGGACAAGAGCCAGCATTGCTTGTGCAGGTCGCAGGGGAGGCTGGGAACCCACTGCAGAGGCCGGGGTCATCTTTTATTTGTTTTAAACATCCTTGCGAAATCTGTTTTGTATTCAGAGCCTTTGGGTAAAAACTAAGCCTCGTTTTATGTGGCATGGGATACCTGGCCTGTGAGGCTCAACGTTTACTACTTAGAGTGTCCCTTTATTTTTTATTTTTTTTTTTTTTTAAAATATTTTTAGTTATACATAGACACAGTGTCTTTATTTTGTTTATTTATTTTTATGTGGTGCTGAGGATCGAACCCAGTGCCTCACACGTGCGAGGCAAGCACTCTGCCAGTGAGCCACAACCTCAGCCCTAGAGTGTCCCTTTAAGTCTTCTCTGGGTCAGTTCACAGGACAGTGTTCAGATGGACTTTGGCTGGCACAAGGTCAAGTGGTAACCGAGCATGAAAGTACAGGCAGTCCCTCATGCCCAGTGTGTCATGCTTCAAGAGCTTCAGAATTGGTCGTCTGGGACTCTGAGTGTGTTTTCTGTTGAATCATTGCTGTGAACCATGGTTACTTTCCACACCGGCCCAAGAAGCTAAAAAATCTGCGGTGTACCTGCAGTATTTCTGATAATATAGAGTGTAACTTCCCCGGGTTATTAGGTAAAATCACGATCACTACGTATAATATTAAATATCACACTCCGTAGTGACCTTATGAACACAACCATCTGGGCTGCCTCTGGAACAGGGCGGGCAGGGGCCGCGCGAGCTGAGCCCACTGCAGGTGCCCCTGTGCCCAGCCCTGGGAGCGCCCCTGCCAAGTGCACCTTGACTCCCATGGACTCCAGAGTACAGGCTGGACGCGGGTGCTGGGAGCCCCAGGGATGTGAGGAGGCTGGGTTCCTAGGGCTGAGGAGCAGAAGCTCCCAGAGATGCTTCTTGGGACTGGCTGTCTTCCTGACCCTCTTTCGTTTTGTTCTGGTGTCCCCAGAACAAAAAAGTTTTCATTTGTTTTTGACCATTGTTTTTGCTTCAGATCTACAAATACCTACAAATATCTTATCAGAGTCTCCTGTTTTTGAAATAGATATATAGTGTGCTGAAGCCTTCTAATGAACTTCTGAATCTGAATGCTGCGTGGGGTTCCCGCATGTCCTTGTTGTGGTGAGAGGCACGGCGTCCCCATGAGTCATTTGGTGGACCGTCTGCAGGCTTTGGTCTCTTGGGCCATCAAGGATCACATTGCAGACAGCGATGGCTTTTAGAGCTCACGCTGCCTCCGCCTTGTGGCTTCTTGTTTAAGACTTCTTCAAGGCGTTTACATGAAAACACCTGAAACCACGTGTGCGCTTCCTGCTTAGAAGCTGGAAGGCCACCACTGTGGTATTTCAGAGTCCAGGACATCTTCTGCCCAGAGACTGGATACACCTCTGAGTAGGTCGTCTCTGGTCCCTGATAATTCCATCTGTGCCTCACATGGTACCAAGAAACTTGACTTCTTTTATTGTTTTATTGTACTAAGGATTGAACCCAGGTATCTCCCCAAACATCCCCAACCCCCACTTTTTAAATTTAAAAAGATTTTTTTGAGACAGAGACTCACTGAGTTGCTGAGGCTGACCTCAAACTTGACATCCTCCTGCCTCAGCTTCCCGAGTAGCTGGGATCACAGGTGTGCACCATTAGACCTGGTTGGAAGCTGACCTTTTAGAGCAAGGGTCAGTAGCATAAGACAGTTCCAGAGGGAACCAGGACAGAATCTGAATGGCACAGCCAGACCTAGGCCTGGCCGTGTTGTGACACATGACCTGTCTCTAGAGCGCTCGTCTCCCGCAGATGTTCTATTTCCTTCCCCAAACTCACCCTCAGCCTCTACCCATTTTCATCCTCTACCAGCCAAACACTGCCAGAATCTGGAGGCTTGGCACCCCGGCTGATGGCAGTGGCAGGTACTTCGGCAGGGAAGTCCTCCTGTTCACAGTCTCTTGGAGAGCTGGAGGCTTTCTGTCCCTCCTTGAGCTGGCTGCTCTTTCACTTCTCAGAAGAAGGGGACACCTGTGCCCACCCAGACAGGGCGGTTTGATGGCT
The DNA here is from genome assembly GCA_028644305.1 of Xerus rutilus. Classification (NCBI taxonomy): domain Eukaryota; kingdom Metazoa; phylum Chordata; class Mammalia; order Rodentia; family Sciuridae; genus Xerus; species Xerus rutilus. The sequence goes on from CM053401.1 coordinate 170,533,250, forward strand.
GCTTCTGTAGTACTGTGACAAGATGGGGCAGGTGAGGCTGGAAATGGGATGGCTGCTCCCGGGTGGGAGTTTCTGGGATTTTCCCCTACTTAGTATGAGCACAGCGGGGAGCGGAGTCCGGCCACAGAAGCTGTGGCATTGCCACAAGCGAGTTACGTCCAAATGGGAGCATAGGCTTTCTCTAACTTACTTTGTGGAAAGTGTGTTTTGTAATGTAGAGGATTGCTTCATCGGATCTGTCTTGTTACTTTGATTTTTGTTTTTTCCACAAGACATTTTTCTTCATAGTGAGAAATCTGTTGAGTGATTTTAAAATCAGTGGACACTTAGGTTTACAAGCTAATACTTACAGCTATCTCTTTATCCTTGATTGCACTAACTTGAAATCTTAAGTAATCTTCAACTGTGATTTATTCTCACATCCAGCTGATTGCCAAGTCTTCCGACTTTTCTTCTT
>CM053401.1:170534206-170558255 GCA_028644305.1 Xerus rutilus
GTACTGGGGATTGAACCCAGAGGTGCTTTACCACTGAGCCACGTCCCCAGTCCTTTTTTTTCATTATGTTTCATTTTGAGTCAGGGTCTCACTAAGTTGCCTAGGGCCTCACAGAGTTGCTGAGGCTGGCCTGGAACGTGGGATCCTCTTGCCTCAGCCTCCTGAGGTGACCACCACACCCAGGCTAATCTTATACTGTATTTCATGTTTACTCTGGAAAACAAAAAAGAATAAAATTTTTCTTTATTCCCATCACTACAGAGCACTACGAATATTTTTGGTTTGGGTTCTGCCACTCAACATTTTTAAATAGAAATTGTTATTGAGGTAATTGCAAATTCCTGTGCAGTTGTGAGAAGTAACATAGAGAGCATCCTTGGACACTTTGTCCCCACCCCTGCCCGTAACAGTTGGCAGCTCTGTAGCACAGCGTGGGCCAGGATGTGGACAGGGCACAGCCTGCGTATCCTCAGTTTTGTGCTCATTCGTGTGCATGGTGTTGGTTTTCAGTAGGCCTTTGTGTTAGTAATGCTATTTTTAATGTTATTAATGCTGTTCTAGTTTTTCCAGACATTCTGCCCTCAGAACATATCCCCTCCTGATTACATGTCCCTCACACCTGTGTGTCTTCCTCCACTCATTAAGGAAGCAGCTGCCTGTGAGAGAAACGGTGAGCTAGGAAACAGCCGTCGGTCTGAACGAACTTTTCCAGGTTGCTGATTCTGTTCAGCCAGTTTAGAGTTCCTGGCCTGGCAGCTGAAAGGTCCTCCGGTTGGTATCCACCCAAGAGAAACATCCAGTGCCATTTGCGATGAACTGCAGTGTCACCCAAAAGGCCTGATGGTGCTGTCCCTGTCTCGTTGCCTGTGACTCAAGCAGAGTGGAGCGAGTCAGTGCACACTGGGTCAGGCCAGTGACACAGGCGGCTTTGAGCTCTGCTCTTTGTCCTGGGTGAGCGCTGTTCTCGGGTGCAGCAGGTCACCTGCAGGACGAGTGACCCAGGGTGCACGTGTGGTCATTTGGTGCGTATGCAGTCAGTTGGTTTATGCTTCTGGTTTCCTGCGCTGGTGGGATTTTCTAAATGGAAGTACAGTAATCGGGAAACTCTCCGAATTTTTAGTTGGAAAGTATGTAAAGGAGAGATTAGTAGACGTGAAAAGTGGAAAGGAAGTTGGTCTAGTCATTAAAGTTCAGAAAGCAGGAAGAGGGCAGAAGAGACGCTGGTTGTCAGTGCATGTGGGGTAGCAGAGAGCGCATGGCCAGAACGTGCCAGGGAGACTGTAGCAGCTGGAGGTGAGACTGTCAAGGGCTCCATGCGCGCACATGAAGGGACCCGAGAAGAGGAACCCGCGAGGGCTGGTGGCTGGAGTAGAACGCGGTGAGAGCAGGGAGCTCTGTCCGCCCAGGCTGTGCCCGGGGGTGCAGAGGGCGTTGTGTGCTCCATGGCCTGCAGGTAACCCAGCCCTGGCTGGCTTGCCCCCATGCTCCTCATGGTCAAAATGCAGTAACACAGGAATAGAAGGGACCTGCCTGAAGGGGAGAACCTGCTTATCAAACTTGTCAGTTAAAATGATTTTTAACTTAGTTTTTAAAGTACTAAGGTGAGAAAATTAAATCATTGCTAAATTATTGAGAGAGAAAAATCATTGTTTGCCAGTGTGACTGATATACCTAGAACATTCTATCATACAGTAGAGCAATCTGTATAGTGTGCTTCTTTCTGTATGAAAACAAGAAGAATAATTCATTATTTATGTTTGCATGTGTTTGGAGAAAAGTATGGAAGAATAGATACTTCTAGACTGTTAACGCTGGTTAAGTTTTTTTCATTATATTTTGTATTGCATACGACAGGCATGTTTTTTATAGTTTTTAAGGAGGAATTTTATATATGATTAAATCTTTTGGTATTTAAGAATCCTTGTGTTTTCTAATGGTTAATTCTGTACTAAGATCTTTATTATACGCCCCTTGTTCCCTCGGTCTGGGTAGTTGGTGGGATTCCCCTTGAGCAATCTTGAAATTAGCTAGTGAGCTCCTTCCCTCAGAGTCTGATTTGAAATATTCTAGGTTGATGTCTAGAAGAACCAGTTGGCAAGATGGTTCCACTTTTCAGAAACTCTTCTCACCCCTCCATCTTTGACGTTTGTACTCTACATGGTGAGCATCTGCAGCCAGGGTATGTGGTGTATAGTGTCCCTTGTGACCATCCTTTTATCTTAAACCTACTGGTAGAGACTAGTGCTCACTGTTAGTTCTTTGGTTTCTTGAAGATCATTCTGCACCACATTCCCCAGGAAGTGTCTGTGGAAACCGTGTTCTGTGAGTCAATAGCACACATTCGTAGCGGTTCGGAGCCGTCGTGATGTGAAGATGTTATCTACAGGGCCGGTGCCAGTGTTCAGCAGTCTCATTATCTCTCCCTTGTGGTGATTTGTTTTAAGTCTTTTTCCCCTAGATGCCCAGAGTTTTTTGTTTTTTGTTCTTTGTGTTTAGCTTTTATTTTGAAGTCTAATACATTATTAAGCTATACGTGGTCTTGGCCATTTTGGGACAGTTGCCTCCAAAGATCATTGCGCCTTTTCAGTGATGGCTTCAGATCTTTTCACTGTTGTAATTACAGGGGAGTCTGGAATCGCGGATCAGTGTTTGCTCTGTTACCTGCTCCGTTCCTTCTCCAGGAACGCAGCCTGTGTGTGTTTGATCTTTGCATTTCATCTGTTTCTTTCGCTTCCTCTCAAGTGTTTTATCTTCATTGACTTAAGTTTTTTCATATCACTTTACATTTACAGGAAAATTATAAGAGTAGAACAAGGAACTAATTTCTTTTTTATTTAAAAAAATGAGATGCCTTGGTCCCACACACCTCAGGAGGCTGAGGCAGAAGGATTGCAAGTTCAAGGCCAGTCTGGGAAACTCTGTCTCAAAACAACAAAAAAACAAAACAAAAGAACAGAACAAAAGGGCTGGGGATGCAGCCCAGCAGTAAAGCACCCTTGAGTTCAATTCCCAGGACCCCAAAAAAGTAAAAATAATTTCCTCTTCTTTTTTTTTTAAACATTTAAAGCACTCAATGTGTTAATGTGCTCTACCCTTCTTCCTTTTGTTCTCATTTCTGAAGATGATTTTTTTTCTTGTATTCTTAATGTTTTCCTGATATCTTTCACTTGTTTTAAGTCTTTTTCTCGTCACTTTCTTCTTTCATTCTCAGCTTCTATCGTTAATTTCTTTTAGCTTGTTTGATTGGTTTCCATCTATTTTGGGCTCATCTCTAGTTTGCTTTTATTTTCTGCAGAGATGTTTCTGACTCCTTCTCTGAGGATGCTGCCGCTCCTTTTCTGCTGAGCATTTGGAAGTTTCCCTGAAGCTTTATGGGAAGGAAGGGCGGGTCAGGATGGGGTCTGGCGGGACTCTCGCTCCTCTGTGGTGCCTGGCGAGTGATTTTAAGCCTGTGCTCTGCACCTCTGCCTTCCCTGCCACCCCACCCTTCCTCTCAGCGTTGCCTCTTCTGTCTGTGGCTCACAACTTGTTCCACTCCCCGCAGTTTCTCCCCAGTGCAGGGCTTTGGCCTGGGATGGGATTTGGGTTGCTGTTCTGAGAGTCCCATCAGGCGAGGGGCTAGAGCGCCACTATTTCCACCCATCACCTGCACCCTAACGCAGAGTGGTTTCTCAGCAGCACACATAGGCTGGATTATTCTACTTCCCAAGTCTGTCCTCAGACTCCTTTATGGAAACCCTCAACTCCGGGGGAACAGAGCAGTTAGCGCCCTCAACCCCTCCGTGTCCGTCACTCGCTGTTGTCTTCTTGTGTCTGTACCCCACCTTTCACCCCCTCCTAGTTTTGATTTGTTTTGAAAAAAAATCCTAGCATCATAACAAATACATTTTATTCAAAAAAGAAAAAAATTAGATGTCCGGGGATTAGAGGAGCCTTTATCACCTCCAGCATGGACTTAGAGGAGGGTGAAGTCTCCAGAACACAAGATGCTACTGCCTAGGACTGGGCCCAGGTGCCCCTCAGCTGGCAGGTGCCCTTAGCGTCCAGCCTCTGGAGAACTGGTGGGCATGGTGGCCTCTCCTAAGCACAGTGCCAATGAGGCCTTGCTTGCCGCACGGGGGAGCAGAGTCGGCAGCAGAGAGCCCAGGTGGGTCTTGAGCGGGCCTTTCTGCCACTCGGGCTGCTGCACTGCGCTGCCTGCCAGCCACGCCTGAGGCTCCTGGGAAGATCTCGGAGGTGCTGCATCAGTGGCCCTGCGCCTCCCCTAGTTTATAGGGAGCCTGTGGGGGCCCAGATTCTGTGTCACATGGACCGTGGCCTTCTCCAGGAGTGTGCCTTGTCAGAAGATGCTGCTGCCTTGAGGAGAGGTAGAGGGGAAGGGGCACGTTCTTCCGAGAATCACTCCTCACACCCAGCGCTCCCTGGATGTCATAACAGGAAGTTGCTCATTACCCAAGTGGCCGTGAGCCGCTGTCGAGGTCGCGGAGAGGGAGCGTGGAGCATGTCTGGTCACTGGCACCGTGTCACGCAGCTACTGTTTTTCCACACTGCATCCTTGTGCTGCGTCTATTCTTAATCCAAGTCCATAGCTGTCAGCTGGGTTCCTTATGACCTATCGGAGGTCCCCTCTGAAAGGGGACGTTCAGCCTCGGGCAGCAGAGGCAGGAGGCTCAGCAGATGTGCGTACCTGGCGCCCCCTCGGACCCCGGCCATGCACCTGGGTCCCAGGTCGTCACAGTGTGGCACACCTGTTTAATAGCAAGGGCTTAGTGAGTGACCCAGGCAGCAGGCCAAGGGCCACCTCCTCTCCCCGGCCCTCACTGCTGAAGCTTCCTTTGGAGCAACAGCGCCGGAGCAGACGGGGTGGGGATGGGGCAGCTTGGACAGGGCGGCATGACCTGCTTCCTCCCGTTGATGCCAACCCAGGTCTACAAGGACAGGCGGCGGGTCACTGTGCCTGTGGGCCCTCTCTGACCTCCACCCAAATGGGGCTGCTCGGGTGGCTTCTGGGTGCTCCACTTTCATTTTTACTGCCGGGGCGGCCTCTCTGGCCTCCCTGGAGCGCACCTGCCCGCTCGGCACTTTTTGCTGCACAGTGTGTGTGGCCACATGGTCTCCCCTGCACGTGGGCGCTCACTGAGGTTGAGGCTGTGCCCCACCGACACTTGGCCTGTTGGCTTTGGCGTCTTGTCACCTTAAAGCTTTTATTTGGGTGGTAAACCAGTGGCTTTGAAGAGTTTTAGTTTTGGCTTTTTAACTATTCTGTCCTCTAATGGACGTATCTGAAATTTTATGCTGTTTGCTCTCAATTATCTTGTGAAGACTGATTGTTTAGTATGATCGGAAAACATGGTGATCCTAGTGATTTTTTTTCAGCTTCATGAATTGCTGTTGCATGAAAATGTGATTAGCGTGTTTTTTAAAGTTCTTGGCTCGTCTTGATTTTTACAGGTCCCAGGGATTTATTTTCTCACTAGCCTGACTTAAACGTTTCATCTCATGAACTTTGGAGGGAGAGTATGCCACCAGCTCTGTGACATCCTAAAGGAGGTTACTTCTGTCCAGGGCCCTCAGTTATTTATGTACCAGTAGTGACCTAGTAGCATGTAGGGATCTGGGTTCCTCTGTAGTTCCAGTCCTGGCATAGATATTGAGCAAACCCTCTTAAGGAAGGATTTGGCATCTATAAGCTTTCAGAAGCTTCTACAAGTTGATCATATGTTGTTAACACCTGCAGGCAATGTATTTTTTTTATGTTTCAGCTTTGCAAACCCCAGAAGATGAGCAGCTATTGCCCAAGGCTGTGACTAGAGAGGGCAAAGGGACAGAACCCTTAAGAATGCCCATTTTAGCCAGGCACACTGGCACACGCCTATAATCCCAGCAGCTTGGGAGGCTGAGGCAGGAGGGGATCATAAGTTCAAAGCCAGCCTCAGCACCAGCGAGGTGCTAAGCAACTTAGTGAGACCTTGTCTCTAAATAAAATCCAAAATAGGGCTGGGGATGTGGCCCAGTGGTCGAGTACCCCTGAGTTCAATCCCTGGTACCCACCACCCCAAAATGCCCATTTTATTAAACATGTTGCAGAGGTGGTGAGGTGTGCTCACATACTGAGATTTTTCTGTTTTATGCTGGATATTATTTGAAGGAGTTACTCTGAGACTAGCTTTTCAGTTAAACATACTTAATAACATTTGCTTCACTTGCGATCAAAAGTAAGGTAACTGTCATGGAGAACTCTGCTTTTTTTTTTTTTAAATCTGCTTATGAACAGAAATGGTTTAATGTCTTTAATGCTTTTTTGTATTTCACCGCAAGCTCTACACAAAGTAAAACATGCCAGATTAGCACCGGGCAGCGTTTGTTCCAGAGCCTTCTACCCATTTTTTCCTTACAGGAAGAAGAACAAAGTAACAATGTTCATTTTTAAGAACAGAAATGCTATTGTAGCTTTTAAAAAATGCCCTGCCTTTTAATCTTTTGTGTTCCTCTTGACCTTTAGTTTGCTGAATAGTTGCAAAGAAACTGAGAGGGCACGATCTTTAAAACACAACTAGGACTAATTGTAAGGGCTCACGCGTTTCTGATGGGCGGTGATTTGTGCATTCTGAGAAGAACAGCGCAGCTGCCGGGGGAGCTGACCGGGAGCTAACCGCGACTCTCTGGGCCTTAGGAAGAAGCAGGAGGCCTCTTTTGAACTGTGGTGAGGTGGAGGCTCCAAGGTGGCAGCGGAGAGGGGAGCCCTTCAGCTGACCCCCAGAGCTGCCAGCTGTAGCACAGGACGGGACCTTTAAAGGTGGGTTAGTGACAGAGGTGAACACTACAGGACGAAAAGGAACTCCAGGTGAATCAAGGCTGAATGTGTGAGGGAGATAAAAAGTGACCTCTTCATCCTGAGGAAGACTTTCTGCCCTTGCGTGCAGTGAAGGACGTTGTGGAGGAAGGGGTCAGTGGAATGCATACACATTTTAAACTATTTTTATCTTTTCATTACACAGGTAAAGCATATTCACCATAAAAAAATTAAGATAACAGAAGATAAAAACCACCCGTGTAGCACTACCAGCTGTGTCGTCACTGCGTCGCCCGAGGCTGGGTGATCGCCTCTCCTCCCACACTGATTCAGTTTCCCACACCTGAGATTTTTTTAATGTGCAAGTAACTTAGGAAAGTGGTTTCCAACAGAAACAGAGGTGATGACTTTAAAATATGTAAGGTTAATATTTCAAAAGTCTAGTAGAGACAGATCGCTGTGTGTGCCAGCCAGGCTGTGCCTCTGGTGGAGTTGTACTTCCTGTGCATAAATCAGCTATTAGAAGGAACAGGCTTTTCTTTTGTTGTTGTCTGTTATTTGATTGCAACATTTCAAAATAGAATGATGAAGATTTATACTAAAATGTGCAGAAAATATTTTTCTTTTAGAGAATGAACTTTCAAAAGACAATATAAGGGAATGTATGTATGAACTTGGGCTAGGTGCTAGGCACTGTTTCTTAAACAAAATGTCTCCAAAAAGCTATCAAGAAAAAGACTGATAAATTGAACTACATTTAAGTAAGAACTGTTGTTCATCAAAAGATACATTAGTTAGGTTGTTTGCAGAAGTAGTCACAAAGTCCTCCCACCCTTGTCTGCTTGCTCCTTTGAGTGTGACTCTTACCAAGAGGTGGGGTCTCTCTCTGCACTTCGATATTTGTGATTTGGTTGGCCAGTGTCATATTGGGGTCTTGACACAGGTAGAGTCCTAGAAGGGTACTTGAATGTCGTGGCTTGCCCTGGTTTGCTCCTCTTGAGGTTTTGCAGTGGTTGCCTTGTGAGCGAGCCTGCTGGATGATGGGCATCGTGTTGCCCAGACACCACTAGAACTCTTGCTTACAGGCAGCCTCAGGTATGTGGGTGAGGCCATTGGGCCACCAGTTGACATTACATGCTGGCTCCAAGCCACCCTGGCTGAACGCAGCCCAGATGGCACCTGATGTGATCACAAGCATGTAGGGTGGTAGTAGTAAGCTTCTGTGTTTCAGGGTAGTTTGATATGCACCAAAAGCTGACACAGAAAGATATTTGTAATACATAGATTATCAAAAGACTTGTGCCCAAAATACATAAGGAACACTGCGTACCCTTAAGAAAAACACAACTTAATTGAAAAATCGGACAAAGGCTACATATGATATGATTCCAGCTCTGTGACATTCTGGACAAGGCAAAACTATGGAGACAGTGACTGCAGTGGTCTCCAGTAGACCGGGTGGAGGCACCTGCAGGCAGTGGGAATACTCTGTGTGATCCAGTGGTGAAACCCGGAGTGACCCCCTCCTCCAAAACCCTCCAAAGGCTCCTGTTGCCTGTAGCAGTGACATTATGTCCAAATGTCTGTGACAGGTATGATGTGTGCCACTGTCATTTGTTGTTAATGATATTAAAATGCCAGTGTTGTGAATCAGCTACTTTAAATAACTGGATTGGAGAGGCTGTAAAGCCATTTCCATAGGCTGCTTTGACTTGAGCGCACTCAAGGGCTTTTTTGAGTAGGAATTTCAGGAAATCCTGAATATTATGTGACTTATTAGTGGTGAGAACAGGTAGAAAACTCCAGTCTGTGGACTAGAGTTGGCTGTGTCTTGTGGCGTCACCGTAAGACTTGGGGTACCTGGTGTGGTAAACAGGAAGCATTGGCTAGGTGCCCTCTGTGTCGCCGTGTGTGCAGCTTTCTCCTGAGGTCCTCAGGATCTTTGCTGCTTATTCAGCAACATCCTAGGTTGGCTCTTTGTTAGTGGAGCTGCATTGTACTCATGGATTAGGGTCTGAAAGAGAAAAGAAATCTGTGTGTAGACCAGGTGGCCCTTAACTTGCCCGTGGTGTGTGCTGCCTGGGGTTTGACGTGCACAGCCTGCTGTGGCTCCTGGCTGGCTTCAGCGCTGGAACCCTTGTGTGATCCCCAGGAGGAGGAGAGAGGCGCAGGTGCGGGTAGAGGCCATGGCCTTTGAATCATTCACTTGGCCTCTGCGAGCAACAGCCCCTGGTGCTAGGGACAGGGAGGGAGAGTTGCAGATGATGTGTCCACTCGCCTGGGACAGATCGCTCTGTTCCCCTGCTTGTCCCCTGTGACCTTGGTGCTTAGTGAGGCTGTTTGTGAAGGCTTCCTGCACCAGTGCCGGTTGAGAGCCTGGCTTCCCATGGGAACATGAACTCCACGGTGGCAGGACTTCTGTCTCCTTTGTGCCTTGTCACATCTGCAGGGCCTGCCATGGAGCCAGTTCTCAGTCAATACCTGGATGAACTCAAGGGACTCATAAATCGCATCTAAACTTTGCTTCATTCACCCACACACACAGGCCTTTGGAAAGCCACGTGGAAGGGCTTGGCTATCGGTTGCTTCCCCAGTTTATTTTATTGTGTGGCCTCCCGGAACGATCACTTTGGATGCTTTCAGGTGCTGGTCCTCTCACTCTTGGCTCCTTCTTCATCCTGGGTGCCTCAGGTGGTGTGTAGAATAGTGTGTCACATCTAGAAAGCACTTGGTAAAGTTGTCTGATTGATCAGCAGTTAACACGCCTGCCTTTTCCTTAGCTGTGGTGAACAGCATCTTGTCCTGCTCTTGGAGTCCAAGACATTCTTTTTTTTTTAATATCTTTTAGTTGTCAATGCACCTTTATTTATATGCGGTGCTGAGAATCGAACCCAGTGCCTCCCACATGCTAGGCAAGTGCTCTACCACTGAGCCCCAGCCCAGCCCCCGCAAGACATTCTTGACCAAAGCCGTCTTCACTTTGGTATTCTCTCTCTTCCCATCACACTCCTAATTGTGCAGAGTAGCTGAGGATGGCTTCTCCTGTTTTAGCACGGTGCTGGAATTTCTCATGGTTCTGTGTTGCGTCCCTCCCTGGGATCTGGAGAGAGGAAACCGGGGGTTGCTAGTCGGGTTCCAGTAAGGGAAGCTGGGAGCCTTCCACTTTCAGATGTTACCAGCCGCAGTGTCCTAAGTCGAGGGTACTAGTGGCCTCTGGCAGCAGCCACAGCCCCAGGGCCTGGGGTTCTGAAGCTGACCTTATGGAAAGCAGAAGGTAAACAAAACAGAAGTGAAAGTAGATCTGATTTTTACACTGTTCTCTTACGGGAATAGTTTTGTGGTTCTCAGCATTTAAAAAGATACTGGTTCCAATATGTTTTATTGACAGCAATTACTGTAAGTCTGATTCATTTTCTGCCTATTGATTTCTGCCCAAGGTGAAATTCATGACATTTAACAGAAAACATAAGTGATTAAAAAAAAAAAAAGAAGAAGAAGACACTTACATGAAGAACTGTAAAAATAAGGTTTAAAGTCAGGGACACTTAAATAAGCAATTTTTAAACTTCTTTGTTAATGGTTCTATCCTAATTCCCTGTATAAATAATATAGATGCAGGCTTTAAGAGCTTTCTATACTGAACTCAGAATGGGCTCTCTAAGTTCTGGTTAAGGCCACTTTCCTCTTACCTGCAGTAGGTTCAGTACGTTGTTATTTCAGTACATCATACTGTGCTTCTGCAGCAACAGTGTTTTTAAAGGTTGGATGCTCCGTTTCCAGAGGGGTTGCCTATGGCAGCTGGACAGTTTTCAGCTAGAGCTACTTCAGAGCTTAGGGGATCCAAAGTAGCTGTTAACACAAATATGGAAAGTGACTTTTCTCATAAATGACTTAAGATCACCACCAATGACAGCAGGCCCTTTTTTATATTTTTAAGGATTTTCTATTTTCAGTGGCTAGATAACCAGTGTTTTTTGGTACTGGAGATTGAACCCAGGGACACTCTACCACTGAGCTTTTAGAAAAATTTTAAGTGACAGCCAGGAGTGGTGGCAGACACCTGCAATCCCAGAGGCTGGGGTAGGCCAATCACAAGTTCAAGGCCACCCTGGGCAGCTTAGCGAGACTCTCGTGCCAGTCATGTGAAGGGAGTCTGCACCCAGTTCCTGCCCTACTCCCCTGATTTGGTGGGAAATTTATAAAGCAACTTACTTTTGCCATATAGTTTTACAAATGCATGTAATTGTTCTGTTAATGATTTGTAATTCCATTATCTTTTAACCTTGGCCCAGACACTGCACAAGATGGCCCTGTGCTGGAGGGGCAGTGGTGTGTCCTGTAACCTGAGCAGTGCTGCTCCTTCCTCTCTCTTTCTCTTTCCACTGCTATGTGAGATTCTGAAGTGCCTGGTTTTATTTTTTAGCATCTATTTTTATTTAATACACAGTCACTTTAAAAGTCAAATCAAAACTGACTCAGTATTAATTAGCTAAATTTTAAGCTTTATTATTTAGGCATTTTAGTTTATCTGAAAAGTTAACAATATGAAGGCTGTTACTTCTTGTTTATTAATTATACAAATGTGTAAATAAAATAAAGGTATTTTCCTACAGTTTTTTTGTGGGCTGTGTGTGTGTATGTGTGTGTTTATGTGGAGATGAGGATGGAGCCAGGGACTCGCACCATGCTGGGCAGGCTCCGTACCGCTGAGCTACACCACCACGGTTTTTGTAGGAATGATACTGCCCTGTTAACTTCCATGTATAAAGGATATGGCATTGCTTGTTATTTGAAAGACATTGAACCTCTAATCGTTGGTGCATTTTGAGAGTATGCTTTGCTATTCTGAAATTTTATGTTCCCATTTATAATGCAATTTATGATGAACTGAATTTGTTCAACACACATTACTTTGAAGATCTCATTTCTAAAATTCCAGGCAAGCCCAGCACAGGCGCCCATTCCATATGTAGCTCCTTCCTCACCGGCCGGCACAGGAGCTGCAGGAAGGGCACGCCCCGCGTGTTTCCTGACTGCACTGGAGTGGTCGCCCTCTTTGCACTTCCTCCTCTGCCCCTTCCTCCAGCTCTGCCTGCCCATTTCGGAGGATCAGCAGTTGCCCTCAAGTACTAAGGGATGACTCAAATGGATCAAATTCAGTTAGATAATCATTTGGGAGGTGGGGGACCTTAGAATATGTGATAGTGCCTAAGGGACTTTGTAGTTCCCCGAAGTTCTAGCAAAGGAGAGGAACCACTGGAGTCTTATCTTCCTTTAGGCTTAAAACAGGAGCTCACTGTCAGACTGGTCATAAACTGCCCTTTCTACTTCGCATCCATGTTCGTAACTGGTCCATCTTGTCAGGCGCCTGTGTGGGCCGATGGCAGGTGGAAGCAGAACCTCGAGGAGCTTTCCTTTGGAGCAGCCGAGAAGGTACGGCTGGGTCCCGCGTTCGCTGTGCACTCCGCCGTGGGGCGCGCTGGCACAGAGCTGAGGACTGCGCTTTGGGAGCCTGTGGGACCATCCATTGATTGCAGTGACCAGAGTCATGGGGTTGTGTGCTTTTACTCTGGGTCTGGGCCTGTGCTGGGAGGTGACAGAGGCGATCCTTTAGGTCTTAGGAGACTTTTGATGCTGGCGGGAAGCAGTCTCTGCCTCCTTCCTGGGCAGATAATGAGTCATGTGTTCGCTGGGGAGCCAGTGGGGACACGTGGCCGCTGGGGCTGGAGAGGCACCTGGGAGGCTGCTGTGTTTGGCTTGGGAAGGGCTCCATAAAAGCAGAGTGTTTCTGTGGGCCTGAGCTGGCTGGTATGCCTGTGTACTTTCAAGAGAAATAGAAATCTCCAATAAATAACTGTCAGCTTTTCGCCTGATTAGATTTGGGAGAATTGGAATGATGAGCGTACACACTTAGGAAGTATGAAAATCAGTCGCCCTACTGCACTGTCACTGGAACTTTGTCACTGAGTTGCCCCTGGGAGGTCATCTGTCATCTTGGCGAGGGGGGGAGGGGAGCCAGGAGCTGTTACTGAGGAGGTCCTTCAGGTCACGTGGCTTCTGCGCCTCTCTTTCCTGCCTCCTTAAGACCCCCACCCTAGCAGACGCTGTGCTCCACCTTGATCAAGTACTTGTGGATCTTTCTCGGCCACCTGCATCATAACTTAGGAAGAACTTGCTTTTATTCTCTCACTGAATTAGAATCATGGGGCTGATTTAGGTCTCTTGGGAGTCTGAGGCCCATATAAAATGATTTGGTGAAATTGGAGCCATTTGACCTGTAAGCTTTGAGCAAAGGTAAACCTCTTGGGTAGCACAGCGTCAGGCATGTTGTCTAAGAGAGCACACACGTTTGATGCCTGTTACAGATGGTGTTCGAGTCTGTCATGTTTCTGAAATCTCCACTAGCAAGCACAAGGAGGCACTTGGAAAGCCAGTGAGGGATGGGTAAGGGAGAAGGGGCGGTAAAGAGCCCCTTAGCTGCAGTGGGTATGTTGGGATTCCACTGGTGAGAGTGCTTGTTTGGTGTGTTCTGCCCCTGAAATGCTGAGGACAGGTTGATGGTTCCTGACACGGTCAGTGTCGTTTATGGAACACTCCTGGACACCTGCTCCATGGCAAGTTCACTTTGGGTTTGGCCCCTACATGTACCCAGCAGTCATCTTCCGTCACTTTTAGGGCCTTTATTTTGTTTTCTCTATGAAAATTTTATACACTTGGTAGATTAGAAGTATTTATTTACTCTTTGGTCAACATAATAGAAAACTTGTTAGGGGTATTTTATACTTGTGATGGAAATCTAGTTACACTTGTTTACCAGTTGGGAATCTGCCCTTTCTACAGCTGTTGGAAGCTTAGTTACCTTCGATACAGTTGTAGAATACAGAAACCTTGTTTGGCTATAAATCTGAAAGTTTCCCAGTGTGGCCGTCCACTCCAAGCCACTGATGTTTGCCTTTGGCTGTCTAGATGGTTTCGCTCCTCTCTCCTAAGACTCCAGTCATGGCATTGCGTCTTACTAAGCAAAGCGCTACTTGCACTCAGAGCATGCATTTTCCATGTGCCACTCTAGAGGGACATGAGAGAGTCACCAAAGAGAGAGCAGTTCCTAAGAAGTCATGCAGGAAGTGTCCCCTTCTCACTACCTCTGATAGCATCCCTGGGCTTCAAGCGACCATTAGTTTTTGCCTGGGTGGTTCCATCAGCCTCCTGACTGTCTGCCCTTCTGCCTTAACCCACTGCAGTCTCTTCTGCAAGTAGCAGCCAAGAAGGACCCTGTCACTGCTATGCTTAGGAATCCTCCATGACTTCCAGTTGTGGCTCCAAATAAAAGCCAGGATGCGTAGAATCGCTGCTGGACCCCGCCATGTCCCCTCAGGCCACCTTCACTCAGTTCACCCACGGGGCTCCCAGGTCCTTCCTCAGACCTGCCCAGTACTCCCTGCCTGCACTGTGTCCCCAGCACATGGCTCACTCCTTGCCTCCACCAGGTCTCTGTTGCACTGTTAGGTTTACTTGGAGTCTTCTGTGACCACCCTACTCAAAACAGTCTGCCTGACTTGCCTTTCCTTCTCTGCTTTGTTTTTCAAGTTAGCACTTAAAATGACTGACCTCTGATGGACTTGTTTGCCCCTCATTTCCCTTGGAGAGGTAAATTCTGTGAAAGAAGGCCATTTTGTTTGTTCAGTTCTTTATTATAGCCTAAACCTAGCACAATAGCTGGCACTTGGTGGACGCTGTATACTTGTTGAAGAAATACTCACAGTCTAAGATCTAATTTTTGTTTTGTGACTAATACTAAAATCATAGATAGATATTTAAAATATTACCTGGATAAACTTAGAGAGGGATATAGCTAGGCCCTATGACTAACTTCCTGCGTGGTGGTCTCACTGAGTCCAGGAGACAGCTTGGAGCTCACACAGGCCAGAATGGCTAGAATGTGCACAGCAGAGCTCTGCAGGATCTGTGCGTAGATCTCCGAAGGGGTCGCCTTGAGTCTTTGGCTGAATACAGTGCACACCTCATAGGCTGGAACCCCACGAGCCTGGGTAAAGAACAGCTGTCAGGGAAAGTTTAGTTCCCACCATTCATTCAGGTTCACATCATCCAGAATGGAGAGAGCTCTGTAATGTGTGGGTCTTTCAGTAGAAACAGCCAACAAAAAAAATTATTAGATATGCAAACAAAACAAAACAAAACAAAACAAAAAAGGCAAAGCAGTGCAATTCACAGCTAGGAGAAAACTCAGGCACAAACTTAGAAACGACAGATGCTACGTTAGCAGGTAAGGACATTCAAGCAGCTGGTATAAATAACTCCATGCTTAAAGATTTAAAGAAAAACAATAACAGAGTGAGAGGATAAATAGAAGCTAAATAGTACTTCTAAAGAAGAGAAATATATAAACTGAAATTTTCACTGAATGGGGTTTATTATAACAGTTAAGGCACTGTGAAAGAAAAAAACACCTGTGAACTTAAAGACATACCAGTGAGAGTATCCAAATGAAGTAGAGAGAGGAGACTGGGGTGGGGGCGGGGGTCTCATGTGGAACAATAAACAATCTAAAATCTGTGTAGTTTGCATTCCCTAAAAAAATATTTAGTGGAATTATGTCCATGTTTTTTCCAAGTTTAGTGAAAACTATAAACCCATAGATTCAAGAATGTCAGCAAACCTTAAGCCAAATAAACTCAAAGAAAACCACAGTAAGGCACTTCACAATCACAAACCACTGATAAAAGCTTAAAGACGCCAGAGGTGGTTTGTACTCACACACAAACACACCCCAGGAAAATAAAAAATAGCTACAAGCTTCTTGTCAAATACTTTTAAATGAAAAAATTATGGAATAGCATCATGAAAAAACTGTCAAGATATATCCAGTGAAATCCAAGATATAACCATTTTTCAAAAATGAAATCAAAATAAAGACTTCTAGGGAAAAAAATGGAAGCATTTGTTACCAACTGGCCAAAGTCCTTAAAACAGAAAAGAAATGTCCTTAAAACAGAAGAGAAATGATAAAATATGAAAATCTGGATCTAAATAAATGAATAAGGAGTATCAGAATTGGTTTATGTGTAGATTAATATGAAATACACTATTCTCATTTTGAAAATTAAGAGGCAGTTGTTCAAAGCAAAAATTAAAGTATAGTGTAGTGTTTATAACAGAAGTGAAATATAACAGTAGCACAAAGGATAAGTAGGGGAAATGGAAATACACCTTTCTCACATTGTCGGTAAAGTGTGATATTTTTAGGAGGCAGACCATTATATTAAATGCATATTATAAACCCTGTAGAACTACCCAAAAACTAGAGAGAAGGCACCAGTGGAAATAAGAGCATCAACAGGGAAGGTAAGATGGAATGCAAGGAAAGAGGAAGGAAGGAGGGACAAGCCAGAGGAAGCCAGGACAAGAGGAAAGAAGAATAGAGAACGAATGGACCAAATGCAAAACTAGTCACCAACTAGCAAGGTGGTAGATCTAAATCAACCACGTCAATAATTGCATTAAATATAAATGATCTAAATACTTGAGTTAAAGGAAGAGGATTATCAAATTGGATTTTAAAAGTATAATTCAACTCTATACTGTCTATAAAAATTCACTTTAAAAACAAAGACAAGCCACTTTAAAAATAAAGACAAGCCGGGCGCGGTGGTGCACGCCTGTAATCCCAGCACTTAGGGAGGCTGAGAGGAGGATCGGGAGTTCAAAGTCAGCCTCAGCAACAGCGAGGCGCTAAGCAACTCAGTGAGACTCTGTCTCTACATAAAACACAAAATAGGGCTGGGATGTAGCTCAGAGGTCGAGTGCCCCTGAGTTCAATCTTTAGTACCAAAATAAAATAAAGACAGTGATAAGCTAAGGCTAGATAAAGATATACCATGCACATACTAATCAAAAGAAAACTGAGTGACTATATCATTATCAGAATTTAGAATAAGGGATGTTACTGGAGATCAACAGATGTTTCATGATGAGGGAATCACTTTGTCAAGGAGACATTTGGTCCTAAATGCAAATGTACCTCAAAAAACTTCCAAATAAATGAAGCAGAAATCAAGAATTGAAAGAAGAGGCAGACATTCATAATTAATGGCTTTGAAAGCTGGGTGTGGTGGTACACTCCTGTAATCCCAGGTACTCAGGAGGCTGTGGCAGGAAGATTTCAAATTCAAGGCCAGCCTGGGCAATTTAGCAAGACTGTTTTTTTTTAAGGACTGGAGATGTAACTCAGTGGTAGAATGATTGGCCAGCATGCGTGAGGCCCTGGGTTCAATCCCCAATGCTGCAGAAAGAGAAGAGGGAGGGAGGGAGGGAGGGAGGGAGGAAAGACAAATGGGATTTCAGCACAGTTGTCTCAGCAGTCAGGGAAGCAGCCAGTGGTGGGACATGGTAGACTTCATACTCCCCACTGGGGTTCGCACTGCCTGGGGCCGGAGCAAAGGTGAACTTTTTGGAGTGATGGAAATGTCCTGTATCTTGGTCACATGGATGAGTACATGGCTGAAGACATTCCTTAAAATTCACTGAACTGAGCACATAAAATGGTATTTTTTATTTGTCAACTATGCCTCAGAGACACTTAGGAAAATCTTATGATACTGTAAACACTTAAGACACAGTGTAGTTTGCTCTGTGGGCATAACTTAATTTTTAAATCTACTTTTTAAAAGAGTATTGTATAACTCCCTCTTAACTTTCCCAGCATCCTTATTAAATGACACCTCCAAGTCTCTCTGTTTCTGCCTGCCTGCCTGCCGCCTGCCTGCCTCTCTCTCTCTCTCTCACACACACACACACACACCACGAAAAGCACCTACTGATAACCCCCTTCGATCATCACAAATTATACATTTGCTGTCTCCATAGCGAGTGCTTCTTCCATCTCTGTCCAGCTCGCCAGCTGCGCTGACCAGGCTGCTTGACTTCACTGGAAGAATTCCTCTCTATTGCTAAAGGTTTCCAGTTACAATCATAGGTAGAAAACAAACTTAAGACTTGGGTTTTTATTCCTTTAGTTTATTTTTGGGCTCTGCCGATAGCATTTCCCCACAAGCTTGGCCTCTTCCACGAATGATGGGATGGATGTGTTAGAACTGGGTTCATTTCTTCGTTCTCAGGTAGGCTTCTATCTGTCAACAAGCATTTAAATCATTAGCTAGTCTCTCCTGGGTCAAAAACTCCTCCTGCCTTTTTATAGTTTTATAAATCAATAGTAGAGAAGCAGAATATGAGCACTCTTTTTTCCCCCTAGTACTGGAGTTTCAGCAGGGGTGTGCTATCACTGAACTACACCCTGCCTCTTTTAATTAATTATTTTTGTTATTTTTTGAGACATGGTCTCAGTTGCCCAGGCTGGCCTTGAACTTGTGATTCTCTTCCCTTAGTCTCCCAAGTAATGGGATTACAGGCCCAGGCTGCTGCTCCCAACTTTTTTTTATTCCTTCCCTCCATCCAAGTTGAAGGTGACATGGCTGTAGCAGTGGCATGGTCCCGAGAGGCTTGCAGTGAGGTCCGAGGGTTTGCTCTGCCCCTCTGCAGGCCACAGCCCCGTCTGTCCCTGCAGTTTCCAACTCCTGGAGATGCTGATTCCAGCTTGTTTGTATCTCCGTATTTTTAGGCAGAGTGCTTAGCTTTTGATTCTTTATGAAGATGCCTGTTAGGTCGTGGATTTCATGCGCTTAACCAGCCCTTCCCTTTGCTTATCCCCCTTTCCCACCCCTTCTGCTCCCCTCCCCTCTCCCACTACACTTTTTGATTGAGTCAGTATTTGTTGTGTGCCTGGTGTTTGGATACACATAGGCACCAGATGGAGTTGTGCTGTACCTTTTCTGTTTGGGATTTTCTGTTGTTAACTGCTTTTTCCCCCCTTTGCATGGTTTTCTGTGCACCTGTTGCTAATTATTCCCGTACCTTCTCGTAGCATCTCAGAACAATTTTCCAGGTGGAATTAATGGTATATTTTTCTTAACTCAATTTTATCACATTATTGCTACAAATATCAATATCAGTATTTAAAATATTTTGAGGTATTTTTACTCCTTTTTTGTGCTTTTTTACGTCTTTAAATGCTGAAGTGAAGATCACACTCGCAGAACATGTCCGTGCAGTTGGCCCGCGTGGCCGGTGGCTGCTGTGCTGGACAGGCGGTCCTTGCGCTTTCTAGGCAGGGCTTTCATGGAGGCTCCTGGAGGGCTGCGCCTCCCTCTGTCTGGTGTAGACCTGCTGTGCGCGCTGTCGTCTTAGGACTGCCTTTGCTTTCTCCATTGAAATCCCCTGTTTCCTGAATTTCAGGTCTTCTTGTTTCCTTCTGGTAGTTTGGTTGGGGGCAGTTAAGGTGGTGCCAGAGACGTGGTGTTGGCGCTGCTGAGTCATACTGGCAGGAAATTCAGTTTCCACAGTTTTTGTGGAAATTTTCTTTGCCTCTGTTCCCAGGTTGGGTTGCTTCTGTGTCTCACGTCTTTGCCTTTCTTAGCCATGTCTTCACTCGGGTGGAGGGCGTGCTGGGAAGGTGACTGCTGTGAAAGACGCTTCGGGTTAGGGAATGGTTTTGTCGTCCTTCTCACTGGTGGACTGTGGGGCTGGGTGTGCAGGTCTAGGTTGGAAGTTGTTTCTCTTCAGAATCTGGAAGGCGCGCTCCGGTTCTGGCCAGCTTTGTGTTCCTGCAGAGTCTGAAGCTGCTCGAATCCCTTTTCCTTTGAAAGTGTACTTTTTTCTCGGAGGCGCTGAATATTGCTTGTGCATAGGATTCTGGACTGCACATCAATGTGCCTTAGGACGATGAGTGCTTGATAAGCTGGGATATTGCCCTGAAAACATTTTTTTGATGCTTTCTTACCTTATAGTTTTACTTTGGTTTGCTTATTTTATGTGTATATTTGTTGGTGGGGCTGGGAGTCAAACTCACGGCCTCACGCATGCTGGAATTTATTTTTGGCTTTACTTTCTTGGGAATGTTTCTTCTACTTTTATCTGACTCTTCAGCTGAGCTTATCATTTTTGTTATTTTGTTTCTAATTCCAAGAGAAAATTTTATTTATATAATATCCTGTTCTTAATTTATAATATAAGATCTTATCTTTCTGAGTATATTGGTGGCATATTTTAAATCTATTCTCCATAGTCTGTTTCATCAAGGGCCTTTCCCTGGTTTTGTCTGTTTCTGAAGGACTGTCAAGTTGAGTCTTGTCAGCGGTGTCCACATGGGATGGATAGAGAACGGTGGCTTGCAGGCACATGGAGGGGCTGAGCAGGTGTGAGGGCCGGTGAACTTGCATGGTCACAGGGCCTTGGGCTGCGGGTGCAGGTCTTCTAGTCTTGGCTCCTGTCTGGTCAGATCCTCTGCCTCCTGCCTGGAGGGGAAGGTGAGCTGCCCGCAGTGGGAGTTGTTGAAAAGGGAAAGGACGGAGGTTCTGGGGTTTGCCTGGCACATTGTCACTTAGCCCTGGTTTGGGTGGAGCCTTCATACTTTCACTGTGCCATCTCGCTCCGCTCTGGAGACCCCCTGGTCTGCATTTTCCAGAAAACAGGGACTCGGGACAATCTTGGCTGCCCCGCTGTCGGTGTGTGATGGGTGTGTAGCTTCTCAGGTCCATGAAGCTCCTGGACAGTCTGATTTGGCTTCCAGAATCCTGTTGCCTTCGTCTCTTTTGCCGCTCTCCATTGAGGGTTTGTCTTTGTCCCCTTTTTTTGAATTGTGGTAAAACCTACAAAATTTACAGTTTCAACCATTTTTGCAGCTACAGGGTAGTGGCAGTGAATGCATTCACAGGGTTGTGTGTGGTGTCCCTTGGTGGTAGTAGAACAGATGGCACCCGTGACTGATCCCTGTGCGCATGGTGGTGCGTGGTGTGCGAGGAGGGAGCGGGGCTGGCTTCTTGGATCCCTGGAGGGAGGCGTTTACCCTTCGTGGGAGAGCAGGTAGTTGCTGGCACGCATGTCCTTTCACAAAAGGTTCCTGTTGGAACCTGAGGCTGGCAATCCAGGCTCCTGGAGCTCTGGCCCGCCCACCCGTGTCCTCCAGCCATCTGCCATTCCTCCCACTGCCCCCTCGCTGTTCCTGGTACCGGATGACTCCGCAGCCCCTGCCTCTGCGGCGCTGGGTGTTCCTGAGTGAAGTGAACGCCCCCTCTGTCTGCCTCCGTCCTCCCCACACCTCCCACCCCAGGCCCGGGCTTGTTCCTCTTGTTTCCTCCGGTGACCTTGTCCATGCCTCTGAATTACCGCCTGGCCCTTTTCCGTGTCTGTTTCTGCCCTCTGTGCCTGGCACGCCGGCACTCAGTTAAACGTCTGGATGAATTCCTGATGCCAGAGATTTCAAGAGAGCTCTTTATCCTTTTTTGTAGGATATCCGACATGAAGCCAGTGACTTCCCCTGCAGAGTGGCGAAGCTTCCTAAGAACAAAAACCGAAACAGGTACCGAGATGTCAGTCCCTGTAAGTATCCACCCAGCGGCTGCTAGCTCCTCCTG
This sequence comes from Xerus rutilus, assembly GCA_028644305.1. Taxonomy (NCBI): domain Eukaryota; kingdom Metazoa; phylum Chordata; class Mammalia; order Rodentia; family Sciuridae; genus Xerus; species Xerus rutilus. Next base: position 170,555,486 of record CM053401.1, read on the forward strand.
GCTGCAGGGCCTGTGGCTCAGCACGCTGTTAGCCCCAGGGCTTGGCAATAAATCAGGAGTAGTCCGAGGGTTATGACTTGATTGTTTGCTATAATAAGGAAATTAGAGACTTATAGTAATGGCTCATTTTTCCACCATCGCAGAGGTGGGGTTTCAGTTTCTGGAAAATTCAGCAAAAAGTTCAAAGCGCTTTTTTTTAGCTCGACTGTTTTGTGATGAGTCATTTTCCTACCAGCTGAGGCTGAGTGCAGCGGGCTTGATGGGACCTTTTCTGGGTGACTCAGCAGAAGTATTATTAGCCCAGCATGATGTGGAACCGCAGGCTGCCCCATGCAAGCAGACGGGGTGGGCGCCCCGTCCCACCTCAAAATGTGCGCCACAGCCCTCTACCCATCATGTCCCTTTCCCTCCACTAGAGCTCACTTTTACAGCTGTGGGTGCACTTGCTGTCCTGGGCACCCCCCTGCCTTCTGAGTGATTGGCACTCAGGATGCCCACGTCTTGAAAGTAAATAACTGAACATGTTAGAATTTGTGTAAAACAAGGAAAACTGGAGCTGAGTTCAAAACCTGGGCTTGACCGTCTCCACCAGGTTCCACCAAGCACCACGGCCTTTCTGCTCCCCCTGGGTCTGTAGACCCTGTACAGGGTGGAGGCTGCCCATGCCTCTGGCAGTGCTCAAGTTCTGGGAGGGCATGACACTGCGCTAGAATTGGTGCAGAGTGTGTGGCCCTCCGCCGCCGCGTGGTCCCTGCTGGGCTTCATCTCTGCTCTGCCGCTGAGGACCGTGCGGCTCACTGAGGACCGTGCGGCTCGGGCAGCCTGCTCTGTCCTCCGCCTGCCAGTGAAGCAGGAGCCACCCTCACCTTGTAGGAGGTGTGACGGTGGCATGAGGCCTGCTCGGGTGTAGAAAGCACTCAGTGAACACCAGCTGAGGCGGAGACAGCCATCATCAGGACATCTGGAGCGCAGTCCAGGTGACACAATAGTGGCCCAGCATGTCTAGACTGAGGCACTGCACACACATTTATTTAAAAAAAACATTAAGCAAGTAAAAACGAAAAACCTCGGTGATGCTGTGAAGTGCTGGTCAGAACCCTCTGGACAGCCGATCCGAGTGCCAGAGAACAGTCCCCGCTGGCCTCTTTGCCATGGTGCCAGGTCACCCTGACTGTCTGGCTCTGGCCACGCTCACGCTGGCGCAGGGAGCAGTGGTGTCGGTGGTGCGCACCTGCTTCATCTTGCACCTTTCTTGTCTGAGGGGCTCGGCAGCCACTCGCACAGGTCGCGCAGTGTCCAACGTGCCTTCCTGGGAGCTCACTGCTGGACTCCTGCCCCAGGCCTGTCCCCCACCTCTACCTGCCAGTAGGAAAACTAATTTGCTGTTCACATTAGGGGGGAAAAGGGGGAGCGAGTCCAGGTGGCAGGTGGCCTGCTGCCTGAATCAGGGCGCTGATGGTGACAAGAGCACACGTCTGCGCCGGCCGCGGAGCTCAGCTGCACCCACCAACCTGGCCACCTCTCTGCAGCACTCGCTGACCTTGCACTTGGCAAGTGAACAGCCAAGGTCCAGAGGACAGACAAGTTGCCACCCAGGGCCGCCCGGTGGAGTTCGAGCCCACTCACCCACCAGCGCCAGTCACATGATTCGTTGTTTTTTGTTTTGTTTTTTGAGATCTTTTATTTCCATGATCCACTTAAAATCACCCAGGTATCTGGGTGTGTGTCGGCGCTCTGCCCCTGTGTGGGGAAACAGCGTCCCGCGTGGCGCATCCTCAGGCACCCCTCTCGGGAGCCCTTCCCTAGCACCCAAGCCGCTTGGCCTCCTGCCGCCACTCTGCCTGCCCCTGTGGCCCCGGGAGGAGGTGCTGTTTACGGGGGGCCAGTCACCTGGGTTCCTCGTCCTTTGTGCTGTACCAGGAATGAGAGTGCCCACCTGCTCTTGTCAGCTAGCGTGATAAGGCAAGTGGCCCTCAGGGGAACACTGCTCTTGTGACAGAGTCTGGTGAGGAAGGGTGGCTTTGGTTTTCAATAACCTGGGGCAGAAATTCTAAGCGAGTTTGTTTTTAAAACTAATATAAAAGTTACATTCATATATTTGTAGTGTTTTGGGTTTGGAGTTTTTTCCCAGCTAAATTCTTTGGAAAACAAGTCTTTAATGATGACATTTGGAAGGCCTAAGTTGTTTTGAGTTAATTGTACTTGGACTTTCAAAAAAAAAAGACTTGCAGAAAGGAATTCCGAGTGTGACTGCACAGTGCTGTGTGCCCAGTCTCTAGTCCCGACGCCCTGGACACAGGTTAGGTGGAGGCACGGTCACATAGCCTCCCTGCTCTAGCTCACTGTGCAGGCGAGAGCTGTGAGGCCTACGTGGGATTTTTGGTAAATTTTGTTCCCTTAAAGGTTAAAGCCACATAGGGCTGGGTTGTGGCCCAGTGGTGGAGCACTTACCTTGTACATGTGAGGCACTGGGTTCGATCCTCAGCACCACATAAAAATAAATAAATAAAACGAAGGTATCATGTCCATCTACAACTAAAAAAATTAAAAAAAAAAAAAAAGATTAAAGCCCCTGTATTTTTTACCATGTAGAAGTTGGTTAAGCACTACAAAATGGATCTTTTGGTGCCCGGCAGTGGCCCACCAAGTTTGGGGAGTGTGATGTTGTCACAGGAGGGAAGACCGAGAGCAGACTCCGGGCTGGGACCCGGTGGAGGGTCTGGTGTAGGCCATCACTGCCGCTGTTCAGGGTAGAACTACAGGCGCTTCA
>CM053401.1:170558755-170602420 GCA_028644305.1 Xerus rutilus
TGACCAGAAGACCACAAATGTCGAGGCGGGGTAAGGCGGACTCTTTCTTCTTCTTAATTAATTAATTCACTAATTAAATTAATTAATGCTCCCCAGTCTTGACCTGTTACCTGAGGTTGGCTTAAAGAGTCTAAGGTGTCTTGCTTCGTTTTCCGCTGTGACCGTCTTCTCACTCCGCGTCAGTTCACCGGGCTTTCGCGGGATGATCCTGAGTGCCTTCTGCTGGCTGCGTGACAGCCAAGGCTCTAGCCAAGCCAGGCTTGTGAACAAAGGCCGCTTTGCACAGGGCCCCAGGCCAGGGCATGTCACCGGCCCTTCTCACTCCCTTCTCTCCCACCTGTTCCCTGGTCCATGACCCCAACACCTCCCAGCCGGCACGGTGACCATCAGCCAGGCCAGTTCAGTCTGCGGGCAGTGGAGTGAGTTCTTGGCTTGTGCACAGAGAGCGGCCCCCTGGCCCAGCCCCTGCGCCTCCCAGCGCCCCTGGGGTGTCCAGGATGGGCTGCTGGGAGCAGGGTTCTGAGGGGCAGGCCTGCTGTGGGCAGAGGTTGAGGCACTGTGGCTTCTCCAGGACTTCTCTTCTGGGAGATGTCAACTTTCTGAGGTCAGGAAGCCCTTTGCAGCCCCGTCCTAGGGTGTATGGCGTCAGACTGAGCCTTGAGGAGCTTCCCGTGCCGTGCCCATGCCCTGCCCTCGCGCTTGTCGGAACCCATGACATTCGGCCAGTCCTGTCGGTGGGACTGCGGGTGGTGTGCTGCTGGCCTAGGCCCCTTGCCCCGGTGTTGCCAAAAGGAGTCAGAGCAGCCCGCTGCTCGGTGGCCCTCCTAGACAGCGTGGCCGGACCCCCCCCAGCCACATGCATGTTCACTGTCGTCCATCATACCAGCGACACGAGCCGCGGCCCCATGAGTAAGTCAGAGGGCGAGGGGCCGCGGGCTCCCAGCAGTGCCCTCCACACCGCCACGACCGCTCTCAGCGCCCATCTGGATGAGCCCCAGGCCATCTTAAACTGAGCTCGTCAAGCGGGCAGGGAGGACAGCAGACGAGTGGCCGAGAGTGCAGAGTGCTGCAGCTGCAGGGCCCCTGTGACGGGCGGCCAGCCAGGGACTGTGCGGCACGTGCCTGCAGGAGCTGCGTGTGTTAGCTGAGGGGAAGGGTGGCCTGTGTGATGGCGCAGGGGACATGGCTGGAGCTGAGCTTGGGGACGAGGGAGCTCGCCTTGGGCTGGCTGGACCAAGAAAGAGTGGCAGGGCTCAGAGGGCGAAAGTGGACAGAATCGGGGCAAGCTGGGTGGCAGTCAGTGAGAATGGAAGCCATTCTTGAGGAGGTGGTGCTGGCCCAAGGGAAGGTCTGCCCTGGTGTGTGGCGCTGGCGATGCTCCTCCCAGGCAGCGCTGCCAGCTGAGGCGAGCCCGAGACACCTGTGCCCTGCATCCAAATCCCCAGCGCCAATTGCCAGGCGGGCTGAAGTGAGCCTGGCCAGCTGCTCTGTAGGTGCCCCCATGCCCACCTGCACCACCATCTGGGCGTCCACATTTCTGTGTTCCTGGTCCCAGGCTGAAGGCCACGGGTGGCCAGGCTCCTGGTTGATAGCAGGAGTGGGAGCCCACCCTCCGCTGGGCGCCTCCGTGTTCTGGGCGCGGCTCGGTCCTGGGCCTATGTGAGTAGAGGTGTTTGCACGGCCCTGTGATGAGGCGCTGTTTATGCTCGAGTGAGATAGAGGGGGGCTGAGGCACAGGGGCGAGGTGCCTGCCTGAGGTCACAAGGTGATAAGTGATTGGAGCTGGGCTGGGACAACCAGAAGAGTCACAGTTGGTCACACTCTCGCTGCCTCTCACTGCTTCTCACCTGTACCTGAGAGTTTTGTCCCATGTCCCACCTGTCCTTGGCGAGGAGCCAGGGGAGACCCCTCAGCGTTATCCTTGGCCATTCAGTCCTGCGCCGGGGTGCACCACCGTGTGGTCGAGACAGGACAGGGACAACTGCCTGCTAGGCAAGGATGGGCAGTCCTGGTCCTGCCTCAGCCGCCACTCTGTCTGGGCTGGGAAACCCAGGCACTGTGGTCTGCTGACTGCCACAGGTAAGCGCACCTGTGGCATCTCCAGCGTCACACGTTGTCATCTGTGTGTTTGCAGGGCCCTTTGCCTAACACGTGCGGCCACTTCTGGGAGATGGTGTGGGAGCAGAAGAGCAGGGGCGTGGTCATGCTCAACCGAGTGATGGAGAAGGGCTCGGTAAGTGCCCCCGGTTCCTCTTGATGTCACTGTCCCTGTGCCTGCTTGTCCATTGAGTTACATTTTCATCTGAATTTCCTTATTTTGATTATGTTTATAGTTCCTTTGCATGGTATTGTTTTCATTTTAAAAAATCAAAGAAGCAATATATAAATACACACCTGTTGTAAGCCAGTCAGTTACCTGAGGGGAGGGAAGAGGGGCCTGGCTGCCCCCCCCGCCCCGTGGCTCCCCAGCTGTGGGCGTTCTTGTCCCGTGCCTGCACCTCCAGGCTGCTGTCACTGAGGTGTGGGGTGGGCGACGTAGTTGTTCTTGAAAAGCGACTTTCGGGTGCGTCGCCATTGTACCTGCCTCTCTGGCTGGTCAGAGTGAGCCTTCCGTGGACGTGCAGAGGTGGCTCTGGGAGCCCAGGCTGCTGGCCTCGAGTTAGATTTGTTGCCATAAAATATCCAGAGGCCTAGCAGCGAGCCACCTGCCGGACTGGGTGTCTGCTGGTTCTGTGCCACTCTGAAAGCACCGCCCCTGTCACATCTGTCCCTTCAGCCACCCCTGCTTCAGCTCGCTGCCTCAGTCCATTCTGCACCATGCTTCCAGAACGTTCTTGCTCACTCAGGCCTCACCACCCCTCCTCCCAGCTGAACCCCCTCTTGCTCCTTGCTCACAGGATGGTGCCTGGCGGCTACAGGCCCTGCTTACCTGCCTGTCTGTCCCGCTCTCCAAACTCCTGCCAGGACCAGTTCTCTTTTAGGGTCTTACTGTGCTCCTTGACGCGAGGCTCTGAATCACAGCGCCTGCGCTTACCCATGTCCAGATGTCCTCAGGGTGCTGCCCCCGGTCTCCTGGTCGCCCTTCATCCTCCTCACTCCTGTGATCCCCCCTCAACAGTCTGTCTGTTCCGACAGTGGCTTCATAGGCAGGTCCTAAGGCTGGCGTTCAGCAGAGCCTCAGGCCCCTTACCTCCCCCTGCACTGGCCCCTCCCGGGCTCTGCTAGCACTTCTGGGCTTCCCAGCTTCAGAGGCAGGTTGAGGCCCTAGGAGAAGATGAGCTGAGGACCGCGGGATGTGCAGCCTGGGAGCAGGGAACTGGCTGTCCCTGGGCCTTGCCAGGTCGTGGCCCTGTGCTCCCTGGGGTCAGCTGGGGTCCTCTCGTAGCTGTCTTGGCCTCCTGGGACAGGAGGGCTCCAAAAAAGCCACTCCTCCAAAGAAGGCACAGTTGTGTCCAAAAGAGGACGAACCCAGTGCACAGAAGGCACACATCAGAGGGGACCTGGCGGCGAGAGCCAGGCACCAGCCACAGAGCCACCGCCGCCCGCTGAGGAGGCGGCCCGGCAGCTTCCAAGGTAGGCCCGGGCCAGAGTCGCTGTTGGCCTCGTCTGGGTAACTTCGACCCACCCTGTGCATCATGAACACTCAGTGGCTGCACGGTGGCGGGTGAGCAGCCTGCCTGCGGGCTCAGTCCTCAGTGCGCTTCTCACCTTAGGACTGCTTTTTCAGTGAAAGTGGGTTTTCCCTTTTTCTTTCTGCTGCTGTGGCCTGGTTATTAAAGGTGACGTTGCAGATGGGCAGCCGCTCCTGTCAGCGGTGTCAGACGAAGCACTAGGTTCCCACAGCCCACTCTGCAGGGGAAGCCTCTTGTGGCACGAGTGACATGGGGCTGGTCACTCTGCTGGAATGAGCTGACCTGCGTGTTTTAGGATGAGCAGCGACTTCACTGGCCCCACCCCCCTGACCCAGCTGTGGCACTTCGAGGCACATCTCCACGCTCAGGGTCCCCTGGGGGCAGGATAGCCCCTGGCAGAGGACTGCTCTAGATGACACTGGGGATTGAGATTTTAAGTCGAGATATTTATTCAAAAAGCATCACAGTAGGATTTTCCTTTTATTGATTGCTCACAGTTCTGGTAAAACCTCTTTGCTCTAAGTTCATGGTTTGCTTTAGCAACTGTTGCCACGTTACAACAAGGAGCTGTGTTGGGTGCCATAGTTACATGCTCGGCACCGGCCTGGTCGTCTCCTACCCAGCACTGACCGTAAACAGACCACAGATCCACTGGGACCACCTTCCCCCTGAGATTACTATGTTGGCCAGCAAAAAACATGGCTGGTGGGCTTCATGGTAGCTCACTGGGGAAAAGTAACAGTACTCCTTTTCCTTGTAACTGTCCGGGTTGCTCAGGCATGCACACTGGCACAAAATCCACTGTATGGCAGGGATTCTTAAAGGCTCTTCAGGATCAGCATTTTCAGTTCTGCATCAACAGGATCACTCCAGAGGGTCGGCTGGGAGGGTGCTGAGAAGCCACTGTGTCTGGCTGGCACTCTCACCGGCCGGGACCATCCACACTGCCCGTGCTGTGACCGGCTTATGGAGTGTCCATGTGATTCCTATTCGCTTTCTGGTTTCCTTCTTTCACCAAATAGCCCAGGAAGGTCCCCTCTTGCTGTTGGCAGGCCTGACTGAACCTCCTGGGACCCGCAGTTCCTGGAAACCAGTGTGCAGAAGATAATTGCGTGTGTTGGCCTGGGGTCACGTGCATGGTCAAAGTTCTTGTTGGTTCGGTTTTTAAAACAGACTTTAGACACGTCAACGTGGAGCGTGCTTGTGTAAGGGCTGGCTTGTTGCTCAGGCAGGGAAGCGAGCTAGGTGAGTTTCACTCGCCCTTTCGGAACTTGGCCTTTGTCTCTCCTGAAACCCTGCAGAGCCACTGCGGGGCTTCAGGCTTCTGTGCAATGACTGCATTCTGTCGCCCAGCCTAGGCGCACACATCTCGCGCTGTGCACTGGTACTCTGTGTTTGTAATTGGGAAATTCACGTCACTCATCTCAGGGTCACAGGCTGGCTTCCAGAGGTGGTTCCTGCGATGGCTTGGCCATCTGCTTAGGAAGGCCCGAGGACCCTCACTGACATCTGCCTTCATGGTGGAAATGGCAACTACCAGTGACGCCAGCACTTGGCTGTCTGGTGCCAACCAAGATAGGCCTCAGTTTGGTTTGGATTGGTTAGTGCTGGGGACTGAACCCAGGGACGCTTAACCACTGAGCCACATCCCCAGTCCTTTTTTATATTTCATTTAGAGACAGGGTCTCACTGAGTTGCTCAGGGCCTTGCTAAGTTGCTGAGGCTGGCTTTAAACTCACGATCCTCCTGCCTTAGCCTCCTGAACTGCTGGGATTGCAGGCCTGGGCCATTGCGCCCAGCTAGGCCTCAGTTTTGAGTCCCCAGTGATGGACTACTTTCTCATAAAAGTCAGTCTCCTGTTCAGATTGAAGTGTAACCGTCTAATAGGGTGACTGCAATAGTGATCAGGTAGTTATTTTGTGTTTAAGACAAAAATTTCCACAGGAAACAAATGAAATGTTCCTGTAGAAGCCTAAAGAGTTCTTAGAATTAAGTATTGGTTGATGAATGTTTGGTCATGTGCCAAAAGTCCTCTGAAATCTTAAGTTTTTACCCAGATTATAAAGATTTATTAGGCTTTATTTTTGGTTCTGAAAGTGAGCACTTGCCAAATGGAAGTGAGGTGTCCAACTTGTCTGCCCAGCTCATGAGCTGAGGACCAGTGGCCACTGTGCTGTCCTTTGCTCGTCCTCTCCCTGCTCTTGGTGGTGGGAGCCCACTCCGGCACAGGTGGCCCTGAACCACCAGGTCAGACTGTTCCTGGGGTGCAGCCGCCAGCAGTGTGGGGATGAATGTGTTCCTGCCGGTTCTTCCGAGGTTTCGTTCCCGACCCGTCTCACTCTGGCTCCATGGGGGTCTTGCCTCCTGGTTCAGGCCTCCATGTCCTGTGTGGCACAATTGCTTTGGTGCTGGCAGCTGGCCCCATCCAGGGACTCATCTCTGGCAGCTCACCATTGGTGACTGGGTGACGTGGATCTTTCAGACAGGCTCTGGAGGAAGCCCTGTCGGCATCCGTCCCGGGGTGAAGCTCAGTGCTCTCTGGCATGAGCCCCGGCATTTCTTCATTGGTTTCTCTCGAGTTTCGCTTTGGTTTTGTTTGGGGGCAGCCTCCAGCCTCAGAGCAGGACTGCCAGCCTCTGCGCTGTTCTCTTCCTCCTCAAGGTCCACTGGCCCTTCGCCACCCCTTCGCCACAGGGGAGGCTGTGGGTTTTTTGGCCTGACGTCAGCACTGGCTGGGCCCTGGGCCCCCATTGCCCATCTCCTACTGCTCCCCTGAGCCTGGATCTATAGTCACTGCCCAGGAAACGCTGGCCGTCCTCAGACCTTCCTCTTCCCAGAGCTGCCTCTGTGCTCTTCTCTAACCAACCTGAAATGTCCCCCTCCTCTGTCCCCAGGGCACAGTCATAGTGCTCTGCCCACAGCCCTTCCCACGTTCACCTTGTCACTGCTGGACAAGCGGTCTCTCCCAGCGACAGGGTGGGCCCTGAGTGGGCTCCTTCGCTCCCGTCATCCTTGGCCCCAGAGGAGTGTCCGGTGGGTCAGTGTGTGAACCACGAGCATGACTGGCACAGGCTGGCGTTGTGAGTGTGGGAATGGCCAGGTCTCCCCAGGTCGCTCGGCAGGTTGGCATTCTCTACCTCTTGGACCCGCAGCACGGCCACCCGCCAGCAGGGGAGTCTTGAGTAACTGGTACAGAGACTTGTCCCAGCAAGAAGCCTCTAAAAATAAATTCAATTTTCTTCCTTAAACTTCAGATGAAACCAAATCTGTTTGAGTTTGCTTGTTTTAAAAACCTTAATGACCAACATTTAAATCAAGGTCATCAAGTAGTTTCTGAAATTATCAAAATAGAACTCAGAAGTGTTTTTTTTGGACTGAACCAAACCAGAGCAAAAGGGTGAGCCGAGCCTGCTTGTGTCCCTTGGGCCCGTTTGCAGTTCCTGCGAGGGTTCCTGCAGGGGTGAGGCATCTACCCGCAGCTAGGTCGGGTCTTGGTGACGTTCGAAATGGCTGCATAAAGGCCTTTGTAAGAGCCAGAAGAGCTGGCAGGCAAGAGTCAGAGCCACGCACCCTGTTGCTGAAGAGCAGAGCTGCTCCGCGGGAAGGCTGCGCCCTGTTTGCGTGGCCGCCCCATCCGCGTCTCCACTGCCCCTCCCACCCCAGAGGCAGGCTGCTGCGCTGACCGTGTCTTCCAGGCTCAGAAAATTCTGGGCCTTTACATTGTCATAAGGCCTAGGAATGGTTTCCTACCTCATGTCTTGGGAAAACAGTTGGTTGCTCACAGTAATTCAGTGTTACTTCCTCCCCTAGTTGAAATGTGCACAGTACTGGCCACAGAAAGAAGAAAAGGAGATGATCTTTGATGACACAAATTTGAAATTGACACTGATCTCTGAAGACATCAAGTCGTACTACACAGTGCGACAGCTGGAGCTGGAGAACCTTGTGGTAAGGTGGCCTTCACCCCAGCGCCTCGGGCAGCTGCTGGTTGGGTTGCTTCTCCCAGCCCTGACGCAGAGTTTCCATGCGCCGAAGCCTGAGCGAGACGTGGCATCAGGGTGAGCAGAGCTCATTGTGCAGTTAGTGACCAGGGCCCCGGGGGCTGGAAGTCATGGGTGCCTGCTCTCTACAGAGCTCTCTCCTCTAGCACAGGTAACTCCAGTTCTTAGTGGAAGACAGATTTCTAACCTGCAAGTGACCTGCTCCTGCCCGGGCGACCTGGAAGCTAAATGCCACAGAGCGTGCTGCCTTCTCTGTGGTCTGTGGTCTCTGGGGACTGTCCTGGCCAGCAGCCGTTTTCTGGGCGAGGCCTTAGGGTTATTTGCTCTGGGAAGAGCCCCAACCCCAGCTGCTTGCTGTCGCTAAACACTGTCTCGGAGGGTGGAAGACATGGCTAAGCAGTGCCACAGGGCACTGCCCGTGGGCATTCTGAACCATTCATGGGAGCCGTGACCCGGAGGAGTCCATGCCAGCACTGGGCCCAGTGGGAAGGGCTCCAGGCAGTGGGGGATGCCACTGAGCATGGTGGTCGCCACCCCCTCTACAGCCAAATGGCTGGGCTTGAGTCACGGCCCTGCCATTGCAGAGGGAGAGGCTGAGGGCAAGGGGCTTCCCCACTCCGTGTCTGCACCTCCTCTCCTGTCAGACTGGGCTCTGCAGGGCTCCGGGAGTAGGGGCAAGAGGGTCAGCAGGTGCCATGGGCTTAGTCCCCTGGCGCTGTCCAGGCCGGTGCAGTGAGTGCGAGGGAAGGTGGGGCCCTGGAGCCTATGGGGTGGGCCTGCTCCTGGGTGACGTGCTTACATGCCGTGTCACAGTCCTGTGGCTCCTGCTATTGGATTAGTAATTGAAGGAAGATCTGGATCGGAGCCGGGTTGCTGAGAAGTAGAGATCAGAGCAGCGTGGAGCGCAGCTGCCCTGGCTGTGCCATTTGCACCGACGGGGAGGCCTCTGTGAAGGAGCCGCGTCACAGGAGAGCTTTGCTGCACTGGCACGTGCCTGTGGCTGGACATTGACCCTTCCAGTCCCCCTCCCGTGTGTCACCCTAATGTTAAGATTGACTTCTGGAGAACCCCTGCTTGTTGGGGGACACAGTCCAGACAGAATCTGAATTCACAGCGAATGCAGCTCGTCCTGGGTTTGGGTTTGATATTAGGATCTGTTTGCTCCAGCCAACTGTGATGTTAGAAAGCCCTTGGCCAGCCAGGCGTGGTGGTGCACATCTGCGTTCCCCGTGGCTCAGGAGGATGAAGCAGGATCATCCTAAGTTCAAGGCCAGGCTTGGCAACTTAGTGAGATCCTGTCTCAAAATGAAAAATAAAAAGGGCCGGGGTGCGGCTCAGCGTAGAGCACTTGTTCAGCATGTGCAAGGCCCTGGGTTTCATCCTCACTGTAGCAAAAAGGTAAAAAAAATAAAATTAAAAAGCCCTTTATCAGTACCGTGTGACCGATGGAGCCCAGCTGGAAAGTGCGGTTTCTGTGTCAGAGCAGCAGGCGAGAAGAAGGGAGAGGCAGTGAGCGGCCTGCACCTTGCAGGGGTCAAGAGCACACCTGGCTTTGGCCTGCTTTCTTACTCATTTTTAAAATGTATTTTAAGTGCTTTTTTTCACCTGCCCAGATAGTTCTGTTGTAGTGACATGGAGATGGTCTTCAAGGGAGGAAAGAATGGAGTTGCTTCAGGTGGCTCTGACATGTGCGGTGTCCCCACCGTTGCAGGAGATGCCTGGACCTGGTGGCTGGGTGGCCAGCTCCATGGCTTCCTATGGGGCTGTCACAGCAGGGCGTCTCTCTGAGAGCAGCCGTGTCAGGCCATCATGCCTGTGTGGGGCTTGGCATGTCCTGGTGTGCCGTGGGCTCTGCCCTTTGGTAGCTGGAAGGCTGAGAGGGGGAGGACTCTGGGACAAGGGCTCAGTTCCTGCTGCAGCTCTGAGCAGGGCCTCTCACCTCAGAGTCTGAGCCTCCCCATCTGGAAGCTGGGGAGAGTGGACGCATCTCTCATGGTGTGATGGGCGAGCTCAGGGAGCCAGCAGCCAGGGTCCCCTGCTCCTGTCCACCATCTCTTCAGCTGGGTGCCGAGCCACATGTGGCAACCTCCACCCGTGGAGAGCAGGTGGGTCACCTTTTCCTCTGAAATGACCATACCCTGGAACACCCAGGTGGTCTTGAGGACCAGGCGGCCCAGAGCCAGCGCCCCCGCGTGCAGTCGAGGCTGCCCCTCTGCTGGAAGCACAAAAGCCTTCTGACGAGGTTGCCACGGGCGGCACGGTGGCTGGTGCGGCGGGAGAAGGTAGCTGTAGCCATGTAGGCAGGGGAGGAGGGGCCCTGGGGGAAGCAGCAGGTGGGGCTGATCCATCGGGGGCTGTGGAGAGCCACGTGGGGCCCTCTGCGCTGCGGCCTGGCTTCTGCGGCTCTCCTCCTCATCACGTGTCTTTTTATCTTTCAGAATCAAGAAACTCGGGAGATCTTGCATTTCCACTACACCACGTGGCCTGACTTTGGAGTCCCAGAATCACCAGCCTCCTTCCTGAACTTCCTTTTCAAAGTCCGTGAGTCAGGGTCTCTCAACCCAGAGCATGGCCCCATCGTGGTGCACTGCAGTGCTGGCATCGGCAGGTCAGGGACCTTCTGCCTGGCCGACACCTGCCTCTTGCTGGTGAGAAGGTCTTTGAAGGCACCCTAGACACCCCCAGCCCCGCCCCAGCCCCCCTGCCACGGTCTCTGCGAGGGCACCTTGGCTCTGTAACAACTCGGGGAGTAGCTTTGCCCCTAAACAGCTCTGTTTGCAGAATGTTCCCATTTTACCACGGAGCCCAGCAGAGCTGGGGCACCCCCCATTCTGCACTCCTGCAGCCCGTGGCCAAGGGTCCCAATTTGCCCCTGTTTCCCCATGTTTTCTGGAATTCCTCTGCCTGCCCCACTGTGATTTCCCCAGGTAGAAACCAGAGCACTCCATCCCAGGGGAGGTGGAGCTGGCTGAATCTGTCTCCTCTCTGACTTTCAGATGGACAAGAGGAAAGACCCTTCTTCTGTGGACATTAAGAAAGTGCTGCTGGAGATGAGGAAGTTCCGGATGGGGCTGATCCAGACAGCTGACCAGCTGCGCTTTTCCTACCTGGCCGTGATAGAAGGCGCCAAGTTCATCATGGGAGACTCTTCAGTGCAGGTCAGCTTGGCTTTTGCTGCAGCCCATGTGGTGGTTTTCAGTTTTTGTCTGTGTGCTCATGCGGTGCTGGGATGGGACCAGAGCTCTGTGCGTGCAAGGCAGGTGTTCTACCACTGAGCTGCACCCCCAGCTCTAGTTTTTGTCTTTGGAGGTCGTCAGCTGTAAAAGTGCAAACACTGTCAGGTGCCAGAGGAAATAGCTGCCCTTTGTGTTTAAAATAGCTAGAAAGTTGTCATAATTTTACTGAGTTCCAAGTTATGCCTTTGAGGTGCTCCCCCCGCAGAGCCCGGGCAGGAAGCATAGGCTTAATTTTCAAAAGCTTTCACCCTCCGAGTACATGGCTGCAGAGCAGGAAGCCAGAGCCCATGCCAAGCCGTTGCCTCTGCTCGCTTGAAGCAGAGTGGGTTTCCTGACGAACCAGCCAGGGTGAGCACTAATGGGACTTCCTCTTGCTGCTCTTTGAAGGACCAGTGGAAGGAGCTGTCCCATGAGGACTTGGAGCCCCCACCCGAGCATGTGCCCCCACCTCCCCGGCCGCCCAAGCGAATCCTGGAGCCACACAATGGGAAACGCAAGGAGTTCTTCTCAAACCACCAGTGGGTGAAGGATGAGGCTGAGGAGGATAAAGATGGCCCTGTCAAGGAGGAGACCAGGACCCTCTTGAGGGCCCCGCACAGCATGGACAGGTAATGCGAGAACCTGGCTTGTTTGGGGCGAGGGCAGTGACCTGCTGCTCCTGGGACAGGCATGGTCATGAAACCTGTGGCTGCGGGCTCCCCTCAGCAAGCTGTGCGTCCACATCCCCGGCACATCTCCTCCTGGCTAGAGGAGGCCACTTTGGGCCCAGGATGGCCTTGGGAAGAGGCAGTTTCACGGGGCTATGGCACCACCTTGTGGAACTCGTTGGCATTGGGCTCAATGGAATGAATGGGGTCTTTCTGCCCCGAAAGGACAGAGTCCACCCCCAGGCTTCTGGCAGGTCCTGGAAGGCAATGTCCAGCTTGACTGCACACTGTCCGTCCCCATGGTGGGCCTCTGGGGAACTTGGCCTTTTTGTGGCATCTTGGCTCAATTCATTGCGTTTTACTTCCTGATGTCGACGCCAGCATCACTGAGCACCTGTTGGCATGTGTGGCAGCTGAGCTGAGACCAGAGCTTGGCCACCGGTCTGTGTTACAGACCATCTTGTTTGGAAAGGCAAACCCCAAGGCTTTTGTGGTGGAAGCTGAGGTGGCAGGGAAGCCAGCTGCAGGAGCTGGTACCACACTGCATGGAGCTCGCGCAGGGAGCGGGAGCAGCTCCTCCCGGGACTCCGGTGGCAGTGCCCTGCTGCCTACTTTCTGGCGGGAGGTGCTAAGACATGTGCCTGCTTGAACCCAGCAGGGGTGCGCATCTAGAAAGGTGCCCTGCAGCAGTCCTCCAGTGTGCAAAGATAGGTAAAGTCATGGGGGCATCACGTCATTTGTGGCAGTAAGAATTAGAGGTGGCCAGCAATCTGTTTGGGGATTAGGGCATGGTGCCCTTCCCTGTGCCAGGCTGCTGTGCAGCTGTTGAGGAGGAGACCTGGATGCCCTGACGTGGCCAGGCACAGAAGTTCCAGGGTGGACTGCAGGCACTCCCCTGGGATCCTGTGGCCCCCCACCACAGGCACTGTCTGAGGCACCTGGGGTCAGGGGACAGGTGGGCTTCAGGCCTGCCCTAGCTCAGCCCTCCTGCCAAGCAGCAGGATAGCTGGTTTGGGTCAGTATCGCCGTGTTCTGAAGATGGAGCTTGTTTTGCCCAGAATCCCTTCATCACAGCAGTGTCTGCCACCCGCTTCCCCCAGGGCAGGTAACCCACTGTGCCCCTCCTGCTCCTTAGCACGAGTCACGACACTGAAGTCAGAAGTCGGATCCGTGGCAGAGGCCTGCGGGGCACCCCGGCCGCCTTCCCTGCCGAGGCGGAGCCGGCGCCACCCAGGAAGGAGGAGGAGCCGGCGCCTGCGCTGACCCACTGGAGGCCCTTCCTGGTCAACATGTGCATGGCCACGGTCCTCACGGCCGGCGCGTACCTCTGCTACAGGGTGTGTTTTCATTGATGGACGTGCTGGTGAGACGCACGTGGCGGGAAGCACTGGCCACCAGCCCAGTGTGGGGTTCAGCTCTGTGGAGCACCTGAGCCAGTCTCAGAAGAGGCAGAGCAGAGGTTTGTGGAGGCTGGAACTGCAGAGGGGCTGACAGGAGAGGGAGGATTGATGCACTGGGTCTGAGGGGGCCCTGCGGTCCCAAGGACACGAGAGTCTAATCTCAGGGCCTCAACCTATTCAGGAGTAAGTAGAGAAAATGCCAAATATGTCTCTCTCTCTCTCTCTCTCTCTCTGTCTTTACTTTTTGTTGTTGTTGTTTTGTTTTGTTCATTTATTTTTGAAAAAATAGAATTACAACACATTGTTGTTTTTAACCTTTATAAAAAGCAGCTTTTTGTTATTTCTGGAAGAAAGATTAGGCACTTATGAAACTTCCTCATACCCTTAGGTGGTATAATCAGATACACAATTTATATGCGATTTCCCAGGGAAAAAATCCCAAACTTTTACGAATGTAGACTCCTTGGAAGAAGAGGGCCAAGGTGCTGTGGTGTGGGCACCGCTGAGCCGCGGGCACCCTGCACCTGGACAGTGCCTATCAGCTGCCCTGTTTTGAGAAGAGAAACAACACAAGGCCATCTCTAGAAAGCAAAACCGGGCTTCTGCTTTTGCTCAGGGTGTCCCGACTGGCTTCCCATGGCTCGTTTCTCCACTGATCCTCTGTGTGGCAGCCATCTTGCTCCGGCACCGGCCCTCATCACCCCGTCCCTGTAAATGGGTTTCCTGCAGGCCTCTGCCTTGGGGTCGGCTGCACCACAGGGTGACTGCTGGCATTTGCACCCCGGCTCCCACTTCATGTGGAAGGAGTCATTGCAGGAGAGCTGCACACCTTGGGGGTGTGCTGTCAGGGGCGGGGGGGGGGGTGTAGCCGCAAAAACCATGGAAACTGCTCCATGTCACCTTCTTCATCCTTTTAAATATTTTGCCTCTTTCCAGGTGACCATCTTTGAGTGCACAGATGGTTTAGTAAAATACAAATATTTTTTCCTTAGGGGTGATTTTGGGGAGGGGTCTATCATTAAAAACAAAAACCCCAAACCCCGTTGGCTGGTGGCTCCCCGTGAGGTTGGTGTGGCCGGGGGTGCATGAGTCGGACAGCTCAGCGCGGTGGCGAGGCTCCTCTGCCTTGGTTTCATTCCAGCTCCTGTTCAGTAGCAGCACACAGCCTGATCCTCCTCCGCCCTCCCACCCACCGTCCGCCTCTGCTCCGGGCGCGTCTGACTAGCAGGCCGCCTGGTAGGTAAGGGCTGCCGGCAGGTGGGGTGCTGTGCACCGTGCTGCGCCAGAGCCCAGGCTGTGCCTCGCCCTGCTCCCCTTCTTTCCCTGCCCTCCTTCCTTGGAGTACCAAATCCACAACTCCATTTCTGAGGAGAGCAAAGCAGAGGACCGTGCTGGTGGCACAGAGGGCTGGTGGCCGTGCCAGTCTCTAGCTCGCCCCATGCGAGCGCTCCTTCTGGGGCTGCACAGGCCAGCAACACGCACCGTCCGGACCTCCAGCAGCCTCCTTGCGGCCCGCGGGGAGTAAGCCCCTCCATTCCGTATTTATTTTTAATTTTTCCCAAAGGCGTCCACACTGCATTAGCATTTTCTTAAACCAATAATGTATTAAAATTTTTGATGTCAGCCTTGCCTCAAGGGCTTTGTCAAAAAGTACAATAACCAATCAATCCTCAGGTAGTGCTGGGAGCGCAAGCCCGCGCCCCAAGCCCGCTACGTCAGACCAGTGCTGGCGAGGAGGACGGTGGTGAGCAGCGGTGTGTAGTGACCGTGGGTCACGTGAGGAGTGGAGCGCCGGCGTGGTAGACGGTGAACACTTGGTGTTTAATCAGACTCTTGGTGGGAGATGACTTAGTCCCCGCTCTTCTCCCTGCTCCCTGGTGGAGCTTTGTTCTCGGTCACCCGCTGTCCCCGTGTGTATTAGAATGCATGTAAGGGCTTCGTGTCCCCATGAGATACCGTGTGCTTGAAGCAGAAACCTAGACTCCTGCTTACTCGTGTGCCCGTGTCCAATCCAGTCCCCCTGCATGACCTGAGCATTACGTGGCTGTGGCTCCCAAGGCTGCTGTGAAGTAGCCGCCTTTCAGCAAGGCAGTGGCGAGGTCTCCAGCAGCAGACGTTGGCCTGATTCCTGGCATGACTCTAATGACTTCCTGGTGAGGCCCGGCCTATCTTGGTCCCGCTGGGCCCGCCGTAACTCAGACATTCCAAGGGTACGGCCGGCCCTGGCCAGCCCTTTCCACGCCTCACGCTCTGGACGCTCAGGCAAGCGGGGCCCTGCTTGGGGATCAGCCTTCTCCAGTCCGCGGGCAGGCTCTGCGCTCTCCCGGAGCAGATCGTGACTAGGAGGCAAGGCCACTGCCAGAGCCACCTCCTGGGAGCCAGCTGGCCTGCGGCACGTCCACCCTGTGCCCCCGCCGAGAGGGTGTCTGCCTGCCCTGGAGCCCCGTGGGACTGATGGTGCTCGCGACTCTTCCTGCAAGGGCAACTAAGACCTCCACATTTGGTGGCTTTTTTAATAAAAAAAAAAAAAAAGCAGCTGTGGCTCTAAGCTGCTCTCTCGCCAGCATTTTCACGTTTTGCCTTTCACGGGGAGGAGCCAGCGCAGAGCGGTCCTGAGGCGACACGCGAGGCGTGGCCACAGAGCCCTGCGAGGCGCGGGTGAGGCCGGGCCAGGCCGCACGCGTTTTTGAGTTGGGCTTGTTGTTCTGAAGTCCCGTGTGTGCAGTAGGTGGTGTGTATATACAGTAGCCTTTCTCAGTGGTGGACTGGTCAGCCTCCTGCCCGCGGAGGACAGCTGGCCTCCGCCTGTTAGCATAGGTTAGGGAGGTAGGGAGCTGCTCTGCTATTTGCCTTAAGCCAACATTTACTCATCAGGCCATTATTTTTGACAATGGCTGTGGAATAAACCATTTTTACAAAAATAAAAACAAAAAAAAAGCGAGGTGTTTGGTTACAATGCCTGTTCAGGTGTGTATACGTGGCTGCATGACCGGGTGGGGGAGGGCATGTCTCAGGGTCTCTGTGACCTCACAGAACTGTCAAATTGTACAGTTTTCCAACTTGCCATATAAATGATGGGTTTGCATTTTAGTTGCAACAATAAAACTTTTTTCTAAAGAACACGGATCTGGGTGTTTCCCATTCTCCGCTGGAGGGCCTGAGCCAGGCGGCAGCCGCTCCTCCACCCCTGCTGATGCGGAGCCCACGTGGCGCGAGCTGGGTTGAGCCCCGCTGCGGGGGCTGCGCTCACTGGGGAGCCTGTTTCCCACCGTAGGCCCCTGTCTGGTTCTTGGATAAACCTACCCTTGAACACACAGGGCCTGGGGTGGCTGAAAGGACTTACCAAAGCTGTTAGAAACTGCCCCGAGACTGTCCCTTTAGCCAAATGCTTGTCAGACACGCTGGCTGCTATGTCTCTGTAGATTTCTAGAGTCACATTTGACAGAGAACTGACTTAGAAATGAAAATGAGGTGTAGGAAATCGGTGTGATCCCCTTTTATGGACAAAACTAAATGATACAAATCCCCCAGAGTGATTTATTTTTTTACTTCCTGTTTTGAAGTCACTTAAGATCTCCCAGTGTTGCAAAGTGCTGGTACAGAAGGCTCCCTGACCCTCTCAAAGCTGGCTACAGAGTAGAGGGTGACACTGTGGCCCCCTGGCAGGGCCAACAGGACTGGTCCTGAGGCCACAGAATGCCCCAGAAGCCTAGGGACTTGAATGGCAGTGTCATGACCGCTTTCCCATGTCAGTGTCTCATACGTGAAAAAGGGATCTAAACACGCAGGAAGAGCAGAGTAGGACTCTGGGACAGAAATCCACTGGGGCAAAGCCCATGTGCCAGGGTGCCCATACAGGAGAGGGCACGGCGGGAACCTTCGAGAGCCAAGGACTGTGGACGTCCTAGGGTGGCGTCCAGCAGAGCCCGCACCCAAGCCACCTCCTCCACAGATGCAGGACCCTCACTCGTGCTGAGAGAGGGCGCCAGGAGCAGGCAGGGCCGACTCCCAGCAGGTCCTATGGAAAATAAACAGAGTCTGCTTTGGGGTAAAGTGTAGCAGCCATTAGAATAGTTTTTTTAATTGAAATTTCAAAAAATGGAGTATATGAACAGAGCAAATAAATACTAACATAAACCAAAACACAGAATCTATCCAGGAAGGTGAAATGAGAATGTTCCAAAGCTGTCCTTGCCGTGCTGACGGGACCTTCGCACCCACAGTTCAGTACGTCCTTAAGACACATCACGGGACACGGGTTGTTTTTTCAACACAATTAAGAAACTAATTTTCTTTCTTTAAAGCAGTCTGATCTTTGCTGAAATCTTTTCCAACTAGCTATGGCTTCTGGAGCAATTCATTTAGTAGGCCTCAGGTTGACTTGCTTCAAAAGTTGGATTTCATTTTGATCTGTGTGGCCAAAGCAAATGGTTTTGCCACTTGTGACGCTCCAGGTTCCTTGTCTTTTCTTCTCTCCTTTGCGCTGCTGAACACGGTGAAAATAAGGCCCCTGGCCAGCCAGCCGCCGTCGGCTCTGCTGGCATTTGGGCTGCAGCTCAGGTTGAGTGTTACAGACCTGCTGGCTTCAAGCCTCCCACCGCCCTCTGCTCGCCAAGGTGACAGTGAGCTGCTGTTGAAATGGCTCGAGCCACCACAGTCTTTGATTGACATGGCCAGCCAGCTAGCCCGCCACCGAGCCAGCGGACACGCAGGAAGTCTCCCGTTCCTGCGCTCGCCTGTCCTGGAGCATTTCACCTTGCCTGGCCTGGTGCCTGTATCCACAGCCACCTGGCTCTGCCTCCTGGGGAAGGTCAGATTCTCAAAGGCAGAAGCCAAATGCGTGGCTGAGGCGTGCGGCCTTGGATGTGGCCCGCGTCAGCTTTCTCTGCTGCTACAAAAGTGCCACTTGTGTCCCGGAGTTTGCAGTGGTCCAGGGCTCAGGCAGCCGCTTTGGCCAGCTCATACATGTGGGGAGCGCCCAGGGTATGCCCCCATTCCCCCCAAGCTCAGGCACTGTGTTGGGCTGAACAACAGCAGAGGGGAAACTTCCAGATTTGAGCTCTTCAGCTGAGGCTTTTTAAAATATTGTGATTTCAACATCCGCGTCCTGGCAAAAGCCCTCTCTTTGTTCTACACGAAGTTTGTCCATCTTCTCAAAAGCTAAGCGTCCCTTTTCACCTGAAATAGAAGGTGATCTGTCATCAAGTTGTCTCCTGCCTCCGTGTCGTCCTCTGCCAAGCCAGGGGGTCCCTGGTACTTAGCCACGTGGGTCCGGGAGCCCTCGACCCAGTGACCTGGAGGACTGGGCCCTGCCCCCATGCCAGCCAGTCTCTGTGACAAGATTGGCCAGACTGCAGCCCTGCCTCGCCTCTGGCTCTCATGTCACCAAGGGTTGCATACAAGTTCAAGAAGAAAATAAAGTGCTTCTCGCCACCTTCACCATGAGGGACACCTGCCTTGGGTGGGATGCTGGTAAGTAGGAGGTGGACCCTGCAGAGGGCCCCTAACAGGCCTGCGACAGGCCTGCCCAGTGCTGTTCTGCCTGCTCTGAGAGCTGGGGCTGGCCCCACCTTGACGGCTTTGCCAAGAGCCTTTGGAACCCCACCATGCCACGCTTGACCTTTGACATCACTTTACCAAATGACAGTGTGGCTTCCCGGGCTGCAGCCCGCACGGCCTCCAGGTCAGACTGGCACAGGCTGGCAATCTGATCAATGCTTTCGATGCCCTGTTTGAGGTTAGGAGGACAAAGACCTTTTAGGGGACACTTTAAATCGCTGTCAGCCCTGCACACCGTCCCTAGCACGGTCCCTGCGGCCTGCAAGTTGCTGTGGTACAGGCTCATTGGAGGCAGTCTGGGAAGGGCCTCTGCAGCCCCAGCAGCTGCTGGAGAGCGAGGCCAGAGCTCGTCTCTCTCATGCCTTCCCAAAGGCCTGAGTTGACAGTGAGGAGAACTGCTTCCTTCTGGCCTCTGCCTCCTCCTGGCTGTCCTGACCCTACTGTTCTGGGGCAGCTGGCCCTAACAAGGGTCCCTAACAAGGGTCCAGTTGAGATGTGGCACCTCTTGCCCCACAGCGCCCTCTGGTGGGCTCCCCGCCTCTTCCTGGGCACTTGGGTAGCACTAAGACCGTGGGCAAGGGAGTTTCATCTGCCCTGCACTGTCTTCTAGCAAGCGGGCAGTGATGCTTTAACATGGGAATTTGGATGGGGGCGAGGTGGGGACCCTCACGTCTGCAGGAGTGAGCGGGCAGCAGACTCAGTGTCTCTGGCCCTGGAGTGCTGCCTGGGGAGTCCAGCCCGGGGAGTCCAGCCTTGGAGGTAATTCAGAGCCCTCATGGCTTTTAAACACTTGATGTGCAAAAATACTCATAGTGGCATTGTGACTTTTAAAGTGGATTTTTTTATTTTCAAACACTAGATTTGATATAGCCTGAGAATGGGTGGGCAGGTTAAACTAAGGATACACCTGCCAAACCCTCCCTGCAGAATCCCGAGTGCCCGGTCCACCACAGCATGCTCACTTTGTTCCCTTTTTAAGCCGTGTTTGTGTGAACAGCAGGTCTGAACGCTCACCACCCCCAACAAAAAAACACACCAAAGTGTCAGTAGTCATTTCTGCTAAGTAAGGGAGTGGTGGGTAACTTCCTTTCACATCTCTGTATTTGACATTCTTTTTCTTTTATATAAGTTAGGATACCTTAAAATTTGTAAATTGAGAATTTTAAAGCATATAATGCTGTGGGCCCTGGGTTCAGTCCCCTGCCCCACCAGAAAAACAAATCCAACACATTAAAATACATAAACCAAGGGCTCAAAAGTGAGTCCCTGGGGGCGCCTGCATCCTCGCCCACAGCCAGCACGTGCCCGCTTAGGTGTCTGGGGCTTCTGCTCTCCTGTAAAGCCACTCCTCAGGTGCCCTTGCTGGTGGTGACTCCCCTTTTGGTCCCAGTGAAATCGTTTTGAGGTTCAGTAGTTTAGCACCAAACCCCCAGCTTGTAGGTCCCCAGCAGGGACGCATCACTCACCCTGAGCTGCTGGAGCGCCATGCACACAGCCTGCTGGAGCCTCGGGTCGCACTCGCTCAGGGCGTTGGTGTAGAAGACCAGAGCCTGGGGAGGGGCCGTGAATGGAGGCAGGGCAGGTACAGGCCTGGGCCCTGGGGTCAAGCTCTGACCTGCTAAACAAGGCTCGGGCGCCCTCTGTACCCAGCCCAGGCGCGTGCAGTCACAAGATGTGCTGAATCAGAGGCCTCACAGGCCAGCTCCGGGCACAGAGGAAGTGAGTCGAAGTGTGCTGGGGGCTGCTGCCCAGGCCAGAGGGCCAAGGTGTCCGTTCCCCTGGTCGCCCTCTCCCAGCCACAGCTCCAACCCTGTCCCCTTCGGTCACAAAACATGGCCACAGCCCTTCACCTCTTTGAACCTGACTCAGCCCAGCTGAAAGGAAGGCTGGCCCTTGCTTCACAGAGTGATGTGAGGTGCCTTAGAACTAAGCAGGAGGGACGTGCCTGACGGGGGGCACCTGGCATCCACATGTGGAGGGAGACCCTAGGACAATTGAGCCTGCCCTCTTGGTCCAGAGACAGCTGGCACCCAGGTAGCTGAGGAAGAGGATGGCTGCCATCCCAGCTGCAGATGACTTGAGAATCGTGGGGTTGGGGTGTGACTCAGCGGTAGAGCACGGGCTGTGTGTGCAAGGCCCTGGCCTCCATCCCCAGCTCCAGGTTAAAAGGTAAGTGAATGGCTGCCTTGAGGGGTCGGGGCTGGGAGTAAGGATCCGAGTCCTCCCAGGCAGGGCGCCGGGCCCCTGGAGCGCAGCAGTATGGAAACACCGCGGCTGCTTTCTCCTCTCCCAGGGGAACGGGGTCAACAGCGCCCCATTCAAGGCACCTCCAAGGGGCTGCCACGTGGAGGCCTGTGTTACAGCCCCCAGAAGGCCACCCAGCCCTGTGCCAAGGCCCGGAAGAAGCCCAAGTGCACCGAGGGCTAAAGCCAGCTGCTAGTTCAGGCACCGCGCAGACAGGAGCTCGTCACACGCGTCATGCCGTCAGCCCACGGGACAGCCTGGTGCCGTCCACACGTGGTTGCAAGGTGAAAAGGGAGGCCTTCAGATGGAGTGAAACTTAAAAGATGCCAGCTGATCACAATGTGCCCGCCCTCGAGAGGCCCTGGCTTAGCAGAAAAACACTTCAGACACTGAGAGTGGGAAGTGCGCATGAGGACCACGTGCGAGGGACTTGATGGTCGAGTCTAGACGGGAGGATGGCATCGTGGTCACGGTTTGGAAAGAACCCTGTCTCTGTACAGGTCAGCAGGACACCTGGGGCAGCTACAGAAGCGCGTGGGGCGCCCTTGGCAGGTCGGGCGCGGCGGCCGGTGCGTGGGGACCTCACTACATTGTTGTGGTTTGTGTTCAGAAGTCGCCATGTGCAGGGCACAAGAGCCACAGGTGAGTGTGCTCAAGGACTCTGAGCCCCGCGCCCATGAGATGTGAGCTCCAGTCTGGAGCTGAGTCCCAGGGGCAGAATAGGCCCCCAGTGTCACCCCTCCGGCCCCCCTCGGGCTGCTGCCTAAAATGGATCCTAGTCCCAGATCTAGGACCACAAAGGCGGAGGGGTCCGATCTCAGTTTTGAGGTGAACCGTGCCCGGCTAGTCAGTGAGGACCAGCGCGGGTACTCACACAGCCGGCGTGTGGTCTCAGGTGGCCTCGCAGCCCCGCCCCGATCACGCGTGGGCTCCGGGGACCATCCCAGAGCCCAGATCTCCCAGTGCCTGCAGCCCCAGCCACCCACTCTGCTCGTGTCCCTGAGAACCCCAACGCCCCACCCACGCTCCCCAGTCGGGCTCGCTGCCTCCTCCGGATGCCTTACCTTTTCCCGGAAGCTTCTGTTCTTGGCCGCGCTGGCCAGGCGAGCGCGGGCCACCTTGCACACTCTTGGGGGCCCATCCAGCTGTAGCAACGCCCAGGCTCTTAAGGTCTGGGGCAGCGGCTGGAGCAGGCCCAGCTGCTTTCCCCGCAGCTTCCTGACGGTCTCAACCTGCCCTGTGCCGTGCAGCTCCTGGATGAGTGTGACTGGAAGGCAGAGAGGAGGAAGTCCAAGGCCCTGGCGGAGTCGGGCGGTTCAGCTGCTATGAACTGCAGAGAGGCGGCCCGGGGCAGGCCCTGTCTGGACAGCTGTCAAAGGGGACCTTCCAGAATCTGGGGAGGCTTTCTAATAAGGGACCGGTTACACCCTGAAAATTCATAAGACTACAGCCCAAATTTCTGGGCACTCCAGCCAGCCAACCTTCCACCCAGCTCTGACTTCTGCACTGCTTTTTTTCTTTTTTGAGATGGGATTGCCTAAGGTGCTGAGACTGGCCTCAAACTCAAACTCGCCGTCCTCCTGCCTCAGCCTCCCAAGCAGCTGTGATTACTGCTATGTGCCAGGGTACCAGCTGTCTTTTTTTTCTCCTCCACCTTTTAAAGCTGCCTTTTTTGGATGTCAGCTAAATGACATGTCAGCTAAATGTGGAATCTCAGTAAATCTGGGATCTCAAAACAAGTAGCTAGAAGGGAAAGTTGCAGAAACTGAATTGTAACCTGAGAAACCGACTGGCTTTTGAGAGCCAGGATAGAGATCCATGGACACTCCTTGGCTATAACTTACTTTGAGACACTGGTCACCCGGCTTGGTCCCTACCTTCCTTGGTGAGCTGGGCGAAGTGCTTCTCCAAGTCAGAGACTCTCTGTCTCTGCAGGTAGCTGTGAAACTGGAACCAGGTGATGGTCTGTTGCTCCGGGAGCCCGGCCTCAGGGAGCAGCCCACTGCAGCTGACCACCTGCTCCAGGAGCCTGCGGCACACTGGCCGGAGGGAGGAGGCCGTGAGGAGAAACCAGGACCTAGGCTGGCCCCTGCACGCGAGCAGCTCAGCTGCCAGGCTCTCGAGCGGCACCTCCAGAGCCCATGGGGAGTGGGCCTGGCTGTGGTCTGCGGCCCTGGGTCCCACAGCCTTGGTGCATGGCCGAGCCCTGGGCTCAGACCAGAGCAGGGCCTGGGAATAGGCACATCAACAAGCAGCCCAGAGGGTGAGTGGAGCATCTAGACTTGGAGAGCCACTGCCTGGATACAGCTGTCACCCATCACCTGGTCAACAGGAAAATTCTGCAGCTCCGCACTCTGGGGAGGGGCCCAGCCTGCACTTCACGGAGCCTTGATCTGGCCTTACCGGCCCACCTTCCTCTAGGTCTGTCCTTCATCCCTTCAAGGCTCCGGTGAGAGGCATGCAGTGTGTCCCCAGGCAACAACCAACCCGCTGCGTTTGCCTGCGTCCCAGGGTCACGGCCTGCCCAGAAGCACACGTGTGGAGGCCCCTGCCATCCCCAGCAAAAGGAAGGTGCTAGTAATCAAGCTGAGCAATGGCCTCTGCTCTGCCATGAAGACCCAGAGGTGGAGCGGGCTGGAACCAGCCCTGTCACCGTGCTGCAGGCCCTGGCCTTCCTGTGGGCAAGGACCAGGGGAGGAGCTACCTGTTTCCAGCTGCCCTGGGTATTTCCCTCGGACTCTGTGCAGGAAGGTCCTCTTGAGCTGGCTCAGCAGTGCCGCAGCAGGGCAGGACAGGACGCCGCCGGGCCCCGTGCACCCCTGCCACAGCTCCAGGCAGCCCTTCCTGTGGGAGGCCTGCGGGATGACTGAAAGCGGGTTCCCGAGCCTGAGGGGCTGGTGGCAGGAACAAGCCACAAGCGTCCCCGCGGCCTCCACAGTGCCCAAGGTCAGGGAAGTCGGGCAGCGAGACAACACCCAGGAGCAGCTCTGGCCAGCACCTCCCTATGGACAAGGAACCCGGGCTTCCAAGGGGGCGGTCCTTGGGGCCGGAGGTAGAACTAGGGTCACAGCTACGGATGGGGGCATACTGTGTATCCTGAAGGTGGCCCAAACCGCGGAGCACAGAGGAGAGCTGCCTGCCACTCAGCTGAGCCATCTGCCCAGAGTCCCGTGGGGCTGGCAATCCAGACCCGCCCATCCACGTGGCATCGCTGGTCCCCGCCCTCCAGGGCTGCTGTCTGCTTTGGGTGTGGAAGGGGGCGGGGCTCCCTGGACTCTGCTGTCCTCACGCATGCCAGCCCGTGGCTGGGGACAGTTACTTACCGTCTTCAACGGATGTCGCCTTGCTGACCTTGTCAAAATCAAGGTCAGAAAGCGTCTCCAGAACCTGCTTCTGCTGTGCCGCTTCCTCCAGAAGGCGCTCCTGCACCGTCCTCGACAGGCGAGGGAGGGCCAGCCTCTGGCGGCCGTGCACAGGCTCCAGGTCAGCGCGGGGTGCACCCAGCCTCACTGTCACGCTGCGTCCCCCTGCTCATCCCCTTCACCCCAGCAACAGCTCCCTGCCTGTCTTCTGGGGAGTCTCCTTCACTCAGCCGAGCCAGGGGCCACCTTTGCCACCAAAAGGGACCAACTTGCCCAAAAGTGCAGCCCACCCACCTTGCAAAGCAGAGTGGAAAGAGAAGAGCCACGTGGCCCTCAAGCCTCTGGGACAGTTGGTGCCGAAACTCCCTCTGAAATGTCCCTCTGGTTGAGCCAGTTTGGATTTAGCTTCCCGTATCCACAGATGTCATGTGTGTTCAGGGGCCACCTGCCTGCCCATCCAGGCCCTGGCCTGCACCTCCCACAGGGGGACCTCAGTGTCGTCACTGTGCCATGCCCCACCACTTGAGAGCTCAGCCTCTTGCCTAGGGGACCCCTGGCCCAGCAAGTCCCCCTGCACCCTCACCTGCAGCAGGGTTTTGCAGACTTGCAGGTGGACCGTGAGCAGCACGTCCAGTTCGTGGGCACCAGCTGTGAGCTCTCTGGGGGACACCTTCATGGCTGGCGGTGGCAGCGGGGTCTGGTCTTCCCTGAGTTGGATGGAGAAGATGCAGGTTAGCAGGCTCAGCTCTGTCAGGGCCAGGAGACCTCCCTCCCTGGAAATCGGGGAGGCGATCCCAGGTCCCAGGGGGATGGCTAACTGAGGAGGAAGCTGGGAGCAAAGCACAGGAGGGAGAGGGGCAGCTCCCACGGGTGCTGGGCGGTGTGGCCCAGGGGCTGGCAGGAGGGCAGGGCTGGGACAGCTTTCCAGGGCTCAAATCCCAGCTCTGACTCTGGACACGTCTGCCCTCTGTGCCCACTTTACTCATATGCAGTGGAGAGGAAGCAGATGCCCATCGCCACTGGGGGACATGAAGCCCCACAAGGAAGACGCAGGGTGCTGGTGGGCACCAGGCAGCACTCAGAAGGACAGGAGGGTGGCAAGGCCTCTGGCTGGGCCAAGACCCCCTCCCTGCGGCTCCAGGGAGGCGAGCAGGAACCCGGACACACTCTTCAGGGCTGCTGGAATCACCGGCATGATCTGGACAGGTGGTGATGTGGGCCATACAGAGGTCCCAAGAGCCAGAGTGTCCGTCACTAGGGGGACTGTGGTTTTGCGACCCATTGGTGAAGTTGAGGCCAAAGAGGTCCCACAGTGCACTCTGTTTACCCATTTTTTTGAAAGCACATTCCTTGGAGCAGGAAGCTTGGGGTGGATCTGGGGTAGGCAGGGGACGCTGGAGGGACGGCCAGCACTGGGAGGAAAAGGCCTGGGAGGCGGGTGGGAGATGTGGAGCTAAGGGAGTCTGCATGGGATGGGCACTCACCGCGGCCCCTGGGAGCCCCCGAACAGGGACAGCTGGTCGGCAGCGAGGAAGGCAAAGCTCTCCAGGATGCAGTCCATCAGGCTCTCGGTGCGGATGGGCGCCTGCCGGGCCCCGCGGGGCTGTGGACAAGGGCAGGCATGAGGCCAGCGCCAGGCCCAGGCCCCAGCCAGGAGCCGCTCTTCAGGCCTGACCTGTCCTGGCACAACACCAGGCGATGGCTCAGGTCTGGGCAGGACGTGTGTGGGGCATGGCGCTTCCCAGGGTCCCTCTGGAGTTACTAACATGTTAGAGCAAAATCTCAAGGCGACCCATCTGAGCAATCCCCAGCACCCATGGTCAGGACGGGTGACAGGAATGAGACGTCCAGGAGGGAACGTGGCCAGCAGGCCCCTTCCCCACACAAAGCTGCCACCCTGCCCCAGCTGCCCCTGCCCTGTGGGAAGGTGGGACCAGTGCGATCATATTGCTCAGTTTTCTAAGAAAGTCCAGAAACCTGGGTTTTTATGGGAAGCCGTCCGGTTTTTAAGTATTAACAGATTACAAATTATTTTTAAAATATGATGGAGTCTGGGACAAACACGCCTTAGAAACTCAGAGACTACAGCGAGTCCAGGACTCCCCTGTTGAGCCACTGTCCTCACAATGGCTTCCTTCCTGGAGACTGTCCTCTGTCTCCAGCCTGTGGCTGAACCCAGGACAGCCAGGCCTTGTCCCACAAAACTGTACCCGAGGCACAGCCAGGGAGGGACAGCAAGCTGCAGCCAGCCTCCCTAAACCTCGCCCTGAGAGAAAAAATCTTGAGCAGCAAGAGAATAAGGAGGCTGCAAAGGCTTCCTTTCCTGACAGAACAGTGCGTGTGCGTGTGCGTAGACGTGCACACAGCGCCTTCTCCAGGAAGACAGCGAGAAGCAGAATCCGTGGCACAGCACCGCAGCGTGGGGGGGACGGGTGAGGTTCCTGCAGACCTGCTCCAGCAGCTCCACCAGCTGATCCATCGGTGGCAGCACTGTGCTCGTGTTACAGCCGCCTCGCACCAGAGGTGCTGCCCACGTTAACCCTGAGCTCCCTGCTAACAGCACCATGACCCCTGCAGGAGGGAAGCTCCTGGGACACCCCAGCCAGGACACCGGCCAGCACCGCAGCTACACTCTCGGGGCCATTTAACCACAAAACCACTGGCGAAAAGCACAAAAATACAAAAACCATGACAGGGACCATGGACAAGACGCTGGCTGACAGGAGAAGCGAGGCCGAGCGTCGCCCAGCCTGACCTCCCTGGGAACGCACTGGGCAGCTTCCGTCGTTAGCCTCCGTGGTGCTTCCCTGAAAGTGACCGTGCAGGTGCCTCAGGTGGATTCCTGGGCTATAAATCTTTGCAAATGGGCAAACTGCACGCTTATGCCTCGATGTCCACTCGCTCTCACGCACGGGGTGCGCATGTGCCGTCTGCAGGGGCCACACCAAAGCCAGGACCTGGGATGAGTTTTGTCATTTTTTCTTACTTTGCCCCCCAAAATAGAAATGTTCCTAAAGATGGTTGAGCTATTGCCTTGTGGCCATATTTAAAGACTTAAGTGGGTGTAATTTTCCGATTACCTGTATGTGATGGAAGTTGCGTGCGTGCCGACTCAAAGGGCCCCGCACAGAAAGACTTCAGAGGTACACAGAAAAGTGACATTATTCCTTGACATTTTTTCTCAAAAATTTCAGGCAGGTACTTTTTAGAGACTGTGGCAGTGATAAGCAGTGACCTTTTTTTTAAGTTACTGCATAGAAAATGAGGGATTCACTTTCCTTCACCTGTGCTGATTGCAGTGTTAAGGGTAAGGGTTGAGAACAAAGCAACCAAAACTCATTTTTGAAGAGAGCTGTTGGCCAGTTCATCCCACAGTGTCTCACACAAAGGGAAGCGGGTTCACAGATGAGCTGATGTGTAAGGAAGTGCTGGTGATACGTTTGTTTTATTTTATGTACGTTTAAGCTTATATAAACGCCAAGTGGAGCTGTCTGTCCAGGGCAGCCCCTCAGACCCACTGCCCCTAAGCCCTCCTGTGACCGGAGGCCACTGGCCTGAGCTGGTGCGGAAGGTTCTGTGGGCGTGTGTGGAAAAGGCAGGCAGGCGTCTGCAGGGCCTGCCAGGGGCCAATGTGACCCAGGTTTGGTTCCTTAACACCAAGCTGCGGCCCCACCCTGCTGCCCAGGTCAGGAGACGCGTGGTGGGGCCGGGTTCTGGCCGAGTGTGGGACAGGTCATCCTCTGTGAGCCCCGGCCCCCCCTGGTAACCATCCTCGAGGCCCAGTGAGGGCTCTTGTCCCCCCTTGACACAGGAGGAAGCTGAGACCCAGAGAGATGCTGTCTGCCCAAGTCGTGCAGAGGTGAGGCCCACTGGCCCCGGAGCCCGTGCCCGGTGGCTGAGCCATCAGTGGAGCAGGGCTGCTGGCCCACGGAGCACGGCCATACCTTCAGCCGGTCCCTGAAGCCGAGGACCTGGTACTCCAGCTCCCGGAGCTGGGGCTGGGCAGAGTCCGTGGACCTCAGTAACTCCAGGACCTCCTGCAGGGGCCTCTCAGGAGCCACGGCAGGCCCGTCCACTCCAGCCCCAGTTTCTCCTTCATCCTGGTCCTTCTGGCTGCTTGGGAATGTGCAGCTGTGGGACAGGGGTCCCTGTGGCGGGTTGGGGCTCTCTCCCCCCAGGTTCCTCCAGCCAGACTGCTCCACAAGTGAGCCCCCTGCCAGGTGGGCCATCTCTGGCAGGGGCCCAAGGCCAGGGGCCTCCTCCTCAATGGAGGCAGTAGGGTCAGTGGCCAAGGGCAGGAGCCCCACATCCGAGGTGGATGCCGATGTGCTTGTCTCAGTGTCCCGGGGGTCCTCGGAGCTGAAGGAGTCCATCTCTGGCAGCTCCTGACTCTGGCTTCGCAGGCTGGGGCCCTGGAGGTCACTTTCGGACAGGTAGCTGAGGATGGAGGGGGCCCTCCGCCCGCCTCGCAGCAAGGCCTGCTGTGCTGGCTGCTGCAGGACAGACTGGACAGGGGCACAGAGCAGCCTCACCAGCCACCCCAGACGTGGCCAGACTCCCCCACTCTGCCTTCCTGCACGCTTGGGATGCCAGGCTCTGCCGAGGTGCCTGGCATCCCAGTGTGGACACATGGCCATGTCCCTGCCTAGCACACTCGGGTTCAGGTACCACCTTCCGGGGAGCCGGTGGCTCGATGCCCTCTTTTCAGCGGGTTCTTCCTCCTGCCCCGGCAGCCCCTCTCCTTCTGTTTTCCCGTGGTCTCTGCAGCCCTCAGGCCAGCATGTGGCCCTCCTGGCATTGTCCCCACAGAGGGCAGGGCCCTCACCTGGCCGAGAGCAAAACCCAGTGTAGAGGTTTGAATAAGTGACGTGGACAGATGGGCGAAGAGCCTGAGTTACACAGGTGGTCACAGAAGTGGCGGCAGCTGTCACCACAGTCTGGGCCTCCTCCAGGCCGCATGTCACTCCTTGCAAACCTCACCATGTCCCCTGAGGGTGGCACTGTCATTCTAATGCTCTGATACAGGCATTGAAGTCTAAGGCTGAGTGACACCCAAGGTCACAGCCAGGTGAGAAGTGGGGCAGAGCGTAGCCTGGCCACGGGCTGCAGAGCGCAGGCTCCCGACTGCAGGTGGTTTTAAGCCAGGCACGTCGGGCCCTGGCCAACGCCACAGTCGCTGGGCTCAAGGGGCACCACCCTCCCTCACTCCAGGAGGGCGACAGAAGACGCGTCCATCTCAGCGTCCCCTCATCTCTAAACTTGGGGCTTCTCGTGGGGAAAGGGTCTGGTGTCCCCAGTACCCGAGCCTGCACGCGCCAGTGCCCACACCCAAGGCAACTCAGGACCCTGGCCAGGGCTCAGGTTTTGGGAGATGCGCCCCTTCTGCAGGACGCACGTGCAGGGCCACACATCGCCCTGCTGCTGGCCCTGGAGTGACACGGAGCGGCCCGGCGTCTTGTTAAGGGAAGCAGAGTCGGGCCAGGCCGCCAGGGCTCGGCGTGAGCTACGCCAGGGGGCGTCCCCTGGGAGAAGCAGCACCTGCGAGGGCAGCGTGGGGAGGGCGGCTGTGGCGTTAGGAGGAGCAGTGCCACACTAACAGAGGGCAGCGTCCCTCGAAGGACACAGAAGGGACTTGAAAGGGACCCTGTCCCTGGAGAAGAGACGCTCTTCTGTGCACCGTCAGGCGATGCTCCCGAGACTCCCTCAGCACCACACAGAGTGGAGGCCAAAGCCCATGGCCAGGTGGAGCAGTGGCCGCGAGCCCCACTCAGAAGACCCCGGCGGGCCCAGGGCCAGCCCAGAGGCCCGCTGCAGGGGAGGAAAGGACTCCAGGCACGAGGGCGAACCCCAAAGCGAGGCTGAACCCTAAGAGGGCCACACCCGGGAGTGCAGCCCAGCCCCACTTCCTGTCCCCAGTGTGACCACAGTGTCCCTGCCTTGGGGAGAAGGCTCACTCACCAGGTAGTATCTCTCCCGGAAGCTGGGGGTGCTTGGGGGTGTCCAGTTGTACAAAGAGCCCTTTCTGCTGCCCATGGAAAACTTGCCCGTGGGGCTGGGTGACACCAGGAGGCTCTCAGAGTCGAATGGGCTAGAGAGAGCAGAGGCTGGATGTCACTGGCCCTGTGCAGGAGGCTGTCCGAGGCTCCAAGTTCTGGGCACTTGTCTTCACCTTACAGAAGAAGAGCCCCGAGCGGGGCCCTGCCCCTTGCCCCACACTGCGCTCCCTCCCACTCTGACAACCTCTGTGGCTGGGACTCGTTCACGGGGGAGGAAACGGAACTCCAACGTCACCACTGACAAGGAGGGGCAGGACTGAAGTCACCCAGATCTCTGTCACCCCAGAGCCTTGAAGATCATCTAAAACATGCTCGCTACACACCGCGCCCTCGGCAGGGGCTCCCCAGGTGCCAGGCTCAGCCTGCAGCTGAGCACACAAGGCCCAGCCGTGAGGCCCTGCGGCCAGGGCGCTGCACGAACCTCCTGTCTGCCTGCCACCTGCCCAGCTCTGCGGGCCAGCAGGACCCGGGGTCACTGGACACCTGGCCCGGGGTTGGACAGTGTGGAGCAGTTACCACCCTGTATCTAGAGGGGTCCCCCTGGTGGTGTCCTCAGCCCCTTCACTCCATGGCCCCTGCCCTGGGGAAAAGGAGAGGATTCTTCCAAAGGTTTCATTTGGGGATAAAAAGAAAAGCTTTGCTGCCCACAGTGCAAAGCCTCTGGGGACACCCGAGGTCACCGGGACGTGGTGCAGCACAGGATCTCCACCCACCAGGTCCTTCTCATGAACATGCATCTCGCAGGTCTGTGGCCCAGAGGTCATCCTGGAACCAGGAGGCAAGTGCAGCCAGGAGGCCTTTGTGGGAAGAGGCCAGCCTCCTCCAAGGAGCCAAGCCCAGGAGGCCACTGGAAAGCAGCCTGGCCCAGCCCAGGTCCAAAGTGAGGCTGAATTCAAACTCAGTGGGGCAGCTGGGGTGGCAGGGCTGCAGAGAAGGCCTGGCCCTGGCCTTTGAGTGGGGCAGGAGGTGAGAGTGGTCAGGACAGGGATGTCCCCAGGGGGATGCTTCCAGAGCCAGCCTCAGGGCGTAGTCCAGCCACTAGGGGGAGCTGTCAGCCTTGGCCCTGGGCGTCTGGGCGGGGCCTGGGGCGGGGCCCCTGGAGCGGCCACCCACCTCCACAGCACCTCCAGCTGCAGCTTGATGGTGCCCAGCTCGGTGATGTCCACCACCACCACCTGCGGCTGCATCGTGAAGAAGTCCGCGATGTCGCAGGTCACGGTGCCCACCAACAGCGAGCTCAGGCCGCGCAGCTCGGTCACCTGGGGGGGGGCTGGGGGGTGGTGTCCAAGCCAGCAGCCAGGGCGCCCCAGCCCCGCCCCAGGCCCCGCCCCACCTTGATCTCCAAGTTCTCGTGCAGAGCGGGGACGAAGGCCTTCTCCTCCTCGTCCCAGGTCTGGCTGTCGTCTGACTCGATGCGGCC
The DNA here is from genome assembly GCA_028644305.1 of Xerus rutilus. Taxonomy (NCBI): domain Eukaryota; kingdom Metazoa; phylum Chordata; class Mammalia; order Rodentia; family Sciuridae; genus Xerus; species Xerus rutilus. Next base: position 170,590,313 of record CM053401.1, read on the forward strand.
CTTCAGCCTCCAGCGCTGGCGGCCCAGCCGCAGGAGCACCTGCAGGGCCCAGAGGGGTGCACTGGTGGCCCAGGTGGGTCCCCTGGCCGCTTGCCCGAGGGCCTCCCCCGAGGCAGGACCTCAGCTAGGACCCTGGCTCCCAGCACCCCACCCGCAAAGGCTGACCGCGGGCAGTGGCCGTACCTCATACTGGTCTCCTGGACAGAGGCGCGCGTAGCCCACCAAGCCTGGAACACAGGAACGGGCGATCCGCCCCTGCGCTGCCCGTGTCACAGGGCCCTGCAGGGGGCCCCACTGGCGTGCACGGCAGCATCAGAGTGCAGAGTGGCAGGGGACGGTGCCTGGGACCCCACGGAGGCCCGGGAGGAGTGCGCTTTCCATGTCCCATGTCACTCCAGTGCGGAACCCAGAAGTGGGCCTGTGGCCACAGTGCTCGCCCTCACAGGGGCCCCAAGAGGACCCGAGCCAACCCAAGCTGGCCTCAGGCGCCCGCTCAGCCCTTACCTTTCATCTTGACGTGGAACTCGCCCAGGTGAACCTCCAGCGCCCCCTCGATGAGCCACATGTCCTGAAAAGCCCCGTGGGAGCTCAGCCACTCGACCCGCCCCACCCCTGCAGCCACACCCCCCAGGGGACCCGCCCCACCCCTGCAGCCACATCCCCCCAGGGGACCCGCCCCGCCCCTGCAGCCACTCGGCCCCAGGGGACCCGGCCGGCCCCTGCAGCCAGAGCCTGCAGCCCCACCTCGGCGCACTCGTGCAGGCTGCGGCCCAGCTCCTGGAGGCTGTCCCGGGAGGCCCGGCTGGGTGGGCACCTGGAGAAGGCGCGCTGCATGTTGGCGGCGCCGTCGCGCAGGCGGCACTGGACGCAGTAGCCCTCGTAGAGCTCCTCCACCTGCAGGGCCACAGTGGTGGGCGGCGCCACCCGACAGCCCCGCCCCGCAGGGGCAGCGGCCACCCCAGGCTCTGTGCCCCAGCACCTGGACTGGTATACAGTCGGTGCACAATAAAAAACTAGTGAAGTGGACAGGGGGTCCGTCACTTCTGCCTCAGCTTGATTTTTCCACTGTAAAACGGGAAGGGGGCTTGGGATGGCTGCCCAGCCATGGGGTCCCAGGGGACAAAGATCACAAAAGGGTGTTCAGGCTACAGTAAAGCCTAAGGGACCTGCTACGCGAAGGGGGCTTGGGATGGCTGCCCAGCCATGGGGTCCCAGGGGACAAAGATCACAAAAGGGTGTTCAGGCTACAGTAAAGCCTAAGGGACCTGCTACGCAACCCTGTGCCAGTCGTTGTTCTCCAGGCCTCTGCTTTGCCATCTAGCCACTTAGGGTGGCTGGACTCAACCTCCCCAGGCCTCTGAGTTGCAGCACCAGCCCTCACAGTCCTGGGGGGCTGGCCACCCCATTATGCCCCCTGCAGCCCTTGGACTGGCCCACGGCCAGGAGCCAACCGCAGTCACCAGCCGCCTCGGCTCACCTCACCTCTCCAGCTGCCTGGCACCAGGTGACTGTGCCCTGCCCAGAGGGCTCCCAGCTCCTGCTAGCCCTGCTGAGGCCGCCCACCCCCTGTGGACACCCGGGCCACTGACCTTGCTGATGTGGAACTCCATCTTCCGAATGTGCCTCTCCACCCAGCGCATTTGCTTGTCCCGGGAGAAGAAAAGATCTGTAAGGGTGGCCTTGGCTTCTGGCACCCCGCCACCCTCCTCCAGGTCCTGACGGAGCTGGGCTGAAAGGCAGGCGGCCCCCCGCAACCGTGGGGGAGGCTCACCCTGGCCTGCTCCCCACTGTAAAGTAAGGAGACCCAGGTCTCCATCAAGGGCAGCCAGGGGCTGCAGGCTGGCCAGCTTCGAGCACCAGGCCCAGCTTCGGCCCACCCTGCTGAGCATGCGTGCACACAGGGAGTCGCACTTACCTTGTCCAGGTCATAATAGAAAGCCTGTGGGGAGGGACGGGAGGGAGAAGGTCAGCCCAGGGTGCTCCTCCAGGGCCTCAATCTGAGCTTGGAGGACAGAAAGCCAACCACACCTCTGTCCTCTGTGGCCTGCAGACTGTGGTCACTGACCAGGCCCGGGAGAGAGTGACAGCTACATGCATTTAGGATGAGGTAGTTGTCTTGTGCTGCTATTTCCCAGCTGTGTGTCCTGGGAAAGTTATACAACCTCTCTGAGCCTCCATTTCCTCATGTAAAATGGACATCAATAGCGCCTGCCCCATGGGGCGGCTAGGGGAGTAAAGGACACAGCAGGAACTCAGCACAGTGGGGCCCCTGGAGCTTTGAGTGTTCAGGGAGGAGTCCAGCCATTGCCAGAAGAGCTGGGAGCTGGGCTTGGGAGGCAGATGCCACCCTTGGGGTTCGAGCCTCGGCAGTGGTGCATTCCCAGGTCCCTCCACATGGGCCAGCATGGGGCCAGTGAAGGCACCCACAGCCAGGGGCGGCCCAGCGGCCTGTGAAGGCCATGGAGTAAGTACTTCTTGTGACCATATCGTGGGAAACCATAGCCGGCCTGCAAATGATGTGCATGGCCACCAGGCTGCTCAATCAGGCCGTGGTTGCCCAGCAGGGCAGAGGGTCCTTCCAGCTGCCTGGGTCCTGGAGGCCAGAGACCTGGGGCAGAGGAAGTGCGGTGTGGAGAGGGTGCATCTGGGACTTCCTTCTAGTTGTTTATGTATTTTTACTTGTTTATTTAATTTGTGGCTCTGGGGACTGACCCCAGGGGTGCTCTACCACTGAGCCATATCCCCAGCCCTTTTAAAACTTTATTTTGATATAGGTTCTCACTAAGTAACTGAGGCTGGCCTCAAACCTGCAATCCTCCCACCTCAGCCTCTGGAGTCCGTGAGATTACAGGCATGTGCCTGCCCCCAGTGTGACCTCATTTTTGTAAGTCAGCTGTTGACCCAGAACTTCTGTGTACATGTGTCTGTATGTTTATATGATTGTCATGTGACCAAGGGGGAAATTAAAGAAAAAACAGGAGGTGAGGCAGGGTTACCCAGGCGGGCCAGGTAAGATGGGGAGAGCATCCCTTGAACGAGGAAGGAGACGCAAACCCCCAAAGTCGGTTTTCCTATGAATGATATGTGAAATTAAAACTCATAAAAACTCATTTAAGAGGGGCTGGGATTGTAGCTCAGCGGTGGAGCGCTTGCCTCGCATGCGTGAGGCCCTGGGTTCCATCCTCAGCACCACATAAAAGTCAATAAATAAAACAAAGACATTGTGTCCATCTACAACTGAAAAAGGTTTTTTTAAAAAACCCCATTTAAGAAAGAAACAGGAAGGAGTCCAGGATTTTGAAGAGTTGCCTGCCTGGCGTCCTCTCGGAGACCAAGACTGTATGTAAATGCCACTGCACAGCTGCCAGGGGAGCTGGACCCACGTCCACCCCTCAGGTGGCCCCGAGGCGGCCGCCCTTCCTGCGCGAGGGAGGAGTTGCCGCGCGTCCTCACACCCTGCCTGTCCTGGAGTTTCTTGAAGACCCAGAGACTGGAGGGTGGGTGCTGGGAACAGGCGGGGTGCCCGCCTAGGGCTGGGAGTGGGGCCTCTGCGTCCCGCCCTGCCCACCGGGCCTCCTCTGTGGGACTCTGATGTAACAGTGCATTCTCCCGCACATGCTGGTGGCCTGCATGAGGAGCCCAGAGGAGTCTCAGGAGCGGCGAGGCCCGGCGGCGAGGCCTGCTCCTGGTGTTTCCAGAGTGTGGCCGGAAGGCGGGCAGGGTGAGGGGATGGGGCCCAGGCCTGCCCGGATCAGAAGGCGCGGGACCCAGCAGGGCCTCGGATGAAGCACAGGTCCCCTGTGGGCACCGGCACCTCCAACAATGAACAGCCTTCAGTGTCACTGTGTCCCAAAAGTCACACAGATTTATACTGAAAAGTGCTCACTGTTGGTCTGAAAATCAGTTCTGTGTTTTGTTTCCTTTTCTCTTTGCTGATCTGACTCTGGTGGGTGAGCGGCTGAGCCTTGGGCTGGACAGGCCCAGGCCCTGCCGCAGCCACTGCTAGTGACAGCAGAAACCCTGGCGAGCCCGGACATTGAGACCCGCAGGCGCGCTGGAGGGCAGCACCACTGGGACACTCCAGAGAGGCGCCCGCTGCCCCAGTCACAGGCCTCCAGGCCCAATGGCCAAGGTCTGCGAAGTGGGACCACCTAGGACAGCTGCCCCCCAGGCCCTCGCCTGCCCAGGGTTCCCTCAGAGCCAAGAGCAGGGCACGGGGGCCCAGGACACCTGCGCTGCACAGTCACGTCCATCGGGGTCAAGGTGAGGTCGCTTCACCACGAAACCAACGTCCCTCCCATGAGCCTCAATTTCCAGAACCACACAGGTGGGCCGGCTGGGCCAGGGCGAGGTCTCACCAGCCTGGAGTTCCTGCGGGTGTCGGCCTGGCGTCCGCACAGGTAGTCCAGCTCCGCCTGCTGGGCGCACAGGTGCTGTCTGCGGACAGGACGAGGGCGTTTGAGCGGAGAGGACCCAGAAGGGAGGGCAGTCCTGAGGGGGTGCTGGGGGTCACCAGGGTGGGCAGGACGGGCCTCAGGAGGTTCTCGGTTCTTTCCCAGCTGCCCCACAAAGAGTCAGGCCGTGACCACACAGGTCCCACTTTGCAGATAAACCGTCCTTGCAGGCAGCTGATGGCCTGGCCAGAGCCACGCAGGGAGGAGGCTGGACTGAGGTCTGCAGCTGAGCAGTGGCCTCCCGGGCCACACTCTCCAGCCCTGTGTGCACCCCTCCCAGCTGGGGCCCCTCTCGCTTGCTCCTTTACTGACAAGCGTTGCCAACTGGATGCCCAGGGCAGGGACACTGCAGGGGCCTTTGCACTCTGGAAAGCACAGGGAGTTGTGGCAGGAGACCCGGGGTCTGCACGTGGGCACTGGGAAGGCGACCAACCTGCTCCGTCATAGGATTGCTGGGTTGCCCTAGGAAGGTCACTTGCCCTCTCTGGGACTCACTCATACCACCTCAAACATGGAAAGAACAACTTCTTTCGGAAGGCCACAGCTCGCTTAGGGATGGGCTTCCCAGGAAGGAAGGGGCACCACTGGCCCTAGACAAGTCTCAAGCTGGTGGTCCTTAGGGGACACCAGAAGCTGCCCTCAGAGATGAGCCCCTCGGGGCAGACCCCCATCTCCACGTACGTGGCGTCTCCCACCCCCATTAGTGGGGAGGAACCTGCAGGCCTGGCCTGGAGGGGAAGGGCTGCCCCTCCTTCTGCTGGCCCAAGGTCTGTGTCCTCTCGCCCTCTAAACCCCAGAGCGAGGTCACCTGACTTCCCCTGGAGTCCCTGGCCCCAGGGGTGGTGCAAAGGGACACCTGTCCTGAGCCGCGCACCCCTGCTTTGAGGGCGTGTGCAGTTTTGAGGAAGCCGCGTATTTGGGAGCCACTTCATTTGAAGGAGGTTTAAATCTGTAATCGACTCCGCCTCCCTGTGGGCGCGGGGCTGCCGCTGTGACTGGGGGGCCGTGGGGCGCGCTCCTCTCTGCTCCAGGACTTGGGGTCCAGGTGGCACTGCATCTGGGGGCCACTCCAGCAACGCTCTTCCCCAGGACTGCCAGCTGCGGTGACAAGAGGGGGGTCCCTCCCTGCCCTACAGTGGCCTGTGCCTCTCCCCGCCCAGGCCCTGGCCTCTGGCCCTGGTGCATGCTGGGACTGCCAGGCCCAGCTGGGGAAAGGCGCCCTCTGGAGGTTGTTGACGTCTCACCAGCTGGCTCTCACTCCCACCTGTGGGCCTGGTGCCTCCGAAGCCCTCAGTAACCAGCTTGCGGCTGCCTCCCTGCTGAGGCCTCTGATCACCATCACTGGTCTCTGGTCAAGTCCCTCCCTCACTCAGAGTCCAGCTGCCTGGCACGTGCAAGCTCAGGGCACAGGCTCCTGCCCCAGGGCCTTTGCTTGTGCTGTGCCCTTGGCCTAGGCTGCTTGTCCCCGAGACGAGCTTGCTAGTGCCGGAACACTCACGGCTGGGACCAGCGGCCCCGTCGAGCCTCCCAGGCCCAGCCCCCGCGTGGCCCCACCGCTTCCTCCTCACTCTGCTGCCACAGGCTGCTCGCTCGCTGCTCTCTCCCCTTTGCGTTGTGAGCACCCTGGGACGGGATCTTCCTGCCCTACTCCCCGTGGCGTCCCCAGAGCCTAAGGGCAGGGCTGAGCACATAGCTGTGCCCAGGGCGGGAACAGCCAGGAGGCGGGAACAGCCAGGAGGCGGGAACACAGACACCCCAGCAGCTCCCCGAGGCAGCCCGCAGCCCGCAGCCCGCTCACCTGAGACCACTCTTCAGGGCTTCGAAGATCTTCTTCACCTGCTGGGGCTGGGGGTCCAGGCAGACCGACCCCTTGCGCAGCGTGCCGTATGTCCTGGAGGGTTTTGCGGGGGTCCGTGACCTCATGGAGTTCCTGTTGATGGACTTCCTGTGAGGGGACAGAGGCCAAGAGAAGTCAGGGCAGGGCTCTGGACAAAGCCCTCAGCCAGGGGTGGGACCTTTGGGAATAGTGACCAGAGCCCAGCTGGGTCCCACCCTACCACCTCCAAGCTGTGTGGTCTTGGGAAAGCTGAGACTCCCTGGACCTCAGTTTCCTCATCTGTAAGATGAGGGGCCTGGATTTGAGGATTAAGAGAACAATAATAAAAAGCTAGTATCAGAAATGAACTTACAGATAGAAACATAACCAAGCAGCCCAAATGCCAAAGCTCTGTGCTTTGTGCTGTCTGTGCAGGCAAAGCAGCATGGGAGGCCAAATCATAGTCCTGTGGTTTATGCAAGAGGTGGGCAGCTGCCCAGTGTCCATCCCCCTCCCTCTGCTCGTAGCACCTGGATTTTCCTCTGAAGCAGCTTCCCAGATCTGCTGTTTACACTGCGGTTTGGGGGAAAGGTGGCTGACCAATCACCGCACCCACACAGTGGCTCACACACACGTGGACACAGGCAGACCCACTCCGCAGGCGCCGTTTAACCCACCAGTTTCACTCTCCTTACTCAGGGAGAGGCACAGAGCACAAGTTAGACTAAAAACCAGCCAGGAGTTTGGTTCAGAGTTCACGGGACGGAAAAGGGTTCTTTCTGCTGGCACTGCCAACCTAAGATTCCAGGTGCTCTTCTTGTCACCATGCAGGGACAACGAAGCCAACGCAGAGAGAAGCAGATGGAGTCAGATCAAGTCCCTGACAGCGAGTGCGTGGGTCCAGCTGTGCCTGGAGCCAGTCCGCCTGCTGGCTCTGTTTTGCTTCAGGTATTTGGAGTTGGAGGCTGGACTGGATAATGCTTATAGCTAATGTCTCCCAGCAGTGATGGCCAAATGCCTCAGCCCTGTAGAGGGGCAGCAGCACCTCAGGGCTGATCTCAGCAGTGAGGCCAGGGCAGCCTCACCTGCAGCGCACAGTTGCGGTGACGCCTAAGCCCCGCTCAGGATCCCACAGCTTGTGCGGCAGCTGCAGGGCCCAGTTGGCGGCTGTGGCCTTCGCTCACCACCAGGTGTGTGGGGTCCACTCTCCGCCCTCTGAAGGAGCTTCCCAGATGCCTCGCCCCAGGCTTGGCTGCCACTGCAGGCTCCCAAGGGACGCAGCAGTGACCTCTGGGTACGGGGCATGAGCCCAAGGGTGGGTGGTGCTTGACCACTGAGCCACACCCCCAGCCCTTTCTTCTTTTCTTTTTTGAGACAGGGCCTTGCTAAGTTGCTGAGGCTGGCTTTGAACTCATGATCCTCCTGCCTCAGCCTCCCCCGAGGCCCTGGGATTGCAGGCGTGCACCCCCCTGCCCGGCTCTGGGTCGGTTCTTAAAGGGGCACTGCCAGGCCTTCTTTTCTACTCCCCCCACCCCCGGGTGGGGACCTGGGTGCAAGGAGGTCACCTGCAGCCACAGGCCCTCACAGAGGCGTCTGAGTAGCAAGAGAGAAAAAGCTGAGCCTGAATGGCTGGAGGGGCGGCAGCCATTCCTGCCTCCCTTGATGGCCTGCCCTGGAGGGCCAGGTGGGGACGGGCCAGCGGCCTTATTCAGCATCTGCAAGGTCACCTCTGTGCTGGCACTGCCCCAGCCTCAGTGACCTTGTCTGCACAGCAGGCGGGGAGTGGGGCCCACATCAGAGGGCGGTGCGGGTGCTGGGTGCCAACTCGAGGTCTGGCACACTGGGCACTTCATAGGTGCTTTGTAAACGTCAGCTGTGACAGTCACAGCGGGGCTGCTTCCTTCTCCTCCCCCACAGCCTGGGAAGTAGTAGGTCCTCAGTAAACACGGAGTCCAGCTGAATGGAACTCAGCCTGCGTGGGGACTGGGGAGCAGAGGGTCCCCTCCCCAAGATCCCGCAGCTGGGGGTGGCAAGAGCGGGACCCAAACCTGACCCTATGGAAGTGCTCCGCCTGGAACCCAGGACCCCTGCAGAGCAAGGCCAGGCACGGGCGTCCAGAGCACCAGTGGCTCTGCCCCTGACCCGGGCCCACCCAGGCGTGGGACTTGCAGGCCTGGGTGGGGCCTGAGGGTCTGCCTTCGTACAACGTCCCCAGCCCTGGGGGCTGTCCTAGGACAGAGGCCTTCTCTACGTCCTTCCAGAGACAGCCTCCCTCCCACTCGAGACCCAGCGGCCGGTCTTCCTGGGCCCTCAGAGGCCACTAGGCTTGGGAGAATCAAGATGGGGGCTCCCTCCTTCAGACAGGCCCCCCAGAGCTGAGCGTGCTCCCCAACAGGCCCCGTGTAGCCTCGACCCCTCCTGAGGGCTCACAGTCCACAGGGAGGTGGAGGCTACTGTCTGGAGAACAAGGCAGAGCCACCAGGCCACCGCCCCACCCTGGTCCCCAAGAAGCTCAGCAGGAGGCCAGGCTGTATTTCCAGCTGGGCCAGATGCTAGACATTCCACTCACGGTCACACCTGCTGACCAGCATGGAGCCCGACCCTGGTTCCCAGCCCCAGCTGCAGTCAGCCTGCAGCCCGCGTGCTCTGGACCCTCGGGGCCTCGCCATGCTGGGAACCCAGCCTGCGTACTGGTGAGAGACACGGGCTCCCGGGCGGCCACCAGCGTTCTAACCAGCAGGTGGCTGGACACTCCACCGGCCAGACCCACCACTTCCTCATCTGTACAGGGGGCATAAGGGTCCTGCTCCCCGGAATTGCCATGAGGTATTCATTCATTCAACGGATGTTTACTAAGCACCTACTATATACCAGTCACTGTGCTAGGGACAGAGCAGTGACCAAACCAGACAAACCCCCTCCCCCAAGCTGATGGGCCAACTGGAAGAGACTCTGGGAAGTGCTAACAGGTGCAGGCTCCGGAACTGACACTGGGGTCTGTATCCCACTCTCCCACTAACCAGCTGTGTGACCTTGGGGAAGCTAGTGAACCTCTCTGTGCCTTCTCATCTATAACATGGGGATGGGGCAAGCGCTGCTCTGAGGCTTGCATGGGTTAATGACCGCAAGGGGCTTGGGGCAATGCTCATCAAAGAGCAAGTGCCACACATGTGCCGAAGTCAAACAAGTCTAAACCTCACATCAGACGGCACCTAGTGCAGGGTGGGGGTGACGGGCTTAAGTCAGGTGGACAGGAAGCCTCCCCCTGGGGTAACCTTGAGTAAAGCACCACCAAGCCTGGGACCCCATTAGGGCTGTGCCTCTCCCCTGCCCTCCCCGAGGCCACAGCACACACCTCCTGGAACAGGTCCTCCACAAGGCAGCCATTTCCAGGGCACAGACGGCAGGGCTGCTGGTTTTGGCAGGCAGGGGTCCTGGCAGCCGGGCAGGCCGGCCGGCGGGGCAGCTGAGCTCCCCCTCAGCTCCCAAGGGTCTGCAGCCCCCTCGCGTCCCCCTGGAGGCCTCACACCGCCTGCTGGAGTGGCAGCTGAACTCTGACTCCTTCCCGGCTCCACGGGGCAGGCGGGGCAGCCATCGCGAGGCCTCCACCCGGGGCATAAGCACGTGTGGCCCCAGGATGGCGAAATCAGGCCACACGCCCGGCCCAGGTGTCAGGCCGGCGGGGCAGGGAGCAGCCTCGGGGGCGGCGCTTCCCCAGCTCTGGAGGCTCAGTGATTATCACCCCGCCTGCCAGGCCAGCCTCCCGATGTGCCCCCGCGTCCCAGGCACACGTGGGCCCAGCACAGCCTCCTGCCTGCACGGGCCAGCTCTGCAGCGGGAGGGCCGGACCAGAGCCGCACCTGCCCCAGCCCGGGCCAGCGCAGACCCACCCCCACCACGCGAGCTGACCGTCGTGTGGGTGTCGGGGACACGAGACAGTCAGGGCTGAGGACGGCACACGCACGGCCCTTGCCGAGCCGCAGCCGAGTGCTCTGTGCTGCCCACGTGCAGAGCATGTCCTGACGGTGGAGCTGCCTCCTCGCCCGAGTCTGCGCTCCACGGCCCCTCTTGCACGGCCGAGGTGAGCCCCTGCGACCCTGGCCACCCTCCAGCTTCCCTCCCTGGAGATCAAGGGCTGCCGCCTCCAGCCACCCCACGAGCCCTTCCCAAGGTTAGAGAGGGCGTCACAGGGGCTTTGCTTGGGGTGGGGGGTGCTTGCCCATAGCCTGGGGAGGGACCACTGGCTGCAGAAGGGCAGGAAAGAGGTTAAGCGCAGCTGTGCCTGCCAATCAGGGGGAAATCAGGCCCCAGATCTCCTCATCCCTCTGTCCCTCACGGCACCCCTGCCCCGGCTGGAAAATGGAAATGGCCTTATTGTGGCAACCATTCACACCTTAGTATAAAACTCTGCCGCCACGTTTCTTCCCAGGTGAATTCTCTGATTGTGGATTAAAAATTCCTGAGTGTCATCAAAGGGCTTTCAAGGTGCCAGAGTGTGTGTGCAGGGGTGGGGTAGGAGGTAGGACCAAAGAGACATCAGCCCACTGTGAGTGGAGCCCTGCCTAGGCGCATGTGCCCGACCGGCTCCCGCACGGAGGGCCCTGCAGGGTGGCTGTGTTGCGGCCTGGTCAGGTTACCTGGGAAATAAGCCAGAAGGTGAGCACCGAAACTCAACCCAGGCCGCCAGCCCCAGAGCCAGGGATCCAGACCCCTGGGAGACGGGCAGGCAGGAAGCTTAGATTAGACGCGCTCGGACAGCTCCTCGTCCCGAGAAGGGCACGGCAGGGCTGAGGCCAGACAGCGGCCACTCAGGGGCCCCCGAACTGGCCTGGGCCCGGCATCCTCAGGACCCTTAGCAGGAGAGCCTAGGGAGTGCCACCAGGGGCCTAGAGGTCACCAGTCCCCAGGTCACCTAGACCAGGACAGGGACTCTGCAGGGCCCTGGCTGAGAGCCCATGAGGCCAGATCACCTCTGTCCTCTCCCCACCCCGAGTGCTGGGGGCCACCCTGGGGCACTTTCTGGGCAGAACTCGGGACCGGGGCCTGAGGACATTTCTCCTGACAGGTGTCCCCTGCAGGAGTAGCCGCAGGCCGTGGACGGGTGCAGTGGGAGCCCAGAGCCCTTTGGTGGTAACACCTCCACGTGGGGACGGCGGGGCGCTAAATGGGAGCACAGGGCCCTCTGTTGGCTCCGGCTGCAGCAGAGGCCAGGCTGGCCGCCCGCCGGCAAACCCTGCCTCTCCCAGACCCCAGGGCCCCTCCAATGCTCAGGGGACAGCCCCACTCCCAGGCACAGGTCTTGGAGAGGGCCACCAGGTTGGACGCTGTACTGGCCAAGTGACCCACCCGAGTCCAGCTCCCGTGGGGGGGGGACCCAGTGAGACCCAGGAAGAGGCAGCTTGGAAATGGCTAAGTCCAGACAGAGCATCTGTCCCCACTGGCCTGTACGCACACCTCCCAGAGGCATTTATGGAGCACCTACTGTGTGCCCTCCCCACAGTGGCGCCCGAGCCCCCTCCTCCCCGAGGCCTGGAAGTCGGGCTGTGATCCCTGCGTCTGCAGCTGAAAGCGCTCCCTCTCGGAACCTCGGCTTCTGCCCCCACGACAGCAGGTCTCAGCTCCTGCGGGGCCGCCTCCCGCCCTCCTCCCGCCCTGGGTCCTCTGCCCGCACGCCTGCTGCCTGTCCACAGCCCACTTCTCAACTCACGCCGTGGCTCCTGCTCAGGCTTTGGAAGAACGTAGCCTGGCGCAGCCCAGCGCCCCCAGCACGGGTCCCTGCCCAGCCCTCCTCCCAACCCTGGCACCTCGCGGCGGAGCAGAGGGAGGCGAGGGGGCTGG
>CM053401.1:170602920-170617921 GCA_028644305.1 Xerus rutilus
GGTGGCTCACGCTTGTAATCCCAGCACTTAGGGAGGCTGAGACAGGAGAATCGCGAGTTCAAAGCCAGCCTCAGCAACGGCGAGGCGCTAAGCAACTCAGTGAGACCCTGTCTCTACATAAAACACAAAATAGGGCTGGGGATGTGGCTCAGTGGTCGAGTGCCCCTGAGTTCAATCCCTGGTACCAAAAAAAAAAAAAAAAAAGAATACAAACAACAACAAGTGTTGGCGAGGGTGTGGGGAAAGGCAGCTCATCCATTGCTGGTGGGACTGCAAATTGGGGCAACCAATCTGGAAAGCAGTGTGGAGATTCCTTAGAAAACCTAGACTGGAACCACCATGTGACCCAGCCATCCCACTCCTGGGTCTACACCCAAAGGACTTAAAAACAGCACACTACAGTGACGCAGCCACTTTAATGTTTATAGCAGCTCAATTCACAACAGCTGAACTGTGGAGCCAACCATGGGAGACTTTGAACAGGTGGTGACAAACCCAATCCATAGACCACGGGCACCAAGGGCTGCACAGGCCTGGACCCCGTGCCCACTCCATGCCCAGTCTCTGGCCTAGGGTGCAACGAGCCAGCCCAGAACTCTGGCCGTCGTCTCTTTTTTCCAAACCACCTCTAGGCTGGGAAACACCACCACATCCCTTGGGAACATAGTCCTTCTAGCTGGTGTATTCTAGCATGGGCAGTTGGAAAGTTCTCCTTCCTATCTAACCTAAATCTCCACTGCTACTGTTTCATACTTTGATCCTCAGCCAGGGTGGTGTCAGTGCAAGGATTTCAGGAACCTCACGGCTCCCAGTCCACCATGCCCTCCTTCCTGTGTGGCCAGGGCCCTGCGTCTCAGCCCCCTTCCACCCTGGCTGAGTCCTGCCTCTGTGATTTGTGCTAGCGGGGCCTCGCCTGGAAGAACAGCGCAGTGGCCGGTGTTCGGCCTTGTGTTTTGGGCTAGGGCAGCCCTGCTCGGGCCTCAGGGCCCCCCTCTGCACCCCATGGCACATCTGCACCCCCAGGCCACAGCCCCCCACACGGCAGGTAGGAGTCCTTGAAAACAAGCCAGACGCGGCTGCAGCCCCAGCTGAGCCCCTCACGGGCTCCGTGACCACAGTTGTACCGCGGGAACTCCGAGCAGGCTGTGGAGAGGCCGGGATGCCAGGCTCCAGAGCCCACAGCACAAGGCTGGCCCCTTCCTGAGCTGAGCCAGGCAGTGACCCCAGCCTGAAGTGGAAGGGGACCCATGTTTGCACAGTAACCGCCAGGCGGCCAGCCCCGAGCCAGGGCTGCCTGTGAACAGACGGCAGCGGCGCAGAGGGCCGCTGGAGGCGTCTTGGATGGAGCTCCTAGTTAAGCCAGCCCTGTGCTAAATGCTTTATGCAAATTATCTTATTAACTTGACCCCCCCCACCCCCAGGGAATAGGAGCCATCACTGACCTCCTTCAACAGAAGAGGAAACCAAGGCTCAGAGAGGTGACTCGATCAGCCAGGGACCCCAGCAGGAAGCGACAGAGCTGGTTCCAAACACAGGCAAGGCTGACGGTCTCACCTGGCGCCAGGGGTCCCACACTCTGGGGCCTTGCTCTGGCCCCAGGAGGACCCCAGCCCCATCTGTGCCCCTGGCTTCTCTCAGCTCAGAGGCGGCTGCCAAGCCTTCAGGAATTTTGTGGGCTGGTTGACATTGTGTTGGTGGCTTCAGATCAGCCACGGCGGGAATACCGATGCCGTGCAAATCGGCAAACGCTGCGCTCAGGACTGGGGTCCGGCTGGTCATCAAACCTACTGGCCACCTGCCCCCACCCCTCCGCACCTGACCAGGGTGCCCGGAGACCTTCTCAAACGGCTCGAGGCCCAGGCTGGGCAAGGCAGTGGGACGGGCCACCACCCTCAGGGTCACCCTCAGGCTCCGCATCGACCCCACTAACAGTCCCCTCCACGCCGGGTCCTGCAAGTGAATGCCACTTGCTCCCGCTCAGCGTTAGCGAGGGGACGGCGAGCAGAGCTGAGGCTCCCCGTGGACCAACATGAGGCGTGAGGATCTGGGCCTCCACCGCAGCACCCTGAGGGAGGCTCGGGACCCGGCCTCCGACCTGCCCCTCACACAGCTGGCTCTTGGCTCCGAGCTTCCTGTTGGCTCCCTGGCCACTCTCCATCTCCCGGCCCTCAGGACGCCCTCCTGACCCCTCTGCTCTCCACGGGGTCAAGGCCCCCTCCAGTTCCCACAGCCCCCAGGTTCCCTGTTCCTGTCCATGTGACTCGCTGTCCCTCCCGCTAGACGGGCACCAGCTCCAGCTTGAAAAGGCAGGTCCTGAGCACCCCCCCACCCCGCCCGGGGCGGCACTCGTGGCCAAATGGAAGTCGCAGGATGACTTTATGGAACCAGAGAACAAGGACTGAAAGCCTGAGGTCACTTCCCTGGGTGACAGCCCGGCCGCCCCAGGAGCAGTCCTGGTGCTTATCGCCGGTGCCAGACCCCAGCAGGGTGCACAGGGTTCCCACCAAGGACCAGAGGACGTGATTCTGCTCTGCAGGCCACGCAGGTCTGCGTCACAGCGACTGCAGCTGCAGCCGAGGTGCACCGGATTGGGGTGGCCGCGTGCCCACAGAGCGGCCATGGCGTCCGCCCTGCTGCTGACCCCCCAGCCTGCGCCCTGTGGGCAGCCCACCCCAGGGCTTCACCTGGTCGCCTTCAGCCCTCCCAGCGCCACTGAGGCAGCCATGATCCTCACCCTCACTTTGCAGATAAAGAAACTGGGGCTGCTGGGGAGGACGGCTCCTGCGATGTCACCCAGCTAGGAAACGGCTGAGCCTGGGCTGGGAGCTGGTCCCTCAAGGCCAGGATGGCTCCTTCCCACCAAGCGCCACAGCCCACTCCGAGCCAGACCCAGGCTGAGGGGCCTAGAGGGGCCCCAGAACAGAAGCCGGTGTGTTCTCCACCAGGCTAGGAGGGTGGCCCTGCACAGGTGGCTGGGCTGTACCAAGCCCAGCCCCTGCAGGCACCAAGGTCTGGGTGCCCAAGTCTGGGGCACTTGGTGGCCGGTCGGCGGCCTTGACAGCCTACCAGCTCCGGGAGGCCGGCAGCGCCCCCTGCTGGCCAGCCGCAGTCCTGCCCAGCTGGGTTTCTTGGGAGAGAAACGACTGGGGATGGGGTGGCCGGCCCAGGCTGGGAATCTCGGGAGCCTCCAGTGGCAGCTCCTAAGAAGCCCCATGAACGGAGTCACCTGCGCTGGGGGAGCTCGATGTCTAATCTCGGCCCAGCAGGGCAAGGGCCACTGGTGGGACAGCTGTGCCCGCGGTGCCTGAGACACCCTCCCCCCACGCTGACCTCACCTACCGTGGCTGCTTTAGCCTGCTGGCTGCTGGGCTGTGGGCAGGTCTAGGGAGTCCTGGGGAGCCCGGAGTCCAGGGGAGGGACACGGGTGGCTCAGGGCAGCCGACAGTCTGCAGGGCACGAGGGACAGAGGCCTGGTGGCCACGCAGGTCCCAAACCTTTGGTGGAGACGGGACGGCTTCTTCCACCCTCTGTCCTCCGCTGCCTCTGGCCTGGCACCGGGCAGCCCACACTTAGGTTGATGTCTCTGGACAAGGTGGCCAGCTGGAGGGGCTTCTCACCGGGCAGCTGCTCCCCAGGCCTGGGGGACCGTCCCGGGCCTCTGCCCCAAGGTATGGCTGCAGGAAGCAGCACCCACTTCCACTAAATCTGGACGGCTCAGTGCTGACCACGCCGCCGCGTCTCCGCCGCCCACCAGGCAGAGGAACTTGCAATTTCACCTCACTTAGAGGTGAAGCTTCTAAAGTTAGCATCGTGGGCTCCAGGGCTGGGTGGCTTCCATGCCCGAGTCCCTCACTTAGGGCTCTTTTTTTCTCCTCTCAAATGCCAGCCAGGACTTAGTTTGCTTACAGGAGTTTCCAAAATTGCCCCTTTGGTTTAGGAATGAAAGGAAATGGCAAAATAGCCCAGGATGAGGAATGCGACTTGATACTTGGGAGGGATGGTGGCCCTTGCTGGCGGCCCTGGAACCAGACCGTCTGCACCAGAGCAGGCCCAGGGAGCCTGCGTGCAACCTCCACCTGACCCAGGGCAGGAGCAAGGACGTGCACGGCCAGCCTGGACCCCCCAGAGGTGCCTGGAAGAGCCGGGGGAATCCAGGCCTCTCCTCCCGGCCAGGGCCTGTGCCCACCAGAGCCCTCTCCTGCCTGGTACCTCCAGGACCTCCCAGGCTGCTCCCTCCCAGCCACACTGGCCCCTCAGAATGGCCTCCCTGTTGGGTCCAGGGTGAAAGTGGCCTTTCCTCTCACCCTATCCTAGGTCTTCCAGGGAAACTGCCAAGGGTCTCGCTTCAGTTCTGGGGGTACCCGTGTCCCTCACAGGGACCTCAGCTACACAGGCGGGGACTCCTGTCCTGTTCACACTGTGTGTGGGGCTGGAGCAGGTGCTTGAAGCCGGACTCCTCCCTCAGCGTGCATGTGCTGACCACCGGCTGGACGCAGCGCTGGGTGCACAGCTGTGGGCGAGTCTAGAGGAAGACGGGCTGGCGGATGGCAGCCAGCACCCAGGGTGAGCTTGTGCCCTGACGGGCCATGCAGAGGCGAGGCCCGGGGAGCACGGACGGGTGTTCCAGTCGGCCTTGTCACTGCTGTGACTGAAGAACTCCGCCAGCACAACGGTAGGCGAGAAAGGTTTATTCAGGGGCTCAGTCCACAGAAGGCCGGGCTCGAGGCGAGGCTGGGCATCGTGGCAGAGGAGCGTGGCGGAGGGAAGCAGACTCCACTCGCCAGACACAAACGTACCCCGGCCACGCCCCAGCGCCCACCTCCTCCGGCCACACCCAGTACCCCGGCCACGCCCCGAGTGCCCACCTCCTCCGGCCACACCCAGTACCCTGGCCACGCCCCCAGTGCCCACCTCCTCCGGCCACACCCAGTACCCCGGCCACGCCCCAGCGCCCACCTCCTCCAGCCACACCCAGTACCCTGGCCACGCCCCCAGCACCCACCTCCTCCAGCCACACCCAGTACCCCGGCCACGCCCCCAGCGCCCACCTCCTCCAGCCACACCCAGTAATCCCACCAGGGACTAATTCACTGATTGGTTAAGGCTCTCACGGCCCAATCATTCCTCCAAGCCTTGCACTGTCTCACGCGTGAGCTTTTGGGGGACACCTCGCTCAGCCCAGGTAAAAATGGGGAACAGTGGACCCCCCCAGGGAAGGGACATCTCAGTCTGCGATCTAAATGAGGAGGAGCGGTTGTCTTGGCACAGAAGGGAAGGGGGGTGGAAGAGCATGTGGGGATGAGGAACAGCGTGTGCGAAGGCTCAGAGGTGGGAAAGGGCCGAGTGCAGGGACCGCCAGTGTTCAGTCTGTCTGCTGGAGCATCGGCAGCAGCTGAGAGCCTGGGAGGCGAGGTCAGTGGAGACCCTGCAGAAGAGCAGCAAACCCTCAGCCCAGACGTGGGCAGGACAGGCCTCCTGCCCTCCTGGCTTTGGTAATGGCACCCTTTGAGCCGTCGGCCTGTTCAGCAAACCCTACACCCACCTGGCCCAGAATAGGTCTCCATAATCACTGACTGAGTGCCGACTGCATACATGTCCTTCAGCACCGACCTTGCGGCAGGCCAGGAACACTGCCCTGGGGCCTCTGCCTCTGCCGAGCGGTGTCCCCCGGGCCAGCAGATGAAGTCTTTAAGGACACTGGACACCTGTGCTCCATCTGGTGTGAGCAGGGTGTTCGACCTCTGCTCCCACCTGCCAGCCACCTCGAGCCCACGCAGAAGGCCGTCATCAAGTGTCACTTCCCACTGCCCCTGGCCAGGACCCAGAGCGGGAAAGTCCTGCAGGGATGCGGGGCCAGCCACCCCCCTGCACTTTCAGGGGTTCCTTTCCCAACCTCCAGAGAGGAGCCTTGGGCACCCCCACAGCACACACTCCAGAAGACGTGTACGCCAGCCCTGGGGACATGTTCCAGCCCTGTGGGACCTTGGACAAGTGCCCTCCTCACTGGGCCTCCCTCTGTTTCCCACCTGCAACAGGGGATGGGCCGGGTGGAGCTCAGGGGCTCCCAGGCGGGACACTCGAGGCCCAATGAGGATCGGGCCTTAGGCACCAGGTCGCGGCGGCTGCCTCCGTCCCCTCCCTGGTGCTGGGGTCTGAACCCAGGCCCCGGGATGCTCTTTCTGCCCCAGCACAGTGCTCAGCGCTGGCCCAGGGCAGAGCAGGAGCGCAGCACACAGAAAGTGGACTGGAATTTAATCAGGCTGTTTTGTTTGGGAGTGTTTCCAAGGCAACCTCCGCTCAGGCAAACTGTCTGCATGATAAGCAGCGGGCAGCCAGCGGCCCGCTGCACCCAGCTCGCGCACAGGCAGCCTGGCTTCTGGTTAGGGAACCAGCAGCTCCCTGGGGAGCCCCCGGTCCCAGGTCCACTGTCCCAGCACTGTGGGGCCGAGGGGACCACCTGACAGCAACATCCCTCCACAGCAAGCAAGAGAGTCAGGACCTGGGACCCAGGAGGGTCCTTGCACAGTTCACAGCCCTGTCCCCTTCCTGCCCGGCTTGACCCCATGTGTGACCTTCCACCCTCAAGGCCCACGGACTCATTAGGGGGCAGTCATGTGAGTGGAGAGAGGTGCTCACACTGGGTGTCAAAGCACCTGCACCCACTTCACAGATGAGAACACTGGACAAGCCACAAATGGTGCAGGGCAAGGTCATGGCCCAGCCCTAAGGTGGGATTTATGAGGCCCTCAGAAATACGACTTCAAGGACTATTTAATACTATAGAAAAATGTTCAAAATAAGATGTCCAAGCCGGGCGCAGTGGCTCAAGCCTGTAATCCCAGCACTTAGGGAGGCTGAGGCAGGAGAATCGCGAGTTCAAAGCCAGCCTCAGTAACGGCTAGGCGCTAAGCAACTCAGTGAGACCCTGTCTCTACATAAAACACAAAATGGGGCTGAGGATGTGGCTCAGTGGTTGAGTGCCCCTGAGTTGAATCCCCAGTACCAAAAAAAAAAAAAAAAAAGGTGTCCAGTTAAATGGCAAGATGTAAGCCGGGCATTGTGGCTACACCTGTGATCCCAGTGACTCAGGAGGTTGAGGCAGGAGGATCACAATTTCAAGGCCAGTCTCAGCAACTTAGTGAGGCCCTAGGCAACTTAGTGAGACTCTATGTTCAAAATAAAAATTAAAAAGAGCTGGGGATGTGGCTCCGTGGTTAAGCACCCCGGGGTTCAATTCCCAGTATCAAAAAAAAAAAAAAGCAAGATGTAAACATATAGGAAGTTTTATTTTTGAGACAAAACCTTGCAAATGTGCTATAATAGGCACAAACCCTCAGAATTAGACAGGAATTGTTAATTGGAGGAAAGCGGAGGGGTTAAGTTGTCTGCAGGGCACAGCGACTGACCCTCCAGGGCTGTGGTGTCCTCTGACGTACAGAACATCACTTTCCAGGATGAACTTAGAATTAGAGGAGAAACTTTTCTCTTTAAAAAAAAGTTTAAGCCTCCAAATGTGATCTGCAGCTCGGCTAACGCACAAGGGCCCGTGAGGTAAAGAGGACACAGGACTTTCTGTGACACATCCAGAGGCGTCTTGTTGAAATGGCCCCATGGCTGCCTCGTCACCACCCACCCACTCCCACCAGCCACCACCAGGGGCTGGCCAGGGGTCGCCTGGAGGCCAGCGACTGTCAGGGCAGAGTGTGTGTGCCAGTGGGCAGCTGGAGCCTGGGGGTGGGAAGGGAGGGCCCAGTGGGGCCAGAGGGAGAGGGGGAGCCTCTGGGGCTCGCAAGCCCTTGGCCTCTGGCTGCAGGAGGAGCGGTGGAGCTGGATGGCCGGAGGGCTGAGATGCAGAGGCCAGGGGGACACTCGACACTGCACTCACGGGAGTAAGGACCACCCCTGTTTGATGGCCACAAAGGACTCAGGGACAGTGCTGGCCACAACCCACTCGAGGGCCTGACAAGCACTCAGTGTAGTCCTGAGCTGGCAGGTTAAAGCCTGGTGCCCAGGGCTCTGTCCTCTGGCCTGCACTCTGGGCTCTCTGAGCGTCCCCCCTCTGTCCTCACCTGACCGAGCCCTGTGGTCACTCCTCACCACACCTGGTGGGAAACTGAGGCTCGAAGAGCACAGGACCTGGACTGGCAGCTGGTGGCACTGCACCTTCTGGAACCCAGCGTACCACGCTTGCGCAGGGCAGCGTGGCGCGGGTGTGCACACGGGCTCCACACCCGGGTGAGTGGAGGCAAGGAGTGGAGGCCGGCTGCGGAGGCTCCCTCTGAGCAGGCCGCAGAGGGTCTCGGACTCCACGTAGCTCGCAGGGAGGGCCGGGCGGTTCTCTGCTGTGGGCTGCCTGTGTATTCAGCAGCCCCACCTGCTGCCATAACCAGGAAGGTCTCTAGACTTGTCGCCTGGCAGAACCCCCACGTGAGGACCCCTGTCCTGACGGCAGCTCCCCCGCTGTGGGTGAGGGTCCATTGATGGGAATCGGGGTACTGGATGCTCTGTACCTGGAGGGTCACAATGCGGTCCACACAGGTCCCCTCACAGGAACGGGGTATGGCCTCTGGCAGGCCCAGCAGCCCCCGTGGCCCCAGCTGCGTCCTCCTACCCCCCCCCCAGTGCCAAGGACCCACAAAAATGTTTGAATTACTTTTGAAATTGGAAGACAGAAAAATGAACTTTTAGGTCAAAGAAACCCTTTGATTACGTGGCATTAATATATTCACCTTCAAACCAACAGTCACCACACACACCACTCAACCCTTGTTGGAGGAAGGGTCCCTGGAGTGGGGGCGGGTCCTGCATGGCTGCACCCTGCAGCGCCCTGGGGCCTGTGGCCTCTGCCGCCAAGCGCTTTGTCCTGCCGCCAGTCTAGCCCTTGTGCCCTCAGTCTTGGCTCCCAATCCTGTGACACCCTGGGAGCTGGGAGGCCCGCTCAGACCCCACACTTGACCGTTATGAGCACCCTTGACCTGCAGGTGTTGGTGCAGTGCGGTGGCTTTGGCCGTGGCCTGGGCAGTGCCGGCTCCCACCTGGGCTGAGCCCCCGCTGCCTGGCATCTCCAGCCCACAAGGACTGGCCACCCGTCAGCCGACCTGCCTGAGCTCACGCCATGGCTGATGCCTCCGGGCTCCAGGCCCGCCTCCCACACAGGCCGCGGGCCCGTCCCTCCTGGCTGGCGCTGCATCCCCCTCATTCCTGGGGAGATGAGCGTGTTTTCTCAGTTCCTTGCTTTAGGCTGTCCTCCGGGTGCTGCCTGTCCAGCGTCCACCTGGTCCACACTGGCTTCCAGGACTCGAGTACCAGCCCTGCTGGGGACCCCCAGCCTCACCTGGCCCTTGCTCATATTTTCACTCATTTTTATCGGGAGCATGTGTGACAGACGCTTCAAAGACATGTCAAGTCCATCCCTGTTCCCCTCCTGCTTTGGTAGGGACGCACCTCCTCTCCTCCTCCCTCTGCGCGGGGCCTTGGTCAAGACTCCACGATGCTCTACCTCTCAGGAATCCCCAGCCGGCCCCTCTCTCCCCCTCCAGCCCCACCCCAGATCAGCCCCGGCCCCCACCCAGCCCTCTGCCCCCAGAAAGACAGAGTGACGCTTGAAAATGTCCCCAGCCTTGTAACAGCCCCCGCCCTAGGGCCTCCTTGGCACTCCCGACTAACAGGCCCGCCGCCCTCCGCCCTCGCCTCCCGCGGCTCACTGGGCGCTGTGTTCCCTCGCTGGGCAGCACCACCTGGGACTGTGACGCAGCAGTGTTTTTATAAATCCCATCGCTGTGTTGAACCAGCTCACTGCAGGGCGCCCGCAGGGGGCTGGCCATTTACCACTTAGGTCTCCAGAGGCGCCCAGGGAAGCAGACTGGGCAGCGGGGTGCGGGCACCTCTTAGACGCTGCAGGACAGGGAGGCGCGTCAGAGCTTGGTCCAGCACAAGCAAGAACCGAATGACGCTGGACCTGTCCCCGGAGGGTGACACATGGCCAGCCTTCGGGGAGCTAGAATAGGGCTCGCCGTTGGATCAGAGATTCCTAAGGGATATGTCTGACACTGAGAATGTGATATTTTCCATCTGTGAAAACAAGGACTCCTAGTCTTTTCCTGCACAAAGAAATCAACAAATTACCACCCTGGGCTTGTCAAGGAGGGAGTGTTGGGAGGGACGACGTGAGGATGTGTTCAAGGCGTTAATTAGAAAAGATAAGGTATTAATTTGTTTGATATATGCCAGTAATAGTTTGTGATAACTGGGGTTGGATATATTTTTATTTTTGATTATAAAGAACTTTGCTGCAAAGGCACAAGCAGCCTCTCCAGGGAGGCCTTCCCCCGCAGGACTAAGAAGGACTCAGACGGACAGCCAGGCGCTCTCTGTCCACTCCAGGCTGCAAGGGCACCCTGATGCCCCTTTCTCAGTCCTCAAAAATAAATCACAGTAAGGGGAAGCCTGGAGACAGCCACCACCTCTGCAGGCTGTCCCCACCCCTGCAGCCAGGGGGCAGGTGCAGATCTGCTCCCGCCACGCACCTCTCGGGGGCTCAGGGGGCTGGCATCAGGCTCTGGGAGGTGAGGGGTCAGGGCTGGAGCAGGTCACGGCCTTCTGAGTGGGTCCCAAATGCCGCCCTCGCCTAGCCCTGCCCTGCGGCCCCCCAGGCTGCAGAGTCAGCGCCAGGCCTGGGGACACCCGCCCAGCATGTGGGCTGTGGAGGAGCCTGCTCACAGCCCAGGAAGTGGTCAGGGCTCAACCAGAGAAGAGCCATCTGGCCCCGCGAGGTAAACAGTTTACACGAGTAGTCGAGCCAGCCTGTTCTCGTGCAGTCTCCTGCTCCGCCGGTGCCTGCTGGGGAGAGACTGTTCAGGCACCCTGGCTCCAGCCCACGCGCCTCCCAGGGGCAGGAGGCGGGGAAAGCCAGATTTTTTTCACATCTTCTTCCACTCTCAGGACTGAGCGAGTAGGCCAGATGATTAACTCACATCCTAAGGAGAGTAGATTTCCTCCCCAAAGAGATTTTCTTTCTAGAACCTGAAGCCTTGAATTTCCACCCTCCTCAGCCCCAGGTCCATCTTCCACTAAGTGGAGACCCCTACTGGTCTCTGCTGGTATTGCAGCCTTGCTCTACCAGCCACGGAGGAGAGGCCCCCGGTTTTGAAGCTCAAGGTGAATGAAGTCGCGGGATTTCCAAGCACAGGAGAGATGCTCAACAGCCTGAAATAAACAGCGTGGGCTGGAATCGTAATCCTGGATTCTCCAAAAGTGTTGCAAAACATTCTAGGCCAACGCTAGGATTTGTGTACTACAAGCTGTTTATCAATTAATTCCTTCCTTGCCAGACATTCTTACTTGGGCCTGCTGGGAGATGATTTTGCTGGGAATGCGTCTCAATTTTGTCATAAAAACCACCAGGGAAAGAGAACTTGCTTTATAGGGGCTCCTGCTACCAAAAATGTGGCTGGAACTGGTTGTTCCCATAAGAACAGAGACGGTACTCAATTTTGAAATCATGTAAAAAATAAAAGTGACCTCCAGGAACTAGTGACCTCCGGACAGATCATAAACTATAAGATACGCATCCACAGACTCCCGTGGAGGCGGCAAGTCTAAGCTTTGGGGTCAAAAAGCCCAAGTTCAATCCAGGCTTTGCTTCTTTCTAGCTATGTGACCTTAGAAAGTCACTTGTCCTCTTGGAATTCAGAGTCCTCCTCTGTGAGATGGAAGCCACTGAGATGACCTTAGGTATCTCACTTTACATTTGGGATGACAGTGCTGTTTCGTCCTCATTAGAGAAGTTCAAGTGGTGATTTGTATCTCTTCCTACAGCTTCGCACTGCTAAGGTTGGAGACCTGGGGACATTGTTAGTTTCCTGGGGCTACTGTCACAATGTCCTGCAGTCTATGCAGCTTAGGCAGCAGAAACTTACTGTCCCACAGTTCTGGAGGTTAGAAATCCAGAAGCAGGTCTGAGGACTAGGGCTGAGCTCACGCTCATGGCCCTAGGAAAGAGCCCCAGCTGCCTCTGTCCTGCGCGGCCGCTGATCCCTGGTGTCCCTGCCTGGTGGCTGCCTGCCTCCAGTCTGCTTCTGCCGTTGGGTTGCTCTCCCTGTGTCTGTCTCCAAAGACACCTCACTTCTCATGAGGACACCATCATCCTGGATAAGGGCTCACTCAGTGACCTCATCCTAACTTCATGACGTCTTCCAAGACCCTGCTTCCGGGGATTGGGACTTCGACGTATCTTTTTGAGGGACACAATTCAGCCCACCACAGAGAGAAAGCACTTTGTTTACCCAGAAGTTCGCTGATGTTTCACTGCAAAGCTGTCTGAGTTGTCTGGGCAGCTCCAAGCATGGGAGGGGCAGGCGCCAGGCCCATGTCTAAAAATCAGCCACAGGCTGGAGGTGGCAGGGGCAGCAGAGGCAGGGCGTCTTGCAGGAGGGCCGGGGCCCACGGGAAGCTCTGGGCAATGGCAGTTAGGACGGGCATTCTAGAATTCAGTTCCAGAACGTCCCCCTGGGTTCCCGTCATCCCCAACTCCTCTGGGACCTTCTGTCTTCCCGATGGCATCCTCCCTGGGGGACTTGGCTCTTGCTCATTGCAATTGGGCCGCTGGGACAGGACCAGAGCCCACTGTCCCCTCACCAAGGAGAGGTATTCAAGCC
This sequence comes from Xerus rutilus, assembly GCA_028644305.1. NCBI lineage: Eukaryota > Metazoa > Chordata > Mammalia > Rodentia > Sciuridae > Xerus > Xerus rutilus. Next base: position 170,615,577 of record CM053401.1, read on the forward strand.
TGGCGTAGAGGCACTGCTCCCTGGAGAAGGAAACTGGAGCCAGGGACGGGGAGACAGAAGGTTCCGGATCGTTCACCTGCCTGCCTTGGTGCCCAGACTGCAGGGCCTGCTCTGGGCTCCTCCTGGGCCCCTCGCCTCTGTCCCGGCCCTTTTCCAGACCTGATTCTCTGGACACCCATCACGTGGTGAGCGTCCCTCTCCAGGGGCCTTCCAGGAGACCCTCGGCTTAAACTAGCCAGACCCTCTTCCCTGGCTCCCAGACCTCCCTGTAGCCCACCCCCTGTCAGCAACGCTCGGGAAACCAGAAGCTCCAGCAGCAGCCAGCATGGAGGGAGGGACAAGGACAGCTTTTTGAGGAGAATGAAGTTTTGAAAATCGACAAGTGAGCCTCAAGGTGCCTGGAAAACACCTCAAGACCCCAGGGAGTCCGAGGAGGAGGCGGCAGTCCTGAGAGGCCCACTGCCTGCCCGGGGTTTGCGCACCCGGGGAGGGAGCAGCCAGACTCCGGGGGCGCGAGCTCGGTCCCCGGCACCAGCTCTGGCACACACAGGCGGCTCGGGTGCAGCCGGAACCTTCTCCCTGGACAGCGCAGCCCCCGCAGCCTGGCCCCGGCCTCCCTGGACACATGCTGTTCTAACTCCACGTCCCCTCCCGCTGGATCTCTTTTCCTGCTCAACGAGGGAGGGTCCCCTGGGCCCAGTGACAGTTCTTGTAAAAGCCACCTTCCGTGACCCGAGGGGCGAGTTTACAGGGAGCGCTCCCTGGGGCCAGGCTGGCTGGAGGCAGATGTCTGTCCCCTTCCAACTGCCGTAACGAGGCCTGAGGCCTCTGATGGGAGGCAGCCAGGTGCCCGGGGTGCCAAGAGCCCTGGCTGGGGGCACGAGGAGCTGGCTACCACCCTAACTGGCTGGTCCTCAGCCGTTCTCCTGCTGGAGTCACGTCCTCCACACAGGTGACCTGGGGATAAAGGTGCAGACCTCCCAGGCTGTCTGTGCCCTGGGCTGCTGTGAGGACGCCCGCAGACCAGGCTGCTCATGAGCTGACATTTGCTCCTCGCAGTCTGGAGGCTGGAAGTCCAGGGTCAGGGTCCTCGTGGTTGGGCTCAGCCAGGGCCGCCTTGGGCTGCAGACCGAGGCCCCTTTGCCGCATCAAGTGGAGGGCAAGATGACCCTCTGGGGTCCCCTTTACGAGGGACTGATCCCATGCAGGAGGGCTCCCATGGACTCCAGGTCCCAGCACTGTCACCTTGGTGGTCAGGATTTCAACATGGGGGCTGTGGGTGACACAAACTCAGCCCCTCAGAGTCTCCACAGGACACAGACGTAGAATCAGTGTGACTCTGCCAAGTCCCAGGCGGGTTGCCGGCGGCCCTTCCCAGCGCACCCGCACCTCCCCACGGGCAGGACGGAGGAGCCCCAGCCCCACTCCAGTGCTCGCCCTGTGGCTGTGGGCAGCACACCCGGGACCTCCCGACATGCCCCGGCGAGATGAGCCCCAGGGGCCTGAGTCCTCACACGAGCCCTGCACAGGCCGGCCCTTCCTGGCAGAAGTGGCCCAGAGATGAGGGACCTGGGGGAGGTAGATGAGGCAGGGGCCACACAGGGAGGAAGTCAGGGAAGCAGCCCCAGCCGACGGCTAGTAAGGAAGAGGGGACCTTGGTCCTGCCGCCATGTGGGGCTGGATTGTGCCAACAAAAATGAGCTTGGGCCGGGCGCCGTGGCCCACGCCTGTAATCCCAGGGGCTTGGGAGGCTGAGACAGAAGAGTCGTGAGTTCAAAGCCAGCCTCAGCAACGTAGCGAGGCCCCGAGCAACTCCACGAGCCCCTGTCCCATAAAACACAACAAGGACTGGGGATGTGGCTCAGTGGTTAAGCACCCCTGGCTTTAATCCCTGGTTCTAAAAAAAAAATGAGCTTGGGAGCCGTCCCTCGCAGCTGGTGACATCCCGGGTGGAGGAACCAGCACAGCACACCTGACTTGTGAGCCGCACAGCAGTGAGCTGGTCTGTGAGCTCTGTCTGAAGCCAGAGGTGTTTGGTGACTGGATCTGCTGCAATGGAAAACCAGCCCAGTGTTGGCAGAGGCAGCCCGGCAGGGAAGCCTCCTCTGCCACCCATCCTCCCCGCGGTCAGGCTGAGACGGGGCTCTGGAGTCAGAGTGGGTCCCACAGCCTGGCTGTCCCAACTGCTGGCTATGTGACATTGCCCAAAGCAAGCTCACTTCCCTCTCTGACCTGGGTTTCCGCCTCTGTAAAATGGGGATGGAAATCAAGTGCACACTGGGCATCAGAGCAGGGCACCCAGCGGCCACTCAAGAAACGCAAATGCCAGTTGGGCACAGTGGCGC
>CM053401.1:170618421-170664861 GCA_028644305.1 Xerus rutilus
CCCGGGGCTGGCCTCCGGGTGCTGCGTGCTCCGGGGCTCGGGCGGGGGCCGGCCAGCTCTGCCCGCAGGGAGTCTGTGCAGTTGACGCCGGGGCCTGGCAAGCTGTTCCCTCCTCAGGCTCACCCGTGGCACAGGCAGGGGGCCGGGGACAGCAAGGCCCCCTCAACACCCTCAACAACCCCTCACGTCGCGGGGACTCATGGCACTGGGTTCTCTGCTGTCACTGTGCCCAGGGGGGGAGCAGGGAGGCAAAGCCAGACGCAGCCCTGCAGCCCAGATCCCAGCCAGGCAGAGGGCGTCTCCACCAGGAAACGCACGAGTTCCTTCACCCTTTGTCCCAGGACGCAAAAATGTCAGAAATGTGCTAGGGCAACAGCCGCAGAGGGACAGGCATGTCACCCCCACCGTCCGCTTCCTGACTGGGCTGCGGGTCGGGGTGACAGTGGGGACGGGCCTGGCTCCTGCTTGTCACACTCACGCCTTGGGCCCGGGGTGAGGCTCTGGGCCTACCCCAGGGGGATGACGACATTGGTCCACCTCGAGTGAAGGCAGCAGACCACAAACCACCAGTGGTTTACCCTCCCCAGGGTCAACCACAGGGGCCTGGGCCCTCCCCGGGGCCTCCCCGATTCCACTTCACAACAGGTAGCTGCACACGGTGGCAGTCCTGGGAGGATACCTGCCACTGTTAACCCCGAGCGCCACCTGTCAGTAATGCCAACAGGGTCCCGAGGGCTTGCAAGGCCCCAAACCATCCATGCCTCAGCTCTTTTAGTTTCCACGACGACCCGGGAGGTGTGTGCACGAGAGCCCTCGCTTTCAGAGGGTCGTTGCCGAGGCCACAGAACCGGGTCACTCTCTTTACAGCTGCTTCTGACTGGAGGCCACTGCCTGCAGGGCCCTGGGGCCCGGACACCCCACAGGCAAGACACCTCCTAGCACTAGCTTGGGTGCATCGCCAGGTGCACTCTGGGTCTGAGAGCCACCCCCCATGTCCCATGAGTTGTCACCAATGTTATCAGTTTCCTGCTTTAGGGACAAGGACGTGGAGGGCTGGAGTTCCGTGGTGGAGGGGTGAGGATGTCAGGACTCCACATTTCAGAGTCTCAGTCACCATGTGCTTTGCCCCCAGAGGGGACCCAGATACCACCAGTGGCAGACAGAGCAGAGGGTGCTGGGGCAGAGACTCCAGGGGGCTCCCAGGGAGGAGGACCCCACAGCATGGATGGGCCCTTCCAGGCAGACCCGCTCTCTGCAGATCCCCTGAGGGCAGCTTCCTGGAACCTGGGGTGCACAGCCCCGCCCCAATCTTCAGAAGCCCCCCGTGACACACCTAGGGACTCAGGAGGGCTGTGGGGAGCGTGCGAGGGCCTGCCCACCCCTGCCCCACTCCACAGGACTGTGCGCATGCCGGGCAGGGCTGGCCGCACCCGCTTCTGTCACTCGGTGGACAGAGTGCAGAGCCAAGGTCATTGTGGGCTCCCATACCAGAGGCCGCGGGGAGGACGGGCCATGAATCCACAAGTCACTCCAGGCAGTGCTGTTTGTGATCACCAAAGATCAGGACCCATCCCACGTCCACCACGGGGATCAGGCTGCGCTGCATTGGCAGAGCCACACAGGACTCAAGTGCCAGCGGAGTGACACCGGAGAGTCGTGAACTCGTGAAAAAGTGGAGGTCTCTGAAGGCTCCACCAGGGCTCCTCCCCAGGGCTCCTCCCTGGGGCTCCTCCCCAGGGCTCCTCCTGGGGCCTTGTGCAGCTCACGTCCCGGGCACTGCTGGGCAGGAGGGACCACCACCATCCCTCAAAACAGGGACGCTGGGCAGGAGCTCGGGCCCTCATCTGCGGCTCGTGGCCAACAGGAGTGGACCTGGGTTTGGCCTGGGCTGTGGGCCCGGGTGGCACCCAGGAGGTCACCCAGTTCTCTGGCCACGGCTCTCTTCGCCAGGAGCTCTCTGGCCCCAGGAAAGAGGACAGGCACGGGGCTGGGGTTGTGGCACAGCGGTAGCGAGCTCGCCTGGCACGCGTGAGGCACTGGGCTCGATCCTCAGCACCACACAGAAATAAAATAAAGATATTCTGTTCACCTACAACTAAAAAATAAATGTTTAAAAAAAAAGGAGAGGCACGGGGACAACCCTGAGCGCTGACCCTCGCTGGCCAGGGACGCAGGCGTCACTAGGCAAGACACCCAGAACCAGGACAGCAGTGAGGCACCCTGGCAGCCCCTGTCCTCTCAGTCAGTTTGGCCAGCGCGGCCGCCAGCTGCTTTTCCAGCCTCTCCTGGAGTCGTGGCAGGGGAAGCTGAAGGACCCTCAGGACTCCTGTCGTCACTGACAAGCGGGGTCCACGGCTGGGGAGCAGGAAGGACAGCAAAACCCCTTTCCCTGCTTTGAGTCATCCACGGGCCTCAAGGCTGGACAGCCAACGGGCTGCTGTCAGGGAAGCTGATCTCAAGCAGGACTAACAGGGGACAGAAACCCAGCCGCCCCCAAGTGAACGGGCGTTCTCTGGAGCATCCCCTTCTAACGGGCACACAGACTGAGCGCCACCACAGCCGCACACGCCCCCGGCCACGGGTGGCCTGTGCGGGTCGCACCTCAACCTGTCAGGCCCTTCCACCAAGGTGCTCACAGAAGTCAAGGGCCCCACGTGAACACTTGCCCGAGGGACATTCGCTTTCCTGCTGCCCAGCACCAGCCAGCTCCTTCCAAGCACAGCACTGGGCTCCAAGCGGCCTCAGGCCCCCATCTGGCCTGGGTGGAAAGGGTCCCCTCAGCTCCAGGATAAGCTCTGCCCAGGGATATTCCAGAGATGGGCAAGAGCCGAACAAAGAACAGGAAGGCATAAGAACAGCAGAGCACGGTGGCCATGCCTGTCATTCCAGCCACTCGGGAGGCTGAGGCAGGAGGATTGCGAGTTCAAAGATAGACTCAGCAACTTAGCAAGGCCCTAAGCAACTCAGTGAGACCCTGTCTCAAAATAAAATATAATAAAGGGCCGGGGATGTGGCTCAGTGGTTAGATGCCTCTGGTTCAATCCTCGACATCAAAGAAAGAAGAAAGAAGGCATGAGAGTAAACATTTACTGAGGCTTCTGGAAAAGAGCTTTCTCATTTTAGATAAATTGAGGCTCAGAGAGGTAAAGTAACTTGCTGAGAGTCACACAGCAAGGTGGCCGGGGATCCAGGGTTTGAATTCAGGTCTATAGGGCGGAGGAGCTGGTGGTGCTTAACACCAGGCTCTACCGAGAGGCTGAATGCAAACCGCTCCTGCCACTTCCTACCTGTGTGACTGGGGGCCTTGTTGATCTCTCTGACCCTTGGTTTCCTCATCTGTGAAGGCTTGTAAGAGCCCATCCAGGTTCAGGAGGAGAGGGGAGTGGTTCGACCACACGTGAGAAGCGTGTGAAGTGCCGTCACTGAGCTGGGTCACCCCTGCCCCGCCACGCCCTCCACTTGGGTAGGACCCAGGCTGCAGGAGAGCAGGAGCCGAGGGCGGACAGGAAGGATGGTGCCTGGGGCCTGGCTCGCCCCTCCAGGTTCTTTCTGTGGTGCAGCCCAAGCTCAGTCCCCTCCATGAGCTGCCATACCACAGAGACGTAGGCCACCGTGCTCGGCAGCATCGGGGGCTCCCCAGGGACATCACGGCAGCAGCCTCCTGGGCACAACAGAATCCCAGTCCCACAGCCTGCCTGTCACCCGGGTGATCTGGACTGGGTAAGGAAGTGGACGGTGCTGTCTGGGGACTTGCTTGTGGGTAGGGATGGATCCCAGAGCCTTGGGCGCCCCAGCTGTGTCCCCAGCTCCCGGCCAACCCGGCACACCTACAGGGCCAGGAGCTCAGGGAGCTGGGCAGCGGCTGTCGCCACTTTGTTTCTTTGCCGGCTGCCTCAGCACCTGACTCCAGATGTGATCCCAAGAGGGCGGCTGCAGCGGCCCCTGAAGGGCCCAGGCCTGTGCTCAGCTCAGGAGGCAAGTCTCTACGGGTGCCAACTGGCCCAGGGGTGCCCCCTTCCTCGGGCTGGGCCGGGCTGCGTCCATGTGGCACTTGGGAACAAAAGAGAGTGTGCTTCTGGCGGGTCCCAGTCGCCCACCCGGGCCTCCTGAGGGGTTGGGCTGCCTTTGGCAACAGCAAAGCAAGGGTTTGTTGAGCACTTACTATGTGCCGACCAGCAGATACTGAAGACCTACTATGGGACACAGCAGGCAAAACACAATGCATCCCTGCCTCCGCAGACTCACTACCTGGGGGCATTTAGGAAAAGGGAAACAACACGTTAGATGATGGGGAGTGGTGAGGAGGAAGAATAACCAGGAAAGGGGTGGAGGGGTCGGGGAGTGCAGGGCACGGGGCTGTCATTTTAAATGGGGCATCAGGAGGGCTTCCTGGTCCGTTGGTTGGTTAGTTTGCTGTTTGCTATATCCGGGAGGGAACCCAGGGGTGCTCACCCACTGAGCTACATCCTCTGCCCTTTTTAAAAAAAATGTTTTTTGAGCCAGGCACAGTAGTGCACGCCTATAATCCCAGCGGTTTACGGGGCTGGGGCAGAAGGATCACAAGTTCAAGGCCAGCCTCAGCAACTTAGCGAGGCCCTAAGCAACTCAGCAAGACCTTGTCTCTAAATAAAATATTTTTGAAAGGGCTGGGATGTGGCTTAGTAGCTAAGTGCCCCTGGGTTCAATCCCTGGTACCAAAAAAAAATTTTATTTTGAGTCAGGGTCTTACTAAGTGGCTGAGGCTGGGCTCCAGCTTGGGTCCTGCTGCCTCAGCCTCCTGAGTCCCTGGGTTACAGGTGCGTTTGTTTTTGATGCGGGGTCTCGCTATGTTGCCCAGACGGGTCTCAAATTGGTGAGCTGAAGAAATCCTCCAGGGTCAGTCTCCCAAGTAACTGGGAAGGCAGGTATACGCCACCCACCCTAGATTTGCATTTATTTCTTTCATCTTGTGACCTCAAATGGACCCCGGGGCCTCGTGCTTGCTGGACTCCATGCAAGTGTTTGGGGTGAAGAAAGTTGGAGGCCTGGTCAGGAAGTAGAGAGGCGGTCAGCAGAATCTTTCCCTCCCTAGAACCTTCTGCCACTCTGCCGCGCAAGCATCAAAATACATATTTAAATCTTCATAGGTTGATACGGAAAAGCAGCCGTGGTAACCGCCAAGGGAAGGCAAGAGGAGCAGAGACCATGTGTGGCATGATCCCACGGTTTTTTTTGGCAGTGCTGGGGATGGAACCCAGGGCCTCCCATGCTCTGCCACGGAGCCACATCCCCAGCCTGGTCTCTCTTTTGAAAATTAAAATGACAAAAAAAGAAAGAAAAATAGGACCAAGCAAAAGGACAGAACAGTGGACACCTGACCAAGGGGAATCGCCCAGGACCGGAGCTGGAGCCACGGAGACCTGCGCCCAGGACGGCCCTTCCTGCTGAGCTGAGGCACTACGGTGCAGGCTTCAGTTCTCTGTAAAACCGGGGCCCCGGCTCCGTCTGGTGCCACCGTCCCCCCTCCTGGGCCTCCTCCATGACCCAGACTCCAGGGGAGGTGGAGCTCGGGAGTGAGGAAGGTTTTCCTCTCGTGCTTCTGGCTGGGGGAGTTGGAAAGGGCCCACCTGGCTCCCGGGGTTTCTAAAAATAGAAGCTGAACTTCCCTATAGGTCTGGCTTAGCTGTTCCTCAATGGGTTCCAAGATGCCGTTTCTATGAGAGCATCTTTCCCCACTAGGGAAGCCAGGGCTGGCGGCAGCGGGGCCTGGAACCAAATGGCAGAGCAGGGACCTGTGCCCAGGGGCCCTGGAAACGTCGGCGACGCCAAGTCTGCAGGAGGGAAGAGCCGGGTCCCAGGCCCAGGTCACAGAGCAGATGCTGCTGGCTAATCAGCGCACCGTGTCCCCGCAACCCTGCACCCACCCACTGCTGGGGCCCAAGAGGCCTTTAGCCACCGGTTTGTCAAAGGAGGAGTTGAAGGGATTTGTGTCCAGGCCCCACGTGGGGTCAGGAATCCTTTGGGTGAAGGCGGAGGACAGTCCCTGGCGTGCTGAGATGTCAGTGGTGCGCTGGTTCAGATCTAACAGGGACTCTCCAGGGCAGTGTGCTGTGTGTGCTGTGTGCACACGCACACACGAGTCACACACGCATACCTAGATTGATTATAAATGGTTTTGATGTAAAGGGTGTATAGGACACAATTTACAAATAAAAATAAAATTTATAGTCAGGCACAGTGGCACACGCCTGTAATCCTGGCTATTTGGGAGGCTGAGGCAGGAGGATCACAAGTTTAAGGCCAGCCTCAGCAACTTAGCAAGACCCTAAGCAACTTAGCGAGACTCTACCTTAAGATAAAAAGTAAAACGGGCTGGGGATGTGGCTCAGTGGTTAAGTACCTACAGGTTCTATCCCCAGGACAAAAAATATGTAAGTTTTTGATTACAAGTTTATATAATTTAATTTTAATAATGGCTGTATTTAGCAATCAGTTCACCAAATTCCTGAAAATCAGACAATTGGCTTTCGAAAGCCACATGAGCTGGCACCAGTGCACCACAGTACAGGGACCACACGGCAGATGTCACTGAGATGGGGAGGAAGCCATCATCCATCTGCACATTTCTCGGAGCCCAGAACAACTCCAGCATAAAGTGTGGGAAGCTCTGGGGTTTCCAGAGGTGGCCCTGCAGACGCTGGTGGCTCTGGAGGGGCCGGGAGGCAACTTAAGTGGCCTGGGTCTCCACCTGAAGCCTGAGTGGGGCAAGAGAACCGTGTGTGAGCTCAGGGGTGCATCCCTTTGGAGCACGACAGAAAGAACTGGGGGACCCTGGAGCGCAGGCAGAGGGCTCTGCCGCCAGCCGGGAGCAGCGTCCAGCTGTCAGCTCACTGGGCTCTCCAGGCTGCACTTGTCACCCTGACATAGCACTAGCTATTCCCAAGCCCACTGCACTCCAGAGCCCCCGGTGTCCCCTGGCTGCTCTGGAAAACTCCGGGGGGGACTTCTTCCTCTCCAACTTTTGTCTTGTCCTCAGACAGCCTCGCCTAGTGTGGAGCACACGTGCCCTTCAGCCAGAGCCTTGGAGTCTGGCATTTCCTGAAACAATACCTTTGTCTCGCAGACGAGGAAGTGGAAGCTGAAAGGACAAGGACTCACTCAAGGTCACAGAGAAAGTCCAGGGCAGACCTGGGTAGGGCCACCAACTGCCTCAGTTTCCCCGGACTGAGGGAGTTTCTGGGACAAATTGCTCATCCCACAGCGGGGACCACAACTCAAGTTTCCACCTGTCCCCAAGACGGGGTGTTCTGAACCAGCCCGGGAAGGAGGGGCTGCCCGGGCTGCTCAGAGCTGCTTCGGGTGGAATTTTCCAAGGGAAGAAAAATGAGGCCACATCTGGGTGTCGGGACCTTTCCTTCTGGCCTGATGCCGGGCGCCCGAGGGGTCTCCCACCTGCTGCCACCTGGCCGTGCACTTCCTGGCCCTCGGATGTCCACTGTACCCTGCTTCTGAGCACCAGGGGGACACCAGCTGACTTTATCTGCATCTTATCTCTGCGCTGCCAGCCCAGCTGCAGGGACGTGTATGCAAACAGCCTGTGATAGCATTAATGAGCGGTCCCCCGGGAGCGTGGGGAAAGTGCTGTGTATTTCACAATTGTTTCGTCCAAAGTTGCTGCGCGGGCCCAGAATGATTTGAAACAGATTTTTGAAAAGGCAAAATAAAAATTGGAGGCATGTACCAGTCTCCCCACCCCCGGCGCTCTCCACCCTGACATTAACCCTCTTTTCTCACACCCAGGACGCAGCAAACACATCTTGGAAACTGCACAGGGCCGTCAGCCAGTCCCCTTCAGCCGGGGCAGTGGCCACACCGGGCTTAACACATCTTCCAGACACAGAAGGCTGCTGGCCCAGCTTCAGCCTGTGGCTCCTGGGCCCCACCTCCGACAGGTAATGCGTATTCCATCCCCCACCCCCCACTTCCTGGGATAATTGCAGAACCATAGAACACAGAGGAGGTACGGGGGCGGAGGCAAGTTTAGCCAAAGCCAAGTTAGAATGACCTAGGTCTGTTTCTCATCTCAGCCACTGAGGAGCTGTGTGACCTTGAGCAAGTCGCTTCGCTTTTCTGGGTCTGTTTCCTTGGATAGACTGAGGATGATAATAATACCACCACCACCACCACCACCACCACCACCACCCCGGGGAACTGCGGGAATTCCCTGAGCTAAAGCTTCAAAAATGCCCAGTACGGTGCCTGGCGCATAGCAGATGCACAAGAAACAGTCATCATGAGAGTCTCCCAAAGATCACCTCGTTCAACCACTCTGTTCAGAGATGGATGAAGGGAGGCCCAGAGAGGGGAAAGAACTTGCCTAAGACCACCAGCAAGATACTACAATCCCACCTCAGCCTCTACCCAGGCTCCGTTCTCCTGCCCTGGGAGCTCCAGGTGGGTGTGAGGAAGTGTCACCTCCTCCCCCCAGAAGTCTGGTCGGCACACCAGCCAGCTGCAGCACCTCACACTCACCATGGGGCAGGTCTGCACGCTGAGGTCTGGGTCCCACGGTGCTCCCTGCAGCAGCCTTCCTGTCTCTGTCACGGCGAGCCAGCGTCAGGTCCCAGCTACGGGACTAGGATGGGGCTAGGGCTCAGGAAGGTCCATCCAGCCTGGCCACCGGCACGGTCGTCCAGGGGCCTGCTTCGGAGGCTGCCACTAAGCCCTGAGCTTCCCTGGTGGCGCGGGCTGGGTGCTCCGATAGCGCAGCTGGGGCTCTTATCTCAGCTGTCAGGGTGCAAGCGGCCGTGGAGCAGGGGTCCAGGAAGCCGTCCCCGGGGCCCCCGGATGCGCCTGCTGCTCTGGCCGATGTGGATGGCTGTCAGTGTCACGCCAAGCTCTGCCGGGGAGAATTCCATGCTGGCCCCAGCAGGCAGGCCCCCAGCCCCTCATGTCCCACCCCCTACTCCCATCCTGGCGTGGGGACTGGGGAAAGGCGGCAGATTTCAAGTCCCCGCAGCGCAGCGCTTGTGGCCGTGTCCTGAATCCTGCACGATTAATCACGGAGCATCTGATTCCTGCTTTGCCTCAGAGGGGGCGGAGGGGACGCCTGGAAGTTTCTGTTTACTCCATTCTGCACCAGGCTGCTCGCTGCTAATCACAAACAGACAGGGACGCAGCCCGCCCCCCAGATCTGCCCTGGCCACCGCCTTCCTCAGGCTCCCTCTCCTGCCTCCCCCTCCTGCAGCCCCTTCCACTCTGTCTTCCTGCCGCCTTCTGCCCCCTCTTCTCTGGACTGAGCTCCACGCTCCCCTTCCTCCGGCCCTGGGCTCCCCAGCCCTCTGCCTGCACCTCCCACCGCCCTATGCTGAGCTTTGAGCGGTCCCTCCCTGCACACCCGCAGCCAGGCTCCTGGGACCTCTTCTTTTTAACAAGTTAATCGTCAGGGGCCCGGGGGCAGCCTCTGCCTGTGCCATCTGTGTGCACAACGCCTGCAAACCCAGGTGTCTCCAAGCCCCCGGGGTGGGGGTCCGGCCTCAGGGACACGGGCCTCCTTCTGCACTGAGCACATGTCAGCTCTCTGTTTCTGCTCAGGGATGGACCCAGGAACAAAGCCCCCATTTACGCCTCTGGAGGAGACTCAGGGCTGGTGACGCATCCAGAGCCTCCTAACACCTAACATGGATTTCTCTCTCCCTCTCCCTGGCCGTTCTCCACCGCAGCCAGTGCAGGAAGGAACAGAAACCGACACCCGCCCCACTCGAGCACACAAGACTGGACCCTGGAGGGCCATTTGGCACCACCTTCCAAAACCAGAAGCCAGCACCTCCCCGAGCACCGTCCCAGCAGTCGGAACAGCGCGAGGCACGTGTGTGCGTGAGCAGCCTGCGGGGATGCGGCCCAGAGCTGCTTATCAAAGGAAGCCAAGGAGTCCCTCCACTGTCCCTCAAATAATGACAGCTGGACAAAGGTGACAGTCACACTGTGCCACACGAGGCAGTGGTTTAAAAAGAGTAGAAAGAGCTGTACCTGTACGTGCTAACACCCGCTGGACGCCCAGCCATGTTATCAAGTGACCAGGGCTCTGAACGCTGCATTCTGCATGGTCCTTGTAAAGGAGACGGGGCCTCATCGTCTTGCCCAGGCTGGCTGGAACTCCTGGATTCAAGTGGTCGCCCTCCTCAGCCTCCTGCGGAGCCATAGCACCTGGCTGAGATGATCCTGATTGTGTGACATCTTCTCTTGCACACTTGTGAAGTGAAACACGCTGGAGACACATCTAAAGACAGAAGGATCATTGGGAAAGATCGTAACCAAACTGAGTTGTCCCCTCTGGGAAGTAGGTTGGGGTGACACACCTCTGACAGCTTCATTTCTAAAATGACAATGAATTTGCCTCTTACTTGTCCCAACCAGCTTCCTTTGGATGGGACTGCACCTCTTATGCAGAGAAACTTCCATTCCCTCTGCCTCCTTGGGCAAACTCAAGGAATGCTCCAACTCTAGGTCAAGTGGCAGCGAACAGCAGTTCTCAGCAGCAAACTCAGAAACTCTGCCCAGGAGCCCGACTGGGTGGATGCTTAGACCTGAGCCAGCAGTGACTTATCCTAGGACGAATCCCCTGAGGGCATGAGAGCTGCCAGTCATTCCGTCCTCTGAGGGCTCCTGCCGGAGGCTGCCGGGAGCCACCCTCTGGGTTTCAGGAAGCAGTATCACCTATACAGGCTTGTAAAACACCGGAGACCTTGGAAAGGTTTTAAAGGGATGGGTGTCAACAAGTCCAGAAGCTCCAGCAGTGACCTCCCCGCCCCCCATGGCCTCATGCTCCTGACAAAGTGCTGGCTCAGTGCTGTCCCTGGAAGTCCCCAGGATGCTCCCTTCTGGTCTGTTCTGTCCTTCACCAAAGGCCTGCACCCTTTAGAACCCTTGTGGGAGGTACTAGAGGAGACTGCGCCACAGCCCCGCCTTGGGCCCCAGCCCACGACCCGTCCTCCAGGGCAGAGGGGAGCTCCAGGTGGACCCCAGCTGGGTCAGAGTCAGGGATCCCAGCCCAAGAGGGTGCAGCACAGAGAGACCCCAAGCTGTTGCCCACAGTAGGGTGCACGCAGGGGCGGTGCCCATGCGGACCTCAGGGGACATGCAGACTGGCCCTAAACCACACCGAACCTCCCAGTGGGAAAGCCATTCTCTCCTGTGGCCTTGGCCTTTCAGTCCCATTAGGCTTGGGAGAAAGGCTGGGCTGGGGCCCGGCTGTCTCCAACACTGGCCAGCCTCTCTTCGTAAGGAGGAGGAAGGCCGGGGCCCGGCCATCCCCACAGCAGCACCTGCTCCAATCGTGCTCGGCAGTGATCATGGCTTGCCAGGAACACTTTCCAATTTTTAATTCTTTAAAGTTTAAAAGGGAGCCATGCTGGGCATAGTGGCTCACACCTGTAATCCCAGCAGCTTGGCTGGACAGAGGCAGGAGGGTTACAAATTCAAGGTCAGCCTCAGCAATTTAGAGAGGCCCTAAGCAACTTAGGGAGACCCTTTCTCAAAATAAACAAATGAAAAAGGCTGAGGATGTGGCTCAGTGGTAAAGGGTCCCTGGGTTCAATCCCTGGTACCAAAAAAAAATAAGCCAGGCATGGTAGCATGTGTTTGTGATTCCAGTGACTAAGGAGGCTGAGGCAGGAGGATTGGAAGTTCAAGGCCAGACTCAGCAACTTAGCAAGACCCTCTCTCAAAATAAAAAATAAAAAGGGATGGGGATGTAGCTCAGTGGCAAAGCCCTTGCCTAGTGTATGTGAGGCCCCGGATCCTGTCCCCAGTACTGAAAAAAAAAAAGTTAACAGCCGATGAACCTCATGAGGGTTCCTTGCATTATTCTTTCAACTTTCCTATAGGTTGGAAATTTGTCAAAATTAAAAGTCAGAAGGAAAGTGAATAGTTTCATTATTAATTCAATTATTTATCGGTGCCATGGGTGCTTAACCACTGAGACATCCCCAGCCTTTTAAATTAAATTAATTAACTAATTAATTTATTTATTTATTTATTTATGTATGTTGGGGCAGGGATTGAACTCAAGAGAGCTTAACCTCTGAGCCACATTCCTTGCTCCCGTCTTTTTGAGACATAGTCTTGTTAAGTCGCTCAGGGACTCGCTAAATTGCTGAGCCTGGCCTGGAACTTGCGATCCTCCTGCTTCAGCCTCCGGAGCTGCTGAGATTACAGGCGTGCGCTTCCACACCCAGCAAAGTGAACCATTTTATTTTTTTTTTATTTTTTATTTTTTTAAATTTTATTTTTTAGTTGTAGATAGATACAATATCTTTATTTTATTTATTTTTATGTGGTGCTGAGGATCGAACCCAGTGCCTCACGTATGCAAGGCAAGCGCTCTACCACTGAGCCACAATCCCAGCCCCAAAAGTGAACCATTTTAAATAAAAATATTAAGTACACTCTAGCCAGGGTGGCAAATGACGATGGCCAGACTTGCCAAGGAGGGGCCTATATTATTGTCATTTGGGGGGGACAGTAGGCTAAGAGGTGACCCTGCACATAGCTGGCACGCATGGGAAAGTCCTGAGCGACCTCTCACGGCCCTGAGCACCCGCACTCACTGCCAACGGTTCCAGAAGTCCCGCCACCCGTGAGGGTCCTCCAACAGGGCCAGCTCAGGAGCTGGAAGGCCACCGGGCTGGAGGTGAGCCCTGGGGACACGGCTGCAGCCACAGCCAGAGGCCCCTCTCCCAAGCTCCCGCGCCCACACCTCAGAGGCGAGGCAACGCTGAGGCTGCCCCACAACTCCCACATCGCCCTCCGGGGCCCTCAGGCACCCTTGCGTGTCAGCAGGGCGAGGCTGCAACCCAGATGCCCCATGAGAGGAAATGTCCCAGGGGAGACGGAAGGGCAGGCCCCGATGCCACATGCCAAGTGCCAGGCAGGGCAGTGCAGGCCCGGGACTTGGCCTTTGAGATGAAGGGGACGCCCAGCAGAGTATGTCACCAAGTCTTGAAGGGCAACTGACAGGAAGATCACCTGATCTTCCCAGGTGGAGTCTGACCTGGTCCTCAAGGCAGCGCGGGGCCTGCTGAGCCCCGGCCTCTCCCCTCCCCACTTCGCCACTCACCCAAATGAGCCACCTCCACCCCCCTAAGGCGGGGGGCTCTCTGCTGGGGCTCCCCACCTAGAACCCTCCCCAGGGCTGTCTTCTTTGGACTTCCCTTGTTTTCACTAAACCCTTAAACTCCTGGGACACAGCCAGGCGCAGTGGCACACGCCCCCAGTCCCAGCAACTTGGACGCTGAGGCAGGAGGATCACAAGTTTGAGCAACTTAGCGAGGCCCTGTCTCAAAATAAAAAAAATAAAAAGGTCTGGGGATGCCACTTGGTGGCAAATAAAATCCCAGGACAGCAAAAAAGTAAATAATCAGCCGAGTGCTGTCATCCCAGCACTTAGGGAGGCTGAGACAGGAGAATCGCGAGTTTAAAGCCAGCCTCAGCAACGGCGAGGCGCTAAGCAACTCAGTGAGACCCTGTCTCTACATAAAACACAAAACAGGGCTGGGGAGGTGGCTCAGCAGCAGATAAAATCCCCAGGACAGCAAAACAATAATAATAACAACAACAACAATAATAATCCCCCGAGCGTTCTCCAAGCCTCACTCTGGATGCGCGGCTGCTCTCCTGGGCATCTTGCTACCTCAGTCTCACAGAGCTGTCGGGCACCCAGGCCCCAGACTCAACCTTGGCTTCTTTGTTTCTGAGCTGTATGACCTTGGGCAACAACAGCACCCCGTTGCCCTGTCCTGAACCTTAGATGCAATAACACCCCCAACTCCATGTGCAGACTATAGGCCAGCAGATGGGGTGTCCCCTGGGGGCGAGGAAAAGGAAGAAGGAAGGGAGGGTAGGAGGGCAGAAGGGAGGGAGGGCTTATTTAGCTCCCAGGTTTGGAGGTCAACAGCATGGTGCTGTGGTACCACATTGTAACAAACGACGTCATGGCAAGAGTACACTCTAGGGGGGGATCAGCCAGAGTGGTGGCACACACTGGTAATCCCAGCTGCCCAGAGGCCAAAGCAGGAGGATTGCAAGTTCGAGGCCAGCCTCAGCATTTTAGTGAATCTCTAAGCAACTTATCAAGACCAGTCTCAAAATAAAAATTTAGAAGAGTGGGGATGTAGGTTCGTGGTAAAGTGTCCCTGGGTTCAATCTCCAGTATTGGGGTGTAGGGGGAGAGATAGAGATCACAGAGCAAGACAGGAAGCCAGAGAGCAAGAAGGGCCAGGCGCTGTCCCAACAGCTCTTTCTCGAAAGACCCAACACAGAGTCCTACAAGAATGACCTTCATAGGACAGCACCCTCAATGACCCAGGACCTCCCGCCACCTCTTAACATCACCTGACAGGTGGATCCTGAGGAGCACACTGCCAGGGACCAGACCACAGCCCCCTCCTGACCCTCAGCTGGCCCTGGTAGACACGCAGTGCTGCCAGGATCCCCGTCACCATCAGTGTCCCATGTCCTTGCCTATTTTCTCACTTCTCCACCGAGAGGAAAGACCCTGGCCTCCCAGGGCACCATGGCACCCTGTGCCCACAGCGGAGTGGGTGCTTGGTGACAACGGGTGAAAGCATCCTTTGTATCACCCACACGGAAAAGCGCCCAGGGACCAGGTGGCCTTGGGGCCCTCTGTGTCCATTGCCCAGAAGTTCTGCAGATCACAGAGACAAAGTCCTGCTGTGAAGGGTCTCCTGCTCCAGGTGAGGGGTTGCAGATTGTCCTGTACAGGAGAAATGGTGTCCCAAAGCCATCCTGGCTGCTGAAACCCGCCACTTCCCTGAAGCCAGCGGCATCAAACTCTCCTCCTCTATCAACCATCAGCTCCCAGGGCACATAGGAATGTCAGCCACTGGTTCTTCCTAGAGATAAATCCTCTAATCCATCAGCACCGGCATCTCCTCTGCTCTTATCCTGGCCTATGTGGAGCCTCGTTCCAGGCCCTTCTGATCCCTTGTGACAAACTATGACAGTCGGAAGTCGGCTCTGGAATGACCGAGGCCTGGCCCATACCCTTGCTCAGCCGAGGGCTGGATCTGCCCTGGAATCTGGAGCCTTATCAGCTGGAGGGGATCAGCAGGGGCCCAGTGCTGGCCTGAAAGAAAATCCCAGTCACCCGGCACTCTCCCCCGGGGACTCTCCAGAGCCGCATGTTTCCAGAAACCAATTCCAGTTAAGTAAACAGTGCCTGCCCGTGAGTGCCCGCAGGGTCTCGGAGGACCTGCCGTGCCCCACGTGGGGACTGTCGTTTCCTTACAAACACAACATTGGAAGCGGTCTTCACATTCCCTGGATGACTGTCAGCGCAGGAATCCGGCCATGCTCCTTGAGTTCAGGGCCTCCACTTCATTCCTGGGCTTTAGGACAGCACAGACGATTTGATCTGATCGTCCCCTCCCCTGCCCCCGTTCCACGAATGCCTTTCTTCGCCACACATGTCCAGTACACTGTGGGGCAGGCAGCGCCTCACTTGGGCCTGGCAGCTGGGAGCGCCCTGGTGCCTCTTCAAAGCGGTTCTCCAGCAGTTTGCTGCAAACAATAGGCTTCAGCACGTGATTTATTTGGGTTGGCTGGCTTCACGCTGGTTGGAATCTGCTTGGGGGTGGGGGGCACAAACCCTGCATGTGTTTAGATTTATAATTTATATTGAAAGCACAAATGCCTCGTAACAGGGCCCGGATGAGACCAGCCATGCGCAGGATGTGTTTCAGGCTAGCGTTGCTCTTCTGAGGATGTACCCAGAGATTCCCAGTTTTTTTGGGGGGGGAGGGTACTGGGGATTGAACCCAGGGGTGCTTCACCACTGAGCCATATCCCCAGCCATTTTTTAAAATATTTTATTGAGAGCCAGGGTCTTACTGAGTTGCTTAGGGCCTCACTAAGTTGCTGAGGCTGGCTTTGAATTCACAGTCCTCCTGCCTCAGCCTCCCAAATGGCTGGGATGACAGGCGTGTGCCATGGTGGCTGCCTGAGCCTCCTCCTTACCCACCCCCAACCCTGTGGATAACCCTCTGGGGCAGGGCTGTGGCCAGCCTGAGATACGAGATATGCTCTGCACTGGCCCTTCCCCAGCCTCCCCAGCAGGGCCTGCTCCTGGGGTTCACGTAACCACCCTGCATCCTCACAGACCCCTTGGTGTGAGGACTCACTGAAAGGAGGAGAAGCCCAGGAGGTGGGAGGTAGAGGGTCTTCCCAGGGGGCGCAACTCCATGTTGACAGAGCCTGGTCCCAACTAGCTCGAGGAGCCACATTGGCAACCCTCAGGAACTCTGTGGTCAGATCTATAGAACCAGGCGGAATGTTCCATTACGTCGACTTTTTATTGCAGCTGAGTTGGAAGAGAAATAAGGCGAGTGGAAAGAAAACCCAACATCACGACTTACCCAAACAAACTAAATCACTGAAACCAAAACAAAATCTGGAAAAGAACTTTACCCACCCAGCCCCCTGCCCCCACCTCTCCATTCCATCTCCAGGTCCCAGTGAGGAGATAACAAGTCCAGAAGGGAGATTCTGGATCCCGGAGGACCCTCCATCCGTAAGCATCCTGGACCCATAGTCCTCGGCCATCCCTCCCATCAGGGCAGGGGCTGACCCCTGCCTACCAGAATCTGGGAAGTTCTGTGAGGGGTGTGGCCAGCAGGTGGGTGGATGTGATGGGTGGCCTGATGGCTTTACCTGGAACATGCTGTCCTTTACTTTCTTGGAAGCTCAAGCTCACCAGTGGTGAAGGGCCCTGGCTCACCTGCTCTA
Organism: Xerus rutilus; assembly: GCA_028644305.1. NCBI lineage: Eukaryota > Metazoa > Chordata > Mammalia > Rodentia > Sciuridae > Xerus > Xerus rutilus. The sequence goes on from CM053401.1 coordinate 170,635,204, forward strand.
AAAGGGAAGACCAGAGGCAAGAAGCTGTGTGCCATCTCTGGACAAGCCACCTTGGACTCTCCAGCCTGATCAAGTCATCAGACGAAGGTGACCACATGGGCCATCCTGAGTGGGGCCAGGTGGCCAATGCACAGAATTGTGAGAAACAATCAAGCTGCCATTGGTTTAAACTGCTGTGTTTGGGGGTTTGTTTGTTACGCAGCAGCAAAAGCTGGAATAATTGTTAACAGAACAATAGCTCTAGGAAAAATTCCAGCGAGACCCACCTCTTGGCAGGACAGTGCAGGACGGAGGATATCTCATGAAGCACATCATGTGTCCTTAATTCACTTATTAGGACATGGGGAGTACAATGTTGATATTTAAAAAAATTTTTTTTTTGTTGTAGATGGACACGATACCTTTATTTAATTAATTTATTTATATGTGGTGCTGAGGATAAAACCCAGTGTCTCACACATGCTGGGCAAGCGCTCTACCACTGAGCCACACCCCAGCCCCCAATGTAACTCTTGCTTTCATCCGCTCATCAATATTTGACCACTGTGCTCCATAGAAAAGAGCAAGCTATCCTTAGCACTGGGGACACAGGTGGGTCAGGCCTGGTACTGTCCTCTAGAAGCTTCCAGAACACGAAGTAAGAGAAAAATCTTCTATGTGAGCTGGAGGTGCAGCTCAGTGGTAGAGCATTTGCCTAGCGTGCATGAGGTCTTGGGTTCCATCCCCAGGACTGAAAACAAACAAATAAACAAACAAACAAAATCCCTAATGTAATTGTTCAAGAAATATTTGTAGCTGGGCGCAGTGGCGATGCCTACAATCCCAGCAATGAGGGAGACTGAGGCAGGAGAGTCACAAGTTCAAGGTCAGCCTGGGCAATTTAGTGAGAATCTGTCTCAAAATACAAAATAAAAAGGGCTGGGGATGCAGCTGTGTTCAAATACCCCTGGGTCCAGTCTCCAGTGCCCCCCCTCACAAAAAAATCTGTGTGCCAGGGGCTGGAGCATTTCCTTGAGGAGGTAGCTTTTATGTCAGAAGCTGGAAGAGCAGGCAAGGTGACCTGCCAGGAGAAGAGGGCCAGGCCGGTGCGGGTCGCCAACAGCCACTGGGCTCATCTAAACTGACTCCATGTTGTGCAGAAGCAGGGACAGATTTTGCATGATTTTTTCAGAGACACTGAAGTTTCCTGGAATGCAGCGACCTGGAATTTGCATTTCCTGGAATGTAAATGGAGAAGACTGACTTCACTTGGCTTGGGACTCGGCAGCACCTCCCCTGTTCTGGAGGAACAGCACCAGCGACAGCCCCATGCAACACGCAACACCCGCACCTCGTCCTCCAGCATTTATCACTGTCACCTGCGGGCGGCTGGACCTGAAAGTTCAAACGCAGCCGCCTCATTAGGACTTTTAGCTCCAAAACACGCGCATCCGGCTCTCCGTGTATTCTCCTCCACTTTGTAGTCTGAGAATTACGTGAGCCTGTTTTTATTTGTAGGCAGGGAGGTTAAACCATTGGCAGATTTCAGGGCAGACAGGAGGGGCTTGATTGGGTTAGAACCCCAGGCATCTTCAAGTAGCCGCTTGCTGTATGCGTGGGGGTCTCAGGCCAGCGTGGGAACGAGCAGGAGGCGTGGGTTTGGAGCCTGAGGGCCAGCGCAGGGTGCAGGACGAGGCTGGAGGAGGGTCAGAACCTGGTGCACTGCAGGTGGGGGCAGATGGTGTGGCCACCGTGGGGAGGTCTGCAGTCATCCCAAGGCTGAGCGCAGAGTGCCATTGGAACAGCACGTCCACCCAAGAGAGATGAAAATGTGTTCTTGTACAAATTTGAACATGACCTTCATGGCAGCACATTCGCAATCACCAGGAAGGAGGAAACTGCCAAAACGTCCGTCGGCTGGCGAATGACAAACAAAACGGGACACGTTCCATACTCACGGTGAAATACGATTCAGCCATGAAAAGGAGTGATGGGGGCTGGGGCTGTGGCGCAGTGGTAGAGCGCTTGCCTACCATGCGTGAGGCATTGGGTTCGATCCTCAGCACCACATAAAAATAAAATAAAGATATTCTGTCCACCTACAACTAAAAAATAATTTTTTAAAAAAAAAAAGGAGTGATGCACTGCCTGGCATGGCGGGGCATGTTCATAATCCCAGCTATAGGGGAGGCTGAGGCAGGAGGATCGCCAGTTGGAGGCCATGCTCGATAACTTAATGAAACTCTATCTCAAAACAAAATTTTAAAAGGGCCAAAGGTGTAGCTCAGTGGTAGAGCACCGGAGCATGTGCAAGACCCTAGGTTTGATCCCCAGTACTGAAAAAAAAAAAAAAACAAATGATCACTGAATCGGCACCACTGGGGTGAAACCAGAGCCTCTGGAATGCCAAGCGTGCACTCTACCACTGAGCCACATCCCAGCCCCTAGACGCTTCATTTATTTATTTCAGGGATTGAACCTAGGGGCACTTTACCACTAGTTCTTTTTAATTTTTAATTTGAGACAGGGTCTCACTCAGTTGCTAATGCTGGCCTCCACCCTGGCATCCTCCTACCTCGGCCTTCCAAATTACTGGGAACAGTCATGTGCCACCACACTCCGTTCCCTATACCTTTAAAAAGTGAGTTTATTTTCACTTCAGTCAGAATGGCAGTTATCAAGAATACAAACAATAATATGTGTTGGCAAGGGTGTGGGGGGAAAGGCACACTCATACATTGCTGGAGGGACTACAGATTGGTGCAACTGATCTGGAAAGCAGTATGGAGATTCCTTAGAAAACTTGGAATGGAACCACCATTAGACCCAGCTATCCCATTCTTCAGTTTATACCCAAAGGACTTAAAGCCAACATACTACAGTGACACAGCCACATCAATTCACAATAGCTAAACTATGGAACCAACCTAGGTGCCCTTCAACAGATGAATGGATAAAGAAACTGTGGTACATATACACAATGGAATATTACTCAGCCTTAAAGAAGAATGCAATTATGGCACTTGCAGGTAAATGGACAGCACTGGAGAACATCATGCTAAGTGAAATAAGCCAATCCCCCCAAACCAAAGACTGAATGTTTTTGCTGATAAGCGGGTGCTGATGCATAGTGGGGGGTGACACAGGGAAAAAGGAGGAACTCTGGATTGTGCAGAGGGGAGTAGGGGGAGGGGTGGAGTGGTGGGGAGGACGGTAGAAAGAGACAGACATTATTACCCTGGACACACGTATGGTGACACTACTGCTGTGACTCTGCACCACGTACAGCCAGAGGAATGAGAAGTTGAGCTCCATCTGTGCACAATGTGTCAAAATGCATTCTACTGTCATGTATAACTAATTAGAACAAATTAAAAAACAGACGGGTGACCAGCAGAATAGAAGAAGGGGATCGGGGGAGGGAGGGGAGGGAGGGAGGGACTGGGGAATGAAACTGAGCAACTTATACTGTTTTGTCGTGTGCACATATGAATATATTATAGTAAATAAAAAAGTGAGTTTCTGGTGTTTAAATGATAAGCCACAAAACCATCGAACCAAGACAGAGCCAAGGAGAGGCGGAGCCTCGCTCCCCAGGGCCTCAGACTCAGCATCACGGTGGTGACACAGCGTTTCAGGGAGATCACTGTGGAGAAGGGACAGAGGCAGGCAGAACAGGTGGCCCTGAGGGGGCCGAGAGGGGACAAGCCCAGCTCAGAGCTGGAGACCCTCGACCGAGGCGGCGCCAATCCCAGGGGCAGCAAGCAGGGGTGAGGAGCACCTGGAGCCGGGGCTGCGGCCGGGCGCCATCGCTTCTGGAACCTGAAAACGCCCTCCTCCTGCATCTCCATCCCCAACTCCGGACTTTGCATAACGAGCTTCCAGGGGACCCCGTGCTGGTGGCCTGGGAGCTGGATCTGCTGCAGCAAAGGCCCCGACCAGGGCTCCCGACCCACGTGGGTGGGAAGGCGCTGTGTGGAGTGCAGGAGCCAGAAAAACGGACTCTGGGCGCGACGACAGCGGCCGGTGGCAGGTCGGAGGCCTGGTGCCTCTGCCAGGTGGCTCCCTGGCCTTGTGCTCGCAATGCATACCAGGACCAAGCTCTAGCTGTGGCATTGTTTTCGTCCTGTTAGAACTCCAGTTGTTGAGATAGAATCATTTCTTTCATGTAATGCATTTTTAAAAAATGTCCTTGGATCGTCACCTTGTGGCTGTAACAGCCCTGGAAAAAGTCTTTAAATATTTTCAAAAGCAAAGAGGTGGGCAGGGCAGGGTGAGAGGGACGAAGGCACAGGCCTCCCTGGAGACAAGCAGGACTTTGGAAAGGGAGGAAAGTGGCCTGGGACCAAGCCCAGCAGGGCCCCAGCTCCTCCACGGGAGAGTTCACTCCAGCTGGAATGCCCCAGGGAGCCTGAGGGACAAGAGTCCCCCTAGGACAGAGAGTGACAGTCCCAAGAATAGCAGTTGACTTACATAGTTAGTTCCTCTGTTTATCCAGCCTTTTCTAGAAAGTGTGGTGTTTCTCAACTTGCTTGAGGACAAGAATAGCCACAGGGGCTGTCTACAGAGGCAGATGTTATGCAGGTTATGGTGGCTCTAATCCCAGTGGCTTGTGACAGTGGCTTGGGAGGCTGAGGCAGGAGGATTGCAAGTTTGAGGCCAGCCTCTGCAATTTCGAAAGGACCTAAGCCACTTAATGAGACCTCCTTTCAAAATAAAAAAATAAAAAGGGCTGGGGATGTGGCTCAGTGGTTGAGTGTCCCTGGGTTCAATCTCCCATACAAAAAAAAAAAGGCAGACGGGCTTGCGTGTGGCTTGAGGCAGAACAACTGCCTAGCATGTACCAGGCCCTGGCTTCCATCCCCAGTACCACCACCTCCACCAGGAAAGGACCCCACCCCAGACCCAGTGATGCAAATGTCCAGGTGAGACTGGCAATTGGTGACCATGGGCAAGCTCCTCAACTCCCCTGAGCCTGTCTCTTCATTTTAAATAGGGACAAGAACAGCCCCCAGCCTCCGGGACCTGGCTGACACTGTGTGCGGTTACCGCCCACTCCCTGCCTCCTGTTCCTGGAGGGAGCACATCTCCACACTGGCCCTCTCCCACCACTGTCCCCAGAGGGGCAGCTGCCGGGTCTGCGTCACCCAGCCCTGCCATCTAGCCTGGTGGTATCCCGGCCGATGCTGCCCCGGCCTCCCGTGGTCCTTCCCCTGCCAGACCCCGCAGTGCAGCCTGTGGCGCCCTGGGCAGGGAGGCAGGGAGGTCCACGGGCAGTGGGGCCTGCAGCTCCCGGGGCACAACAGCGAGGGGGCCCGTCAGGCACAGGAGAAGCGATGCTAGGGAGCCCACGAACCCCGGTGCGCGGGCTGCTGCCCGTGAACGCGACCGGCTGTTCTAGGCCACCTCTTAATGTGTATTTGCATAAACTCGAAAATTATTATCAGCAAATATGACATGGCAGCAATGTGACCAGTGACACAGCCACTCGTGGTCGCCACGCACCCTGCCTCCACCTGGCTGGCCACCGGGACCTTCGTTCACACCCACACCAGCACAGCACGTGGTTCCTTGTTGAGCCACATCCCCAGGCGCAGGCATCGCTCATTCCATGGGGACCTTGTGGGACTGCCATCCTGTGTGCCATCCTGTGTGCCACCCTTCCTGGAGGGAAGCACCCTGGGGTTGCGCGAGACTGTACCGGATACTGACTGGTCACCCTCACTCACTGCTGAGCACTGACCATGTCCAGAGCTGTTCTGGACACGAGGAGAAGCGGGAAAACCAGGTCTGTGCCTTCCTCGAGCTCATGTGCCTGCGAGGCAGCCAAACCCCCAGCACAGCCAGCTGCCGTGTCCTGCCTCTGACCCAGCCCCGCAGGGACAGCAAGCTGAGGAGCAGGGCTGGCGGAGGGGAACCCGAAGACCAGGACTGCAGGGGTGACAGGAGGGAGGTTAAAAGGAGCCTGGGTGTCTCCTGGGCTACTCAAGAAGATGAGTATTGACTCAGAGACATCAGCAGCTCTGAGCAGCGGGGACGACATCATCTGGCTTAGATTTTACTGGAATCCTGGTTTATGGTGGAGAATAACTATAAAGGGCAAGTGTCAGAGTAGAAAGACCAGAGAAGAGGCCACTGGAAAAGTCCTCGCAAGAAGCTGGGCTCGGTGATACAGGCCTATAATCCCAATGACTCGGGAGGCTGAGGCAGGAGGATTACAAATTCCAGGCCAGCCTCAGCAACTTAGCAAGACCCTGTCTCAGAAAAATACAAGGACTGAGGGTGCAGCTAAGTGATAGAGCACCCCTCTGTTCAACCCCCAAGACTGCAAGGAAAATAATTAACTAAGAAAAGTTTATAATCTTTGCATTGGTCTCTAAGGGGTGAGAGATCATCTCAGGTTTTTGTGAAGCATTCTCCGAGACCAGCAGACACAGGCGTAGAGAATCATTGCTCTGGTTTTTTTTTCTGTCTCTTTTTTGGGGACTCAGACTCCTTCTTAGCCCGTCTGATGGCAGCGCTGGGCTCTATGTGGTGTCTGGGGAGGGATAAGGAGTAGGAACGGAAATGCCAAATTCCTACAGAGCCCTGCACCCTGCATGGCGCCCAGGTGCTCACACGCACGGGAGGGGCTGAGCCTCTCTCCTGCCCATCTGGTCTGCCTGCCTGCGGCCAGCAGAAGATCCTGGGCTGCAGGTCTCTTTTTTTTTCTTTCCTTTTTTTTTTTGGTACTGGGGATTGAACTCAGGGGCACTCGACCACTGAGCCACACCCCCAGCCCTATTTTGTGTTTTATGTAGAGACAGGGTCTCACTGAGCTGCTTAGCGCCTCGCCCTTGCTGAGGCTGGCTTTGAACTCACGATCCTCCTGTCCCAGCCTCCCTAAGTGCTGGGATGACAGGCGTGCTCCTTTGCGCCTGGCTCATGGGGCCCCTTAACATGCCCTTTGGAGACACTCAGACAACTGTTTACACTTAACACACACAGGACTTCAAAGCCCAATGTCACCTCTTCCTGGCTGTGTAGCTTTGAAACAGTCACTGCACCCTCCTGGCTCCCGGTTTCCTCATCCATAAATAGAGAGTAATAACAGCCTATCTCTAGGGCGGGACGGCTGGGTGACATCATGCCCATAAAGGTTTATACAGTCAACTCTCCACCAGTGGCAGCCATATTAGGGGAACCAAAGTGGGAGGAGCCAGACCCTGGGGAGCACTGAGTGTCACTAAGGGAGGGGCAGGGTGGCACCCAACTGGCTGGGGGCAGGGTGGGGAGAGACAGACAGAGACAGAGAGGACATCGGCTACTCTGGCCATCGCACCAGATGCAGACTTCAGCATGTGGGCTTGTTCTGGTTTTGGTTTTGGTACTAGGGATCGAACACAGGGTGCTTTACCAATAAGCCATATCCCTGCCCTTTTACATTTTTTTTTTTTGATACAGGGTCTCAAAAGGTTGCTTAGGGCCTTGCTAATTTGCTGAGGCTGGCCTCAAATTTAATATCCTCCTACACCAGCCTCTCAAATTGCTGGGATTATAGGCATGTGCCACCACGCCCAGCTGGATGTGGTTTTTAGTTCTGGTAGGGGTGTTAAGGGATAACCCGAGGGGTGGTGGGTGCCACTGCGTGACAACCTGCCGTCAGACATCTTGAATCTGGCAACTCTGGGGACATAGGGCATCAGAGGGTTGGAAATGAAGTTGTAACCCCGGATGACCAGAGAGACAGCTACTAACAGAAATAGCTCACCAGGAAATAAGGAAGAAGACCAAGGATGACCTTTAGGAAACAGTTCAGAAAGAATGTCAGCGTGGGCAGTGCCCATCAGATCTTGATCTGCGGCCACTTCTTGTCCTTGAATACCCTCCTGGTACACTGAAATGTGACCTTTCTGTATGACTCCAAAGAGGAACTGCAGTGGCCACAGGTGAAAACTCTGGCCTTAATTAAATTGAAATGCCAGCTGGACGCAGGGGCACACACCTGTTATTCCAGCTACTTGGAGGCTGAGGAAGAAAGATCACAAGATCCAGGCCAGTGCAGGCAACTCAGGGACATCCTGTCTCAAAATTCAAAACGAGCTGGGGACGTGGTTCAGAGGTAGGGCTCCTGCCTCGCATGCCCGAGGCCCTGGGTTCTATCCCCAGCACCGGGCTGGGCCGGGCCCAGTGGACTGACAGCCCGACTCGGGCTCAGACAGGATAGCACCCCTGTTGGACCAGGAGCAAAGCCTGCTGGGCCCATGGGAGGATGGGGAAGGAGCCAGGCCCTGGGGCCTTGTGCGCATGGAAGCTTCTGTCCACCTTCAGGGTCGCTCCAGGAAACCGCTCCTGCTCCCAGACGGGGCGCTGAGGCAGGGAGCCCCAGCCCCAGATCCCAAAGTCGGGGCCCAGACCCAGACGGGGACCCAAGTCAGCTGCCTCCAACACCCATGCACACCACTCACCAGCTGCACCGAGATGACGAGGTGAAGTTCCAAGGGGCCCGAGACACGACCATCAGGACAGGCTCATGTGTGACCTGGAAGTCAGTATTTAGAGCCTCCATGGGGACTCCGCCGGGTGCCACACAGGCACGGGAACCACCCCTGGGCCTTTAAGAGATGGACCGGAACCCTGCTGGGAAGACCCAGGAGGGCACCTTGCCTCTGCCTTCTCACGGGGACACCCTGACCCAGTGCTGCCCCCTTTCCCGCGACTAGACCCACCAAAGGTGAGTGGGTCCCGTCACACACTTGGCCACTCTGAAGTCTGACGGCTGACGCAATCTATCAGGAGCCGACTCTGGCAGCGCCCATGGCATTTAAAACGTGCCCAGCCGCTGGCTCCCGGGAGTCTCCTCTAGGGACGTGCACAGGCCAGAGCACAGGACACACACGGGACAGTCAGCGCAACGCTCTGAGTCATGATGACCTCGTTGTGCACCCTCACAGACTGCCCAAGCAAAGCATGATGTACCTAAACCGTGGAAAGCCAGGCAGCCAGGAAAAAGGATGAGGAAGTCATGTGACTGGCAAAGAGGACGAGTCATGTGACACACTGTCGGTGCACCAAGCAGGATGTGTCAGGAAGGCCTGGTGGGCCAGTTTCTGTGCTGCAACGTGCAGTTGAGACCTGGAGGAGTGAAGGCCAGGCTCCGCCCCACTTACATAATAAAAATGGAATTGTTTCCACCTGTTGAATGCCACATAAGGTAACAATATAGAGATCTCATCTAAATGGGGTTTTTTTTTTTGAGGAGTGTGAGTTGCTCTACCACTGAACCACATCTTCAGCCCTTTTTATTTTTATCTTGAGACAGAGTCTTGCTAAATTGCTTAGAGCCTTGCTAAGTTGCTGAGGCTGGCTTGCAATCCTCCTGCCTCAGTCTCCCAAGTCTCTGAGGTTACAGACGTGCACCACCATGCCTGGCCTTTTTATATTTTATTTTGAGCAGGGGATTGAACCCAAGGCCTTGCAAATGCTAGGCAAATGCTCTACCCTCAGCTTTTTAAAATTTAATTAATTTATTTTTTATTTTTATTTTTTACTTTTTGGTACCAGGGATGAACTCAGGGCCCTCGACCACTGAGCCACATCCCCAGCCCTGTTTTGTGTTTTATGTAGAGACAGGGTCTCACTGAGTTGCTTAGTGCTTTGCCATTGCTGACGCTGGTTTTGAACTCGCGATCATCCTGTCTCAGCCTCCCAAAGTGCTGGGATGACAGGCGTGCGCCACCGTGCCTGGCTAATTTTATTTTTAATTATTTTTTAAACAGGATTTGCCAAGTTACTAAGGCTGCCTCAAATTTGAGATCCCCCTGCCTTAGCCTCCTGAGTAGCTGAAATTGCAGGTGTGCACCACCACGCCTGGCTCAAAACCCAGCTTCTGAGTTGGAGGTTCCACAGAACCACGCTGAGTAGTGTCGCGCTTGAGGTCACCATTGCAACACAGCATGATCGTGTCCTCCTAGGACACTAGATTCTTAAAGAAATGTAAATCGTTTTGTTCAATGAAATGGCTTCCGGTTTAATCATCTGTACAGTACAGAGAGCCTTGGAAATAGTGTCTGGGGCTTTGAGTCTCTCACCTGTTGAACCGTCCACTTCATAAAGTTGTTGGGTCAGTGACGCTGAAAGCACTACACCCACCTGGATCTAAGCAATACCATTCAAATCTCTAATCATCAAGTTCTTTTTTTTTTTAAAATATTCTTTTTTATATTTATTTTTAGTTGTAGGTGAACAGAATATCTTTATTTTATTTTTATGTGGTGCTGAGGATCAAACCCAGTGCCTCATGCGTGCTAGGCAAGCGCTCTACCACTGCGCCATAACCCCAGCCCATCATCAAGTTCTTTTGATAGTCCAAGAACTCAAAGCCAGATGTGATGACGCTCGCCTGTAATCCCAGCAACTCAGAAGGCTGAGGCGGGAGGATTGCAAGTTCAAAGCCAGCCTTAGCAATTTAGGGAGGCCCTAAGCAATTCAGCAAGGTCCTGTCTCCAAATGAAAATAAAAAGGAGCCAGGCACAGTGGTGCACGTCTGTCATCCCAGCACTTTGAGAGGCTGAGACAGGAGAATAGTGCCAGGCCCTGGGGGCCACCTCCAGTACCAAAAAGCAGGGCCTGGCACACACCAAGCGCTTGCTGTACCTGAGCTTCCCCCTAGGAGTCCCGGCCAGTCCCAGGGCTGTTTATTCAGCACTTGTCAAAGGCCAGAACACCTTAGGTGAGATATTTGTAAACAGGAAGAATTTTTTCCCAGGGCTTGGGATGCCGGCAGGCTCCAGCCCACTGGAACCGCTTCCCCCTCTGGAGTGGCTCCGCCCAGCATCCTATCTTATTTTGTATTTGTTTATTTTGGTGTTGGGGATTGATCCACTGAGCTGTATTCCCCAGTCCTTTTTCTTTTTTGAGACGGAGTCTTGCCAAATCGCTGGGACGGGCCTTGGACTTGCCTCCTCCTGCCTCAGCCTCTCCAGGACCATGACTGAAAGAATGAATATTTTTTGGGGGGGTGCTGGGGATCACCCAGGGTCCTGTACACGCCAGGTAAGCGCTCTACCGAGCTATGTCCATAGCCCCCACCATCCTGTTTTAGAGGCCAATCAGAGGGGGAGGCACTTGGGAGGCGGCAGGACCTGAAGGAGGGTCCCCTGCTGGACGCCCCTGGGCTCTTGGCTCCCTGGTCTCCTCTGTGGTTCCCCAGAGTGCCGAGTCATGGGCTCACCTCTGGCTGGCTTTGCTGTTGTTCCCCAGCCTGTCGCCATCGGTATGATCTTACATCAATTTGGCATTCCTTAAAAAATTTAAAAATATGTTCACTTCTTAAGTGTCTCCTGAGGGACAAAAAACTTCTAAAATGAGGCTGTTCTCCCTCCCAGATGTTGAACTCAGTGAGGTGAAGTCACTGGGTCTCTGTCAGCAAGTTAGTTGGTTGTTGGTTTATTTTCATTTTGGAAACTTTCTCCATGGTTAACTATCTCCCTCCTCCTTAAAAAGTCCCCCCAGGAACTCTGATCTGACTCTGGGGCCATGGGGCGGGTCCCCTGGAGGGTGTTATCTTTCTAGAAGGCTCTTAGAAGGCAACCAGCCTTGCAACCCAACTCGTAGCTGACTTCTTACCTGGAGGATTGTCTCAGGCCAGGGGAAGGACAGAAATATGCTCTCTGCTCCCAAACAAAATGATACATTTCATAAAGGAAGAAACAGTTTCAAGCAGGGCCCAGCGATGCACTCCTGTAATCCCAGTGGCTCAGGAGGCTGAGGCAGAAGGATCGAGTTCAAAGCCAGCTTCAGAAACTTAGTGAGGCCCTAAGCAACTTAGTGAGACCCTGTCTCTAAATATTTTAAAAAGGGCTGGGGATGTGGCTCAATGATTAAGCGCCCCTGTGTTCAATCCCCGCTACCAAAAATAAAAAATAAAAAAGACATGGACAGGGAGAGCCCTGCAGGTCCGTAGGGTAGGTGGCATCCGGGCAAGTTATCCAACCCTCTGGGCCTGAGTTCCTAAATCTGTGACTGAGGGTGAGCACATGTGTCCAGGGGCTTTCATGAAGATGGAACCGAGTGTGAAGGGACCCCAGGGACTCCGGGCTCTGGGGGCTGCAGCAGGGAAGCCGGGTAAGCGTGGCTGCCTTGGGGGTCAGCGAGCTGCTGGGTCTTTAGGACGGTGCCCCTGCTTGTCCCAGATGCTTGTCTCTGGCTGTTGCTTCAGGGCTGCCTCCAGCCATCTGCTCCCCGCCATTGCTGCTCGTCCCATCTTCTCAGTAGCTGCCGCAGGGGGCCGGCAGTGGGCTTCTCTGCTTCCTGCGATCTGGACCCGACACTCCCCAGAGCTCCCAGCCGGCACTCTCACAGGACAAGCATGAAGAGAATTCATCAGGAACCAGACAAGGAGCCTCCGCAACAGCCCCGGCTCCCGTCACCTTCCTCAGCCTGCAGGCACCTGGCGGGGCGTGGTGGTACATGCCTGTGATTCCAGAGACTTGGGAGGCTGAGGAAAGAGGACAGCAAGTTAAAGGCCAGCAGGGACGACTTTGTGAGGCCCTCAGCAACTTAGGGAGACTCTGTTTTAAAAAAAGAAAAAGAACTGGGCGAAAGTGCCCCTGGATTCAATCCCAGCACCCAAACAAACGAAAAGCAAAGCAAAAGAAGAAAACAAAAGTGTCCCCCTCCTCCTGGGCCGGCGTCTGTGACGACTTCTTATCTAACCATTTCTTCTTTTTCTTACTACTTGAAGAGTAGGAGTCAGACCCACAACTTTTTTCTGGCGGTGATGGGGCTTGAACTTGGGGCCTCGCTTGCGTTAGTAAGTGCTCTACAGGGAGCTTCCCCCAGCCCAGTGAGGACGGCGTGAGAGCTCCCTGTGTGCTAGGCGCTTTGCCAAAACTCTTACGAAATCTCACTGGAGCCTTGTGACAGACCCGGGGAGTGGGTACCATTTTACAGATAAGGACACTGAGCCAAGGAGGCCAGCCAGTCCCACTGCTGGGCAGGAGCGGGACTGGAACCCGAGCAGCACCTCGTTCCTGCCCCAGCTCTTCATCAGGTGTCTTCTCTTCCGCCTTCTCCTGCTCCAACTTTGCTTTCTAGCCCAGGTCCCGCCCCTGTGACGGGTCACACGGCCTTGGGCCAGGTGCCTCATCCTGCAAGCCTCAGTCTGCACCTGTGAAGAACAGGAACATTGTGTGCCAGCCGCCCGAGGACGGAAGGCTGTCAAGTGCAGCGGGGTGAGCAGATGCTCAGAGCCTATTATTATTATTATTACTGCTGTTCTACCAGAATGTCCCTACTGAAGACTGAATTGTGTCCCCCACAAAGGATATGTCGAAGCCTTAACCCCCAGTACCTGTGAAAGAGACCCTATTTGGAAACAGGGTTTTTGCAGATCTATCACATTAAGGTGATGTCATTCGGGTGGGCCCGAAAGCCACTGAGTCCTTACACAAACAGATACAAAGAGACACAGAGACACCCGGGAGAACTCCTCGTGATGATGGAGACAGACACTGGACTGATTTGGCCGTAAGCCAAGGAATGCCAATGACTACTGGTAACTACCAGAAGCCGAGAGAGGCCTGTCCTGGGAACAGCCTGTCCCTCAGCGTCTCCACAAGGAACCAGCCCCGCCAACACCTTGGTTTCAAACTTGCAGGCTCCAGAACTGCGAGAAAGCACATTTCTGGTGTTTGGGTGCCTGGCCTGTGGCACAGACAGCCTGTGACTTAGGGTAGTTCCAGAGCGCTGCACTCAGTAGGAACCATACTTCGGATTTTGAATCTGATCTTTTCGAAGGCTAGCAGAATGGGAAGCTGCGGCCTCGGGATGCTGGGCAGTGCAAGGAGCTGCAGCTCCCAGTCCCCAGCCACCGTAAGGGCGGACCTGGACCGGTGTGCTCTCCAGCACGCCCTGTGGCTAAACCAGGGTGCACAGTAGGGGAGGTGTGTGCAGCGCCTTTTCCACTTGTGATATTTCCAATTAGCAATGGTTTATCAGAACGTGAGCCCGTTGTAGGCTAAGGGGCATCTGTATTTTGTTACAGCAGCCGGAGAAATTAATACAGTTCCTTCCATAACCTAAATCCAGACCTTCAGTTTTGTGTCCACACAAATCCAGGTGCCTCTTGAAGCCCACGCCTGCAAACTTGCTTTCCTCAAATCTGTCTCGATTTCTGACCCCAAGTCAGAAACTTGCAAGGACTCCTGAGCTTGCAATGCCATTTCCCAAACTGGCTCAAGGGTCAGAATAGCCGGATGTTCATTAAAATGACGGGTTCCTGCCAGGCATGGTCGTGCACACAAGTCATCCGAGATCTGGGAGGCCGAGGCAGAGGCAGGGGGAGTGTAAGTTTGAGGCCAGCCTCAGCAATTTAGTGAGACCCTGTCTCAAAATAAAAAATAAAAAAGCACGGGGATTGGGGATGAGGTTCAGGGGTGAGGCAGCCCTGGGTTAGAAGTGGGCTCACAGAAGGGTGCTTGGAGTCTTCCTGTCTAATGGGCACCTAAGCTGCTACTTTTCCTCAGGCACACTGGGGACACTCTGGCCTAGGAGATAAAGTCTGGAAGAGGCCAAAGATCTTGCTCTATGACCTCTGCAAAATAGTGCCCACCCCCTGCTCCAATGTCACCCCCATGTGGGGCACTGCCCGCCTGTGCTCCTCCAGCCTGCTCAGCTCTACATGAGCCTCTGTTCTTCCCATTCTCTTGCCTAGACCGCTTTGTCTCCTTCCGTCCTCGGATGCCACAGACCCTGAAGTTCTCATGACTCCAAGATGGCTTCCCGCAGGTCTCCATCACACCTGCAAGGTTGCACCATCCTGCCCACAGTCTCATTTTGAGCCGTTCTTCTCTACTCAGAGCTCTGGGTACTTCACTACTGAGCCCCTTTTTATTTTTTATTTTCATACAAGGTCTCACTAAGTTGCTGAGGCTGGCTTTGAACTTGAGATCCTCTAGCCTCCTCTCCCTTGGGATTATAAACATGCGCACCTCACCCAGCCTCTTTCTATTTTTTTACAGTACTGACGCTGGGGATTGAACCCGGGTGCTCTACTACTGTATTCTCAGTTCTTTTTTAAATTATTTTTTGAGAGAACTTGGTAAATTGCCCACGATCCCAGGATCATTCACCTTGGGCTTGTGATCTTCCTGCCTCAGCCTCCTGAGGAACTGGAATTACAGGTGTGCTTTACCACACCTGACCTTGGGCTTGTTATTTTTATTTATTTAATTTATTGGTGCTGGGGAGTGGACCCAGGGCCTCCTGGATACTAGGCAAGCACTCTACCACTGAGGCACACCCCGGCCCCAGGGCTTTCTTTCACTTCCTCAAACACACCAAGATTTTCCCTGGGTCCTTGGCACATGCTCCTCTCTGCCTGGAACCCCCCACCACACACACCAATCACCTCCTGAGAGCTCTTCCCACAGTCCATCCTAAGCACAACAGGCACACGAATGCACTCTGTTTTCATTCCAATCACCGAATCGCATTTGACCAGTTGCTAACATTCAGAGGTCAAAAGTGTTACACAGGAAAGCCCAATCTCTTAAGGAATCAGATGGCCTGCCCACTCTGGTTTCTTTTTTGAGGGTGGGGGAGGGAAGGAATTGAACTCAGGGGCACTCGACCACTGAGCCATGTCCCTACCTGTTTTGTATTTTGAGACAGGGTTTTACTGGGTTGCTTTTAGCACCTTGTTTTTGCTGAGGCTGGGTTTGAACTGGCGATCCTCCTGCCTCAGCCTCCTGAGCCACCAGGATATAGATGTGCGCCACCATACCCTGCAGGGGCCTACCCACTCTGAATCCTCATGCCACTCAGCCACACAGCCATGTGGCCTGAGGGCTCTAGCTGCTTTCAGTTGCCAGCCTGGGTCGTAAAGCTAGTTGGGCTTGGTGGCATTCTCTTCTCACCCCCTAAGTTTGGGCCACTTGCTTGTCTTCCTCCCTGGGTGGACAGTTTTCCTCACCAGTGTGGCCCATCAGTGGCTTGTGCCTGGCACAGATCTAGACTTCAGTAAACACACACAGGCTGGATGAAAGACAGATAAATGAAGGGCTGCCCCTCCCCGCAGGCCACCCCCACACTCCTCCATTTAATCCACTCTGTTTTGCAAGACTCATTAACTGGCTGCCTGGAGTGCCTGCCTCCTCTGTGCATCTTATTAAAACACAACCTGATTCTTTTCACCCCGGGTTCTAAACATTCTAGGAGTCTCCAGCAAAAACTCACGCCCCAGCCTCTGGGGCCACTCCCTATCTGCTTCCCACCCGCCTCCCAGCCCTCACCTCTGAGAGCACCCTGCCCAGCCCACAGGGGCCCCTGGGCCGAGGACCCCGGCTTTGCCTGCAGCCCTGCCTGGAACACCCGCCCGCGGGCCTGGCAGACTCCTCCTCATTCCTGCCCAGCTCCAGCCAGGCCCTTCACCGGGGAAATGCGGGCTGCCCACAGTGACTCAGTCACTCTGAGGTTCCCACCCCTGCACTGGCACCCTGGCCTCAGCTTTGGGAAATGGCTTAAAATAGCAGCTGGTGCTTCCCCCGAAGCCCCTGCTTGTGCCAGGCACCGGGCGTGGCTCATCTCCTGAATTCTCACACCTGTCCCCCACCCTGCCCAAAAGGTCCCCTGGCCCCCAAGCTGCAGAAGCACAGGCTGCCCAGGCACCTCCGACTTCCCAGAGGCCACTCTGCCACCTGCCTTCACTCGGCTCCTCAGGCCACCAGGCCTCCGTCCTTCTTCTCTTCCCCCTTGTGGTCTTCATCTCCTCCATGGCTCTGATCCTTACACACCTTTATTTCCGCGGATCTGTGTTCTGTCTCTCCCACCTGGTCAGCTAGCTCCAGGAGGAGGGTGCAGGGCTTCTGTCCCCCCTCACCCAGTAGTCCATTTCCTGAGCTGCCTGACACACAACAGGCATTTGATCAATATTATCAAATAGAGGAGGCTGGTACCGCCAGCCTCCAGGTCAGCTCCTCTGGAGGCTGAGGTGGGAGGACCATTGGAGCCCAGGAGTCCAAGCCCAGCCTGGGCAACACTGCGAGAACCCACCCCTAGCTCCAAAAAAATTTGAAAAGTTAAAGAGAGTATCACTATCACCCTCATCTCACTCCTGAGGAAAGGGTGGTTGAGATGTGCAGAGTCCACGGCTGGGTGCGGGTAGAGCCAGATGTGACCCTGGATGGTCGACTCGAGTGCCCGCCCTTTGACGCTATGCCACTCTCTCCCTGGGTCTGACTTCTTGGCCAGACGGTGAGTTCCCTGGGGGCAGGAACTGTCTGACTCCTCTTTGATTTCCTTGTCTGGTGGATGTTCAAAGTGTTTGCTTGAACACACCAGTCTACGTGTGGACCGTGAAAGGTAGGTGGCGGGAATCGCAGGGGCATTCTTTATCGCTGGTATCCTTTATCTCTATGCCAAGTGCAATGTTAGGTACACATGTGGAGCCTATTAAACACTTGATGCACTAATGAATTCTATGATGGCAATAATAATAAAAATAATTAGATGGCAATAATAACTATAATAGGGAACATTTATGGGCCCTATCATAAGTGCTTGGTACATGAGTGAAGACAATTCTCTCATTACCCTCATTTTCCAGATGAGGACATAGAAGGTCAGAGAAGTTAAGAACTTGACCAAGGTCACACAGCCGGGAGATGGCATGGGCAGAGCTCGACTGTAGGTGTCTGTCCTGCCTCATGCTCCTCAGGACCACTCCAGGCTGCCTCCGGCCTCTCAGATGTTGATTAAAAATTGCCTCATGTGAAAACAAAAAGAAAGGTTTTCTAGACATTTCCACTTCACTTCAAGGTTCAAGTACCTCTGAGTTCAATCCCTGGTAGCAAAAAAAAAAAAGGGGGGGGAGATTTCTCTCCAGGGCCTTGGCAGGCAACGTTACTTGCACACTGCGCCTGATGGTGTGCGAGCTTCACAGCCGTCTCCTCTGAGGCCCGCAGCTATCTGGTGAGGAAGGCACTGCGTGCCATCTCCGGAGGGGCAGAGAACTGAGGCTCTCAATGGTTAAGGGAATAGGGTCAAGGTCACCCAGGCAGCACGGAGCAGAGCAAGGACTTAAATGAACATCCGTCAGCTTACAAAACAAAACCCAAGTGCCTCCAGACATAGAGCTCTTCAATGTAGCTTAAAATTAAATAAGTTGATCCATGGAAAAGCACTTAGCAGTTCCTGGCACCTAGTAGGCCTCTTTAAAATGTTAACGCTCATCATCTTCATCAACACCTCTTGAAAAACTCGAGTCTTTTGGCCGATGGATGCAGCCTGTCTGTCGACTCTGATGAAAAGATTACTTTTTTCATTCCAGTTCATCCCTGGTAATGTTGAAATAATGATCAATCTCTGTTATCTCTGGGGAACCATATACTGTTCAGAGCTGGAAGGGATTGTGGGGATGATCTCATCTGGTGCCTGCATTTACACATGCAGAAATTGAGTCCCAGCGAGGGAAAGGTCAGAAAGCAAACTCCAGGCAGGACCAAGTCACGGACAAGACTTAGGAATAGTGTCCTCCATGCTGCTGCCCACGAAGATGGTCTTTTACCTAAAAGGCCATCTGGCTTCTTCAAGTCTACAGTAAAGAATTAATTCATCTCCCTAGCTGTGAGCACCTCCACCCAGCCCCACACACAAACTAGTAAAGCATTATAAGCCATTAACCAGAAGGCAGATCATGTGACTTAGTTCCACCTCTGCTAAAAGGCTTAAAATGCTTCGGTGAGTAGCCTGAGATTCATAAATATACACTTCAGCTCTTTTTCAAAGAATTATTAACCAGCTCCATCAAAACTGGAACTTGAGCAGTCAAGGAGAAAAAGAGCTGGCAAGAGAAATTCCTTGAGAAACACTTTTACCCACATTGTCTGTCTCCTTGCCCCCTCCCCTCTCCGCCGGGAGTCAGAGGAAGAGGGAAAGAAGTATCATTATGTAAAATGTGAACTAAGAAAACGAACTGTGGAAAACTACGACAGGCTCTTCCTACCCCAGAAGATAGATTTCAAAGGAACATAACAGGGTGTTTGCAGAAAAGACAGAAATGTCGGGAGGAGGATAAAGCAGAGGTACAGGCCTGACTTCCCCCACAGGCGGAGACCAGCCGGACAGGGTGTGGGTGTGGTACTCTGGTCTCCCATTTCCGACTAATGATTTTGAGAACCTATAATTTTTGGAGCCATGGGACACTTATCTCTCTAGCCCACTGAGTACTAATTCTCCCAGGCGTGGAACCAGCCTTTCATGCTACATGTAGGTCTCCATCAGCTTTGGCTTAAGGATTTGGGGGTGGGGAGAGACAGTGCAGAGAAATGAGATTAGGGTCAGTCTTCAAAGTGAAGGAACAGGAATAGAGATTCTCTCTGTGCGGTTCCTCTGGGCTTTACACTTCTCAAGAAAGGGTGAAATTCAAGCTTCCAGCCACCAGGCCCGCCTGTTAACAGCTCTTGGAACACAAGGGCTGCCCTCCTCCACACCTTTATCAAAGTCAAACCATTTTCCACATTCCATCCTTACACAACCCAGGCACACTAGTGAGTGACGCAGGCCGCAAGCACATTCTGCTTAGGAGATCCAGGAAGCTCTGGCCTGGCCCTCCCTTCTAGAGGAAAGTCCAAGCAAAGAGGGATGCCACACCTGGGGGGAGGGGAGGGAGGATGTGACGGCACCTCCAGGAATGCAGGGCCCACGCAGGTGCGTTGGCACTCATGAACTTCCTTCTTAAAAGGCCTGATAAATCAGTACCGATAACAGTAATAAAGCTCAGCCACCCCACAACCAGTCACACAGACCTGGGCCCTGGCTCCTAGGGCGTGGCCCCTGATGAGGCGAGGAGGGTGGCAGCTGAGACTGGAGGTGTCCTTAAAGGTTGTAACAAGTTTTCTAGTTCAACAGTTACATGGTGTGCTCTAGGGTCCCTGAGACCTTTTTAGTGGGTTCAAAAGGCCAAACTGTTTTTGCAATACTGTCATTTTTTTCTCAACCCTACTGTCTCATAAGTGTACGATGGAGTTTTCCAGAAGGAACATGACATGTGATGATATCATCACAGATGACTACTGGAATGTGTGCTTGTGTACTCGTGTGTTTTAAACATGTCTGTTTTAATTCTAATGTGATAGTGATAGAGCACACATAAAATACTTTTAAGTTCGCTGTAATTTTTAATAGTGTAAAATTTGAGACCCTCAAAGTTGAGAGCTGCTGTACTAATTCAAACAGTTACAGAGCGTCAGGCCCAGGGCCGCCCTCACACCTCACCTATTTCCAGCTGAGTCTGAGTCACATCAGTACGCTCTACCAGGGGGCGGGAAGCCGGGCTGGGAGGGTAACCCTTCCCCTGGTACTTCCATCAGATGGCCTGAGAAGCCTTAAAATCCTTTTTTTTTTAAGGTTTTTACTTTTTGTAGTTGTAAGTGGACAGAATGCCTTTGTTTATGTTTACGTGGTGCTGAGGATGGAACCCAGTGCCTCACACATGCTAGGCAAGCGCTCTGCCACTGAGCCACAGCGCCAATCCAAGCCTTAAAGTCTCCTACATTTGATGAACTGAAGCCTCCAGGACAAAGATGCTCTCCACCTTTGAACCTAGGGAGCAGAGGCAGCCAGGAAAACCCCACTCAGCTCCAGCACCGCTGCCACATCTGTGACAGGCTCTGTGCCCAACGCTCACTGTGGGCCAAGCAGAAGAGGCCCCGGCCCTGGGAGTTCTCATTCGGGGCGGTGGCAGATTATTCGTAAAATTCAAGGAGACATGGGAAACCTGGAACTTGCCATAAGCTGGGCGGAAGAGGTACAGGAGTTAGGAAGGGTTCGCGTGGGCAGGGACGGGAGCGTGGAAGGAGCCCTCGGGCCCCAGCTCGCCCCCCGCGCTGCCCGGTCCTCCTCACGGCTCTGCCTTCAGGGGGTGGGGCTGCTGGGTCTCCTCCAGCCACGATGCCCTCGCCTCCCCAGGGCCGAGGGAACAGGTCGGCGTTGGAGCGCATGGGGCCTTCGGTTACCCGGGGACACGGTGGTCACTAAGGGAACTGAACACAATCCAGGGGCGGCGCCGAGGCACGAGCAGCCAAGAAATGGCTGGAGGGAGGCTTCGGAGGTTTAAAATAAGAAAGCCCCGAGAGCGCTGCGAGGTGCTCAGGCCCCCGGCCCCCACGTCCCTCCTCTCGGCGCGCACCTGACGCCCCGGCCCCGGGCTCAGGGCAGTGCGGAGCCTCTTCAGGCCACACCAGGCCCACACCGAGGTTCTCCGCGGCGATGCTGCAGACGCGGGAAAACTTGTGTGGCAACCAAGAGTTGCAGCCGGACGGCTAAACGACGCGAGAGGGTGGCCGAGGGGCGTCCCAAGTGGAAGAGGAGGAGCGGAGCGGGCGTCCCAGCAGCCCCACGGCGCCATGGCAACCGACACGGACGCGCGCCCCCACCCCTAGCGCCGGCGTGCGACTGGCGCGCGCCAAGCTCACGGGGAACCAGGCGCGCGTCCGCGCGTGCGCAATAAGCTCACATCCCTAGATCCCCACCAGGTGCGCTCGCGCTTCCGGCCGGTCTCCCTACAACTGCATTCCCGGGGCGGAAACTCCAGGGTCCACGCATGCGCCTTCCAGATCTCCTGCTGGGTCCGTAACGAAGGCCCCCGGCTTCAGGTGATCCCGCCCCTCCCTTGCAGCGCGGGACCAATCCCGCGGCCGTGGGCGGGGCTTTGGAGAAGGCGGTCCGCCCATGCGCCGGGCGAGTCGTGTGCCGATTGGTTGGCGTTGCGAGCGCAGGTGCGCGCTTCCTATTGGGTGTGGGCGGAGCGCGAGCGGCCGAGGCTGCTCGGGGGCGGCAGGTGAGCGCGCTCACGCGCCGCGGCTCTGGCCTGCTCGGGTGCGCGCGCGCGGGCCCGGGGAGGAGGAGAGCGAGAGCGAGGCTGCGGCGCCAGTGGCCTCTGCTCCGCCCTCTCCTCCTCAGCCGCGGCTGCCGCCGCCCCCGAGTCCCGGAGGGAGGGAGCCGCGTCCCCGCCTGCCGCGCCGCCAGTCCGACCCTCGGTCCCGCCGCGTGAGCAGCTCGGCGAGCTGAGCGGAGCGCGGCCCGCCCCCGCCGCAGCCGCCCCCTCTGCAGGTGCCTGCGACCCGCGCCCGCGCCGCACCGCGCTCCGGCCCGCCGGCCGCGCACTCGCTGCCCGCGCTCCTGAGTGGCGGCCGGAGGAGGAGGCCGCCGCGGGCCGCGCCTGAGCATGAACCGCGGCCACCGGCACGGGGCGGGCAGCGGCTGCCTGGGCACCATGGAGGTGAAGAGCAAGGTGCGCGGCCAGCGGGCGGGCGGGCGGCCGCGGGGCTGCGGGGCTGGGGCGCTGCCGGGCCGCGGGGCCTGGACCGCGGGCGTGGGAGCCGGGGCTGGAGGGACGCCTGGCCGCTCCCGACCAGGGCGATCCCCTAATCTCTTCCTTAAGCCTGGTTCTGGTTTTGAGGGGTGGGGTGAGGGCCAGGGTGTACCCGAGGATGGGGGCTTTTGAATGCAAGGTCCTGCAAAAGGTTTGGGGGAATCCTACCTGCTGGGCATGGGTACAAGGCTTTTGGGAAACCCAATTGTCACATAATGTCACCCTTTTCCGTGGCTCCGGGGTGCATCGAGTGACGAAAGGAGATCCCGGTGAACCAAACAACCCTCTGAAAGTTAGCTTTGCTTCCTCCTGGGGCTTTTTCTGGTTCTCACATCGGTATGCATTTAATCTATGAAATTAGCACTATCACCTTACTTTGGAGTGGCACTTTACAGTTGAGTCGCTGCTCTTTTCATTCCACCTTGCTACCTTTTCACATTAAGTGCTTTCACCCTTGACCACCGGTATGCCAATCTGCTGATAATTACTTTGGTATCCACCGAATTCCTAAATCTCAAGGCTCGGTGAGCAGAGTAGTCCATGGGGATTAGTTAGGGAATGCTTTCCAAAGGGGGTTTTCAGCTGGAATTTGAAGGTGATCTAGCAGACACTGAACATTTTCAGCAAGCTTTTCATGATTTGAAGAGCCAAAAGAAGCCTAGATAATCTAGTCTGTTCTCTGAGAAGTAGGAGTTGAGAAGATGGGATCTGGAAGGTTTTGACTTGCCCAGGCTCTGCTTTATGATAAAGCTTTTCATTTAAAGCCTTTTTACCAAATAACTTGTATGGACACCATCGAACACAAATCAGAGGGCACTGGCTGGACCCTGAGAATATTTAAGATAGAATTGTGAGCTGGCCTAGTGCCACATGCCTATAAATCCCAGCAACTAGGGAGTTGGAGCTCAGCCACAGCAATTTAGTGAGACCCTTATCTCAAAATAAAAAACGCTGGGGATGTAGTGCAATGGTAGAGAACCATTGGGTTCAGTCTCTGGTTCTGGAAAAAAAATTGAGAAGGACAGACTGGGTAAAAGAAGGGACGTAAAATCATATCAACTTCAAAAACAATGAGCATCGCTGATGGTAAGAATACCAGGGAGAATGCAGAATCAGGGAGTGTGTTTATTCATCTGTTTATTTTGTGGTATTAGGGATTGAACGCAGGGGTGCTTTACCCCATACCTTTTTGTTTTTTATTTTGAGAGATGTCTTGCTGAATTGCCAAAGCTGCCTTGGAACTTGTCCTCCTGCTTCAGCCTCTCTGAGTAGCCAAGGTTACAGGCGTGTGCATGTGCCCTGCTCCAGGAGTGATTTGAGTGGAGGGAGGAGAGCATCAGGCACCTGTGGGTGGAATGGTGGTATTGCCTAGGTTTGATAAGCAAAGAAGTTCCTGTAACTTTGAGTCACATCAGCAAAATCTACATTTGTTTTTAAATGTTATTTGTGATTTAAAAACGTGTCCATCAGGCTCCAGTTTGAGAAATAGAAGCTTAATTTTAACAATTTAAAGAATATGCTTTCTGGTGTCCTCCTTGGGACACAGCATAGCAAAAAAAGGTGATTTGCTTGAACAAAAGGGTTAAGGTGAGCCAGGTGCAGTGGCACAAGCCTGTGATCCCAGCACATTGGGAGGCTGAGACAGGAGAATCGCGAGTTCAAAGCCAGCCTCAGCAATAGCGAGGTGCTAAGCAACTCAGTGAGACCCTGTCTCTACATAAAACACAAAATAGGGGATTGGCTCAGTGGTCGAGTGCCCCTGAGTTCAATCTTCAGTACCAAAAAAAAGGGTTAAGGTGACTTAATACATAGAGCTTGTCCTCCAGCAGTGTTGTGGCGTTTGTGATTCCTCGCCCAGAGGTTGAACCTTCTCAAGGCGTTTGTTATAAATCTAGTTTGGGTTTGTGAGACTTGAGGTAAGGAAAGAAAAACGTGTGATATTGCATAATCTAAAAGGCAGTTTATGGGGGCTGGGGCTGTAGCTCAGTGGTAGAGCGCTTGCCTAGCATGCGTGAGGCACTGGGTTCGATCCTCAGCACCACATATAAATAATAAATGAACAAAATAAAGATCCAACAAAAACTAAAAAAATATTAAAAAAATAAAAAATAAAAAAAATAAAAGGCAGTTTATGGTCCTAATCTTGGTAGAAAGTCTTTAATTTTTTATCACAGGAAAGAATGAGTAAGGATTCTAGGTGCAATGATAAATACACTCTAGTAGTAGCAACCTTGAGCACTAGAGGACTGAGGCTTCAGGCATCCTGCCTTTCTCTTCTGCTCGTGATTTGTGGAACTTTCACATACTTAGTCTAAACCACATGGTATAAATTCGACCTGCTGTACTGCACTTCTAATGAACCATGTCTTTAGAAAAAAATTTTTTGTGCTGGGGATTGAGTCTGGAACACTTTACTACTGAGCTACATCCCCAGCCCTTTTTATTTTTTATTTTGAGATAGGTTGTCACTGAGTTGCAGTTGCTGACCCCCAACTTGTGACCCTCCTGCTTCAGCCTCCTGAGTAGATAGGATTACAGGCCTGTACCACTGTCAGGCTCCCGCGTCTCAAATAGAACCAAAGCAACCTGAAAACATGCACTGAAAGAAATGTGGTCCCACTGTTCTGGCTGTTGATAAATAGACACAATGGAGAAACTGATACCTTATAGAGTTTTGTTTTGTTTTGTTTTTAATATACCCTATATTTTAAATTGTGTGTGTATGGGGGCAAGGTACTGGAAATTGAACCCAGAGGCACTCTACCACTGAGCCACATCCCCAGCACCCCCCCTTTTTAATTTGTTCTAATTAGTTATACATGACAGAGGGCATTTTGACATATTGTACACAAATGGAGCACAGCTCCTTCCTCTGGCTGAACCTAGTGCAGGGTCACACTGGTTGTGTGATCATACACGCATATAGGGTAATAATGTCTCTCCAGCCCTTTTCATATTTATTTAGAGACAGGGTCTTTCTGAGTTGCTTAGGGCCTTGCTAAGTTGCCAGGGTTGGCCTGGAACTTGGTATCCTCCTGCCTCAGCCTTTCCAGTTGCTGGGATTGCAGGCATGCCACTGTGCATGGCTTAAATGTATATTGTTGATCCATGTATTTTTAATGGATTGGAGGAAACATTTATCACCTTCACCACTTAAAAGATATTTGGGCAGATTTTCTTTTTTCGGTGCTGAGGATGGAACCCCGTGCCTCCTGCGTGCTGGGCAAATGCTTTACCACTGAGTTAGACAACTACCCCAGCCCACATTTTTGAAAATATTTCCTCTTATGCCACTTTAGTGACACCACAGCTTTTTACAAAACTGATCTCGAAGAGGTTGTAGGTAACTAGGTAAAATGCAGATCCACATTTTAGTACTTCTTTTTCTTTTGCGTAGTAAACAGTAGTGTCGACTTTGTTATCTTTTGCTCAGGGAAGGGAAAAGTACAGATAATCAAAATAATGGATAATGTCAATATACCTCTAGTTAAATTTGTGATACAAGCTACCATGTGACTTCTTTAGTAAGTGATTTATCTTCCTAATTGTTCCTGTAGAGTTGGGAAAGTTCTCAATAATCATGGTGATGTCCTTTAATAACCTTGGAACAGGGCTGAGGATATAGGTCAGTGGTAGAGCATTCACTTAACATGTACAAGATCCTGACTTTGATCCTCAGTGCCCTAAAATAAATAAATAACCTTAGATTTCCTAATTATTATGGACAAATAGAATATTAAAATTAGGTTTGCATTTCTAGAATGTACCAGCAGATTCTGGGAGAAGGGATTTCACACATATTCCGGATGGCCAGGACAGACTAGACTAGGCCAAAAAAAAAAGTTGTCAGTGGTTTACATAGTGAATAATTGTTGATTAGGTCTTAATTTTATTTCTATTGTAGTGTTTTTCCTCATGTAATAAAAAGTTCTCTCGATCCTCTTGTGTTGTGGCCAGAAACCTATCTCTTTCTTTTTCGCCCCTGCTTCTGCCAGCATTTGTAAAAGGACACATCTACTATGAAGCCATACAGTTTTACATTGTTTTTGTCATAATAGTTAAGCTAGAGAAAAAATGTTGAGGAAAAAATTTCATCTAAAAACTTTCGCAGGGCAAAGAAGCACTAAAGTGTTAAATTATTAGGTGTTATTGCCATTGGTACATCAGGGGAGTGGTAAACCTGTGTGTGAGTCAGAAAGCGCCAGACTCTGCTGTGATACCAGAATCTGGAAAATGGAGGAGAAACCATGAATTGATAACATCAGAAGACTAACTGATAGGAAGGGTGTTCCCTCACTTTATTTACTTTGAAACATGAAGGTGTGACTAAACTTTTTGAAAGCTTTAGGTGTGAGTCACCTTATTTTCTTGACAAGTGTTAGTGTTTATATTTCAGGAATGTATTTTAGAAACTATTTTAATTATTAGAGGTAAGAGGTAGTAAGTTTTTATTTTAATTTACTTTAAAACCAGTGAGTAGTATGGCTCTAAGCAAGACAGATGGACGTTTTAGATAGAGCAAAAACATTGGATCCGGTGCCTTTGGGGCCTTTGGGAGATGAGCTGACATATTGTAAGCTGTCCACATTGTCACGATGGGGACTTTCTCTGTGTGGTGCTTACGCTTGCCCCAGTGGTATATCAGTATTTCCTGGCAATAATAGGTATTTGAAAAACTAGTTGGCAAACATGAGTTTAAAAAATTCTTTTTGTGGTGCTGGGGATTGACTGCAGGACCTGAAGCACGCCCGGCACAGGCTCTGCCACTGAGCGCTACCCCTAGCCTGAAAATTCAGCTTGGGGCTTACTGAGGTTTTTTGGGCGAGGTGCTGGGCATGGACCCCAGAGCCTTGAGAATGCTAGGCAAGTGCCCTGCCACTGAGCCCTGGCCGTTTAACGAGCCCTTAGGATGTCTGTAGGAGGGGATTCAAGCATTTCCCAAGCTTAAGTGACTGGGACTCTCTTCAAGGAGGCTGATTAACCTTTCTTAAGTTTTCGTACTTGAGGAAATACCATGCTGGTCCCACGTTAAGTTACAAGTTCTGTTCATGAGGGACTGGACAAAGCCAGGCCTCAGTCTTGACTAAGAACCACTTCAGTGAATTAGCCTTGGGAGAGCAGAGGTGTGGGGAGGCAGACTTGAAAATCACAACATGAAGACAAAAGATTGGGCATGGTGGAGGTGTCTTCCTCCTTACCTGTGATCCCTCAGTGCCTCCCTGCAGTAATTATCCCCTTTGCCCACACTAATTAGGGAGCTTGTGAAGCGGGCCCAAGCCTTCCAGTCTCCAGGGCCCAGCACTGTGCTCAGCACATAAACACTGCTTGCATCGATTGGGTAGTGGTAGGATGTGTAGTTGATGTATTAATAAAGCTTCTTTCTACGTTAATACAGGGAAGGTTCTTATCTCTATACTTTTTATTTTGGGGGCTGAGCTGGGGCTCAAACCCAGGGCCTCCCGCGTGCTGGGCAAGCGTGCGATCACAGAACCCGGTTGCCAGCCCTGCCTGTGTCTCACCTGCTGTGCCTCCACTTCCATCATACCTTCCTGTCAAAAGCTCAGAGTCCTTTTTGCATGTTTTATTATTGATTATTGACACATCCCATGAGATTATAGTTCCTTTTACGGGAAAAGAAACTGAGATGCTTCTTACTAGTGTTCAGAATAAGGACTTGGGCATGTCTTTGGTTCTCCACAACCCGACCCGAGTGAGGAGAGCATGGCCGTCAGTCTGGACTGCATGCGGGATTTGAGCTGAGTCACTGCCGGGCAGTCCCCAGCAAGGCCTGGGCACCCTGGGAGGGGGCTAGGCTGCATCTCTTGAAAGGAGTGCCCTTCTGAGACCAGCAGTGAGCAGGCATATTCTTGTGCCATTCTTCTGCTTTTGGAATCTGATAATGAGGCTTCTGACGAGGCACCATCTTCTTTATTAAGGGGACACTGCTGTGCTTGTGTGCCTCTGCCGTGCGTTTCCAAATTGGGTCCCTCCGGTACTTTTGTTTTCTAAAATCACTTACTGTGTTGTGTTTGTAGTTTGGAGCTGAGTTTCGTCGGTTTTCACTGGAAAGATCAAAACCTGGAAAATTTGAGGAGTTTTACGGGCTCCTGCAGCACGTGCACAAGATCCCCCGCGTGGATGTGCTGGTGGGCTACGCGGACGTCCACGGGGACCTGCTGCCCATCAACAACGACGACAACTACCACAAAGCCGTTTCCACAGCCAACCCACTGCTGAGGATCTTTATACAAAAGAAAGGTAAGTATCATGTTAGAAAAATTGTTTAGGAATAGAAGTGTTTCCCCATTTGACAGGATACATAGGCTTCACTACAAACTTAGGAATAAAAATTCTATGTAAAGTTTTTTGGAGGGTGGGTATTGGGCATTAAGCCCAGGGGTGCTTAACCACTGAGCCACATCCCCAGCCCTTTTTAATATTTATATAGAGATAGGGTCTTGCTGAGTTGCTCAGTGCCTCGCTAAGTTGCTGAGGCTGGCTTTGAACTCGTGGTCCTCCTCCTCAGCCTCCCGAGCCTCTGGGATTACAGGTGTTTGTCACCATGCCCGGCTGTGTAAATCTTTTTACCGTATTAATGGACAAGTGGGTCAAAACATTTGTGATATTGTTGGTTTAATTAATATTTTTACACTTAAACATTGAGTGTACTTTAGAAAATTTGTGTTCTTATTTTAACTCTTTAGGCTTTTTTAAAAATAGAAATTAGGAATTTGTTTAGTCTTCACCTTATTGATGACTGGATTGTTGTCCATGTGGAAAGACTCGGTGATAAGAGCTAGACGTTTGGGTGGTGACCCACCTGTAAGTGCTCCGGTACCCACTCACGGACGATGCAAAGTCACTTCATCTTCGAGCTCTCCATGTCCTTATAGAATGAATATAATTGTGTGTGTGGTACTTAGGATTGAACCCAGGGCACTCTGTCACTGAGCTACATCTCCACTCCTTTTTAAAAAATTTGTTTTGAGATAGGATCTTGCTAAGTTGCCCAGGCTGGCCTCACACTTGTGGTCTTCCTGCCTTAGCCCCCCAGGTTGCTGGGGTTACAGGCATGTGCCACCACACACTCAGCTGAATATAACCTCTTATAGGGCAACTGTGCAGATTTTTTTTTTTTTTTTTTTTTTTTGGTACTGGGGATTGAACTCAGGGGTACTTGACCACTGAGCCACATCCCCAGCCCTATTTTGTGTTTTATGTAGAGACAGGGTCTCACTGAGTTGCTTAGCGCCTCGCCGTTGCTGAGGCTGGCTTTGAACTCGCGATTCTCCTGTCTCAGCCTCCCTAAGTGCTGGGATTACAGG
>CM053401.1:170665361-170738638 GCA_028644305.1 Xerus rutilus
TTTGGTACCGGGGATTGAACTCAGGGGCACTCGACCACTGAGCCACATCCCCAGCCCTATTTTGTGTTTTATGTAGAGACAGGGTCTCACTGAGTTGCTTAGTGCCTTGCCATTGCTGAGGCTGGCTTTGAACTCGCGATTCTCCTGTCTCAGCCTCCCTAAGTGCTGGGATTACAAGCGTGAGCCACCGCGCCCGGCTCCCTGGTATCTTAAAAGTTATTTTCACAAAGAGGATTCTCAGCTCTTTGAGGGCTTCCCTATTGGAGCATTAGAGTTCATCCTGATGCATTTGGGAGAGGGAGAAGAGAAGGTCCAAAATAGTTTTCTCTCTTATTTTTTATGTTACAACTATACACTGAACAGTTTTAGGAAAACCTTCTTTCAAAAATACCCAGATTTAAAAAAAAAAAAAGACAAAACCCAGGTCATTGCTATAGGTCTGGGACACAGCCAGGAAAATGTATTTTTTCAAAGCTTCCCAGTCGTGATCAGCCAAGTCTGGGATCCAGTAACATGTTAGAGCACAGACTCCCTCCCCAGCCCTGCCAGATCTGATCAGAATTTCTGCACCAAGCTTTTTGCCGGCTCACTGTCTGTTTTTATATATCAGACAAGCACGTTCACATCGTGGGTCACTCAGAAGAGTTGGCTAGGAATGCCAGAAGAGCCTTGCTTTAACTGGTCCCACTTAGGATCTATCCTCACAAGGACATACCCTTGGTGGCCTGGACATCAGTGTCTGGGCCATAAAATCACCTTAGACCGTGATCTTGCACCTGACATTATTTTGTAGATGTATTTTATGGTGCTTTTTAATGGATCAGGGTTTAATTTTAAAGCAATTCGAGGGATATAAATTTGATTTACTTATTTTGCGAAACTGGGAATTAAACCCCCGGGCTTACTGAGCTACATACCCAACCTTTTTTTTTCTCTTGAGACAGGATCTCATTAAGTTGCCCAGGCTGGCCTTGAACTTGCGATCCTCCTGCCTCAGCCTCCGGAGGGGCTGAGATCACAGACACTTGCCACCATTCCTGACTAGGGATATACATTTTAATAGTGAATTACAAAATATAGTTTAACAAAAGGTATGGCCTCAGAAATATATTGTAGGGTCACATCTCAGCATGTGACACTAGTTTCTTATGACAGAAACCTGGGTGTCACCTTGAACACACAGTATTTTTCAGTCGGGTCACTGTACCTGTTAAAACTGTGTTCTGATTATGCCTCACAGTTTTGTCCCCATCTTCACTGCCTCTGCTCCAGCTTGGCACCACCCCAAATTACTGCAGTGGTCTCCTGTCCTCCCTCAAGTCATTCTCTGCTGGAAGCCACAGTGAGTTTTCTAGAAAACCAGATGAGATTGCTATCACTCCACCTTGAAATCCCTGGTTCTTCCCTTGGCCTGAGGCAAAGTCCATAAACTTCAACACTTTCCAGGAGGCCCTGCCTGTGGGTTGACCCCGACCCCCTCTGATTGGGCCTGGCCTCCTCCCTCTCTCTCCCCACCTACCTGTATTGGACTTCATCTGCCCTGGCTGTTCTCTGTTTGTTGCGTCCTGTGACGGAATGTTCTTTCCTTCTACCTGATTAGCTCCTTGATGCTTTTTCAGGTGAGGCCCCTGCACATCACAGCCCTGAGCACGTGTGTGTGTGTGTGTGTGTGTGTGTGTGTGTGTGTGTGTGAGAGAGAGAGAGAGAGAGAGAGAGATACTGAGAATTGAACCCAAGGGTACTATCACTGAGCCATATCCCCAGGCTCCTCCCTACTTTTTTTTTTTTAGTTTTTTTTTTTTAGTTGTAAATGGATGCAATATCTTTATTTTTATTTATTTATTTTTATGTGGTGCTGAGGATCGAACCCAGTGACTCACGCATACGAGGCAAGTGCTCTACCACTGAGCCCCAGCCCCAGCCCCCCCCCCCCCACTTTTTAAAAAAAGAAATTTAGAGACAGGTTCTTATGCAGTCACTGAGGCTGGCCTAGAACCTCCTGAATGCTGGGATGACAGGCATGTGCCTGGCTGCACCTTTGTGATGCTATAGTTATTTGACATTTGTTAGTTACCATCTGCTCTAATTTTATACAGTAAACATCATGAAAACAGGTGCCGTGCCTGTTTTGTTCCCTGAGTCTGCCCCACAGAGCACAATGCCTGGCATATAGGTGTTTATTAAATATTTGGTGATTGATTTTTCTATACTGAGAAATGAAGGGATCTGCAAATTTTGAATATTAAAGTGTTGTTTCATCCTTTTAAAGTTGCCAGGCGTATATATTTAACCATTTTGTGTTAGAACAGTTGGCCAGCTAAGGACTGCGGGCTGTATTTTGTAAATAAGTCTCCTTAGAACACATCCCTGCCCCTCCTTATCTGTATTTCCTCTGGCTGCTTTTGCAAGAGACTGCATAGCTTGCAGTACCTAAGACAGGTGCTGTCTGGCTCTTGATGGGAACAGACTGTCAACCCCCTGGATTAGAATGTTTTAAACAGTGATTTTATTTCCCGTCTTCCTCTGAACTTCCAGCGGGCACCCCCTTGAGCTTTCTTGATCCCTCTGCCACAGATGGCCACTGAGTTTGGGTGGGTTTTCCCCGATGGGGACGCCAGTGGCGCTCATGCAGAGCTTTTTCTTTTTTTCAGATTTGCCTTTTGTTCACTACAAGCTTTTATTTCTTGTTTGTGTGCCTGCTGCTCATAGTGGCACTTACTTCTGGCGTAGGCCCCTCTGCAGCTAAGGAATGAGATAACCAGGCTTTGCAGAACTAAAGCGAAGGAGTCAGAGGCTGAGGGAGGCCCTGCCGTGCTCCCCTGTAGGTCAGGCTCAGGGACTGGCCCGGTAAGGACGGCCATGTCCAGTTGGCTGCTCAGGCCTTAGAGGTGGTCCTGGTTCGTTGTAGGTGGCCGAGATTGTTGGCTCAAGGACGGCCGGGTGAGTGTGCACTGCCCCATGGGCCCATGTCCTGCCTGTGGTGTGAGCCCGGCTCTCCACCAGTGGAGGCTTGCAGTGCGTCAGGTGTGCGAGTCCCGCCTCGCTCTGGCAGAGTGCTCCTGTGTGCTCACTTGGTAGAAAGTCGCTGGGTTCCTCGTGGACGTTCACCTTTACACTTTACACTAACACCCTGAACCCTGGCTTTCTGCCAAAATATTTCTTTCCCAGTGGCTGGAAACTGATTAGCTAGATGGGAGAACAAAGGTGCCTTTGTGCTGGAGCATATTGCTTTTGAGAATTTAGCAGAGAGCATTCAAATGGAGTCTGGATGCGATGCCAAATTATGCAGATTTGGAGGTTTTTTGGTCAGGTTTCCCATGAGCGGGTTTGTGGGCAACTTGGCTTTGTTCTCAGTTTGTACGTTCTGGAATTTCCCATATAAATGTTGTGTAGGCTTTCATTATTGGTTGTTTTAGAATTTAAAATGTGTGTGTCTGTGTGTGCGCATGTGTGTGTGTTTGAGAAAACACGCTCAGTAGAAGATGATGTTAATAGATTTTTGGCCAAATTTTGTGGAGTAGCCTTGTGTATCAGTGGGTTTGTTTCCAGCACCAACTTGTAAGTAACTTTCAGTCTCTGTAAGAACACAGTGTGAACACCTTATAAGCTGAGAGTCCCAAAGTGGGGAGAATGCCACAAGTAAGGGGCCCTTAGTCGTACACATTTACCTCAGATAGGTTTTGAAGAGTTCACGCAGAAAAGAACACAAGTGTCCCCCTGCCCCAGCGCACGGCTGTGACCACAATGTGGACTTGGGCGTGTTGGCCCACTGGCTCCGGTACTTTCTCTGTCACTTATTCTGTGAAGGTGATGCTCACTCACTGCTGGGGGGTGGGAATGGGGACAGAGCAAGACACGTGGGTGGTGGAGGCAGTGCCTGTGCTTCCTGGAGACCAGGGTTTCAAACTAGTTCTTTCTGGGGGAGCAAGAAACCTTTTATCTCCTTTCTTCTTTTTTTTTTTTAATACTGGGGATTGAACCTGGGGTGCTTTATTCCTGAGCCACATCCCCACTTTGTTTTATTTTGGTTTTACTTTTGAGGCAGGGTCTTGATAAGTTGAACTTGGGATCCTTCTGCCTCAGCTGGAAGTTGCTGGATCACAGGGTGCCCACGCCGTCCCCGCATTCCAGTTAGTTTTGAAGATATGACTTCAGCTGCTGTTCCTGCTGCTCACTTTGTTTCCTTTTTTGCTCCTGGTTCTCTGGTGTCTTGCTTGTTGACAGTCTTCCTTCAGTCACGCGACTGAACAGAGTCTGGGTCAGGGCTCCTGTTTTCCCTTAACTTACGTGGGAGATTACAAATTGATGACTTTGGGGAGAACTTCAGCCCCAGGTTTGTAATTTGGTGCAAAAAGGCTTTTTGTTATTCTCGTTATTTATTCCCAAGCCTCGTCCCCATTCAGTGTTTTAAA
This sequence comes from Xerus rutilus, assembly GCA_028644305.1. Taxonomy (NCBI): domain Eukaryota; kingdom Metazoa; phylum Chordata; class Mammalia; order Rodentia; family Sciuridae; genus Xerus; species Xerus rutilus. The sequence goes on from CM053401.1 coordinate 170,669,774, forward strand.
ATGGGAAGATTTTGCCTGATAACAAGGCTTTCTGGCATGAAGAAAACCTGCCTGGAACCGGGGTGAGCTGCGCCATCTTATGTGGGGGTCTTGGTGCTCTCTTGTCTGTCACCAGGACACAGGTGCCAGCACACTTTGTCTTTCACACACTGAAGAAAAGTTAAAAATGATACTCCTCCTCTTCCGCTTCTTTTTTTTTTTTCCTTTTTGTTTTTCAGTACCAGGGGCTGAACCCTGGGGCACTTAACCATGGATCCTCAACCCTACCCCCTGCTTTTTTTTTTTAAAGTATTTTTTAGATGCTGATGGACCTTTATTTTATTCATTTATTTTATGTGTGGTGCTGAGAATTGAACCCAGTGCCTCACACATGCTAGGCAAGTGCTCTACCACTGAGCCACAACCCCAGCCCTAACCTCTGCTTTTTTAAGAAAAATTTTATATTTTGAAACAGGGTTTTGCTAGGTTGCTAAGGCTGGCTTTGAACTTTCCCTCCTCCTGCCTCAGCCTTCTGAGCTGCTGGGACTACAGGCGTGCGTCACCATACCCATCTATACCTCTGCCTCTTTGGGAAAATGAAAGATTAAGAACCCCATAGGATGTAATCCTAGCAGCTCAGGAGGCTGAGGCAGGAGGATCACAAGTTCAAAGCCAGCCTTAGCAGAAGCAAAGCACTAAGCAACCAGTGAGGTCTCAAAATAAAATACAAAATAGGGCTGGGGATGTGGCTCAGTAGTCAAGGCCCTGATTCAATCCCCGGTAGCCTCCCCCATCCCCGCTCCCGCCAAAAAAAAAAAAAACAAGGCCAGGCGCCGGTGGCGCACACCTGTAATCCCAGCACTTGGGGAGGCTGAAACAGGAGGATCACGAGTTCAAAGCCAGCCTCAGCAATGGCGAGGCGCTAAGCAACTCAGTGAGACCCTGTCTCTATGTAAAACACAAAATAGGGCTGGGGATGTGGCTCAGTGGTCGAGTGCCCCTGAGTTCAATCGCCGGTACCAAAAAAAAAAGAATCCTATAGGAAACTGAGGGAGGGAGTCATTTGCATATTAAAATCCCAAAGTGTTTGCTACACACCAGCTTCATTTAATCACATTATCTGCCCTGTTGCCAACCACACATTTGATCTTGTCATTTTTCCATATTTTATTGGTCCGTTACAGCTGTACATAGTGGTGGGCTTTGTCGCAGGTCTGCACATGCACACGGTACAGCGGTGTGACTTGGCCCGTGTCCCTCCCCCGCATCTCCCCTCTCCCCTCCCCTCGTCCCTTTTCTCTATTGCTCTCCCTTCAGTTCTCGTGCCCCCTCTCCCGCCGCCACCTTTCTCTTGTCTTCTCCTCCCTGGCTTCCACAGGAGGGGAAACATACGACCCTTGACCTTCTGAGTTCGGCTTATTTTGCTTCTCACAGTGTTCTTAAATTCTACCCATTTTCCTGCAAATTTCATCTTCTTTATGGCTGAGTAGAACTCCACTGCATGTGTATGGCACATTCTCTCTATGCATCTATCTGTTACTGCACACCTAGGCTGGCCCCGTGACCTGGCCCCGTGACCTGGCTCCGTGACCTGGCTGCTGTGAACACGGTTTGCGTGTGTCACTGCAGTGAGGTGCCTCTCATTCTGTAGGGCAGATGCTGAGGGGTGTGTAACGGGCCGAGTGGTGGTCCCACGCCTGCTCTTGCAGCAGCCTCTGCACTGCTCGCCATCGCGGCTGCACTAGTTTACAGTCCCACCAACAGTGTCAAAGTGCTGCTTTTTCTCAACATCCTCTCTAGCATTTACTATTTGATTTTGCTCTCTTATTTTTGTATCCTTGAGTGGAATGTAAGCATGCAAATTGAAAGTTTTTTGAGGGGCTGGGATTGTGGCTCAGTGGCAGAGCGCTTGCCTTGCATGCGTGAGGCACCAGGTTCGATCCTCAGCACCACATAAAAATAAATAAAGATATTGTGTCCATCTACAGCTAAAAAAAAAATTTTTTTTAAAGTTTTTTGAAGAAATGAAGCAAAAATATATTTAAAGTAGCTGGTTTAAAATGATGTGTAAAGAATGAGTTCGTGGGGTTGGGCTGTGGCTCAGTGGCAGAGTGCTTGCCTAGCATGCGTGAAGCACTAGGTTCGATTCTCAACACCACATATAAATAAATAAAGGTCTATTGACAACTAAAAAATATATATATATACACACAAAAATTATCTTTAAAAAAGAATGAGTTTGCAGCCAGGCAGAGCAGCACCTGCTGTGGCCCAGCTGTCCAGGAAGCAGGAAGGTTGCCTGAGACCAGCCTGGACAACAGTGAGACTGCATCTCAGAAAATGAAAGTTTGTAAGATCTATTATAACTTTGCCACATTTAATGGTGTTTGTTTGTTTTTTGGGTACTGGGGATTGAACTCAGGGACACTCAACCACTGAGCTGTATCCCTAGCTCTACTCTGTATTTTATTTAGAAACAGGGTCTCACTGAGTTGCTAAGTGCCTTCCTTTTTCCTGAGGCTGGCTTTGAACTCGCAGTCCTCCTGCCTCAGCCTCATGAGCCACTGGGATTACAGATGTGTGCCACCGCACCTGGCTTAATGTTGTTTAATAGTCAGTGAGCTTTTAACTTTAAGAAAAATTTAACTTAAATGGGGTTATTTTGTGATATGTAATCAAGAGGGCCCCCTAGCGGCTTTTTTGGGGGGTGGCACATCTTACTATTATGTCCTAATTAGGATAATCTAATATTTAGTTGTACCAAATACATTTGAGTTGTCCTTTCTGTACGGATTGAACTGCAGGTAAATGATTATTTCTATAGCATTTCTGTAATTATTTTATTTTTAAACAGAAGAAGCAGACTACAGTGCCTTCGGTACAGACACACTGATAAAGAAGAAGAATGTGTTAACCAATGTGTTACGTCCTGACAACCACAGAAAAAAGCCACACATAGTCATTAGCATGCCCCAGGACTTCAGGCCTGTGTCTTCCATCATAGACGTGGACATTCTCCCGGAAACACACCGTCGGGTCCGTCTTTACAAATATGGCACTGAGAAGCCCCTGGGGTTCTACATCCGGGACGGCTCGAGTGTCCGGGTCACGCCACATGGGCTGGAGAAGGTCCCTGGGATCTTTATATCCAGGCTCGTCCCAGGGGGTCTGGCTCAAAGCACAGGACTGCTGGCTGTCAATGATGAGGTTTTAGAGGTCAATGGCATAGAAGTCTCAGGGAAGAGTCTTGACCAAGTCACAGACATGATGATCGCAAACAGCCGCAACCTCATTATCACAGTGAGGCCAGCAAACCAGAGGAATAACGTTGTCAGGAACAGTCGGACTTCGGGCAGCTCCGGCCAGTCTACCGATACCAGCCTCGTTGGCTATCCACAGCCGATGGAACCAAGCTTCGAGCCAGAGGATGAAGACAGCGAGGAAGAGGACATCATTATCGAAGACAGCGGAGTGCCCCAGCAGATCCCCAAGGCTGCTCCTGAGGCCGGGAGCCTGGAATCCTTGACACAGATAGAACTCAGTTTTGAGTCTGGGCAGAACGGTTTCATTCCTTCCCGTGAGGTGAGCTTAGCACCCACAGCAGGTGGCGCAGACACGGAATTCGAAACACAAGCTCCAGATCAAAAACTCCTGGAGGAAGATGGAACGATCATAACATTATGAAGCCAGCGCGTGTCTTCTGAGCACCGAGGAGGCTGTGGGGACTGTGGGTCACCTGGTAACTGGACGTGTACCTCTGAACCAGTGATGAGTGGCAGGCCCGAGAAGAGCCACACAGGCTTGAACTGTGCTTAAAATAGGTTGGTGACTGCTAACATAGGCTTCGGTGGCTCAGGGGAATTGAAGTCTGAAACGAAGGGGCCTTGGCTTATGAAATTATGTGCTGTTGCTGTTTGTGGAGAACTGGATGTTGGAGCACATTCCCAGACCTGTGTGAGGGGACTGGGTCATTTCTGTTGGAAGTGGTTGCATATGCAACCTGCTATGCAGAACCCAGTTATTTTCTTTTCTTTTTTTTTTTTTTTGAACCCAGTTATTTTCCATTTTATGTTTTTTTTAAATTCTGATGTGAAGAAAGCTGATCGCCTCCTTTGTATTGTACACTGGGGAACCTCAGCTCTTCTGTTCCCAATATTGTGTTTTGATTTTTTTCCCAATGTTGTTCCTCTGTTGTTAATTTTAACAAATTATTTTCTCAAATGTATTTTTGCCCCCCATTTCTAAGAAACCATTGGCCATTATTAGGAGTTGCTTCTCTCATCGCACAGCACAGAAGCTTCGTTCCCAAGTCCTGAAGCTATGACAGCTGCCCATGGTGGTGTTCGCCTGTCCCACAGCTTCATGGGTACAGACCAGTTCTGTGCGGGCAGGGTGGACACGCTAAAAGGCAGTGCCACTGACGGTCACATGGGAGACTCTCCTCTAGTCGGTTCTGGTCCTCTTTCTGGATCTCACTGGAAGTCGCTCCTGTTGCTGATGTGCTTGGATGCGCTTTCCATGTCCCCGCTGGTGTGAATCACTTTGGATTAAAAAGGCACCTGTAGTAAGAGGTCTTCACTCGCAGGACAAACGTGCACTTTCATACAAAACAATTGGGCTTTCCTTTGGGAATTCTAGGAACACTGTCTACACTTTATGAAAAATATGTAGTATTCATCTACAGCAGGTAGAGTCTATTTTATGAGGCTATTTATTACTTCCCTACGCATCCACGCAGGACAAGTTAGAAGCTGCTGCTTTTGTCCCTTGCTGGTCCCACTGTCATGTGTAGAGATGCAGAGCATGGAGGCCACGAGCTCCCTGCGGCTTGTGGAGTTACTTGTTGACTAACCTTACGGTAGGCCTAGCACGGACACCTTCGCAGCACCGCGTGCTGGTAGATCAATGAAGACTCCAACGACTCCGTTTTGAAGGACGCTTTCTGTATTAATGGTAAAACATGAAGAAGTGAAGTCTGGGCTGAAGGCCATCACTGGACTCAAGACGTCACCGTGTTTCGTTCACATCACCTCTAAGCATGTCACCCAGAAACCGTCAGCTGGCTGCGCGGCCTGTGTGACCCAGTGTGCCTGTTGAATTCACTCTTCCTTTATGTCCACTCCTGGCAATGGCAACCAGCTCCGGCGCTCTGAGTCTTAGAAACTTGACTCTCGAATGGCAAGAGAACAGTGGATGAGGAGGCTCGATTCATTCATGGCGTAAGTGGTGCGAGGGTTTCAGCATTTTAAGTAAAAATACTTTTACACACTACCTCTTTCTCTCCCCCTCCACCCCCCTCTTCTCTCTCTCTCTCTCTTTTTTTTTTTAACAAAGTTTTAACATTAGAACTTTTCTCTTGGGGAAAAAATACTTCAGGGCTTGACTTTTATACAAATTTTAACTGTAAAAAATACAGATTTATCTTATGTCTCTTCATGAAAATGGAAATCAAGGCTGCTAGTGCTTCTTACTTTAATTATCCCATTAAGGATATATGTCAATGGTGTTTTCAACTCGGTCTGTCATTTAAATTATTGGTGAAATAATTGATTACTAGACATATTGTAAAACCAATAGATTGGTTATACAATAAAATATCAATTCATTGGTAGGTAGTCTGAATCGATTATTTCAAGTGCACCTTATTAACGCAAATATCAGTGGATCCAGTGTAAAATTTTATAGTACTAAATGTCAAGCCTAACTGTGAATTTTGTTGTGTATCTTAAGTAAGTTTATGATAATGTTCTCAAGCTGTCAACAAAATATATGTACTTTTGTGAACTATGAATTTTCTAATTAAATTTTACATGCTATAACATGATTTTTACATGAATGATACTTTGTTTAAACTATCAAATGTCAGTATTTTACTACAATTTTATTATAAAATGTACATTATCACTAAATGAAATTTGATTTTAAAAAATCAAATTAGCTTTAGTTGTATATTATTTTTTACAAATAAAGATAGACTTGCATAAAGGCTACCTTCTTGTTTGAAATTATATGAAATCATCCGACAGATACTTGCTGAGCACCCATCATGCAAACCGGGCGGGGGAAACTAAGTCAGAGCAAGACCCTCGCCTCCTTAACTGGTGACTGCCGAGGCGAGCACCCGGGTCTGTGTGCATTCGCTGCACCTGTGTATGAGCATCTGTGGACCAACGGGAAGGTGACACTTAAAATAGTTAATTTTGATAGCATGAAAGATGACGCATGGCCTGCCCAGCGGTGGCATCGGCCCTGTTCCTGGTGGTTGAAGCCAGGAGCCTGTGGTGGGAAGCTCATCTCCTGACATTGACTTTCGCTAGTTGCACTTACTTATCATGAACCTCTACAATCCAGCCCATAAGCTGTGGCTTGAGTTTATCGTGGAAAATTGAAAAGGCTTGAGATGCAACCAACCTTCCTAAGCTGCTCTGTTTTCTCAGTATTGAGTTCCTGTCCAGGGCCTCACGCGTGCTAGGCCAGTGCTCTGCCATTCACCTACACTTCCAGCACCTTTTAACGTTTTTTAAGACCCAGAGTTCTCAAGGTTCTGGCCTTGAACTTGTGATCCTCCTGCTTCAGCCTCCCAAGTAAGTGGGATTACAGTTGTGCACCCCTACGTGTTTCTTAAACTATTTCTGAGTCTGAATTAGTCACCCTGCAGTTGGCCTGGCGGATCTTCCCACCAGCCCTTTCCCTAACCCTGTCACAGGGTAATCCTGATCCCCTACCCCCGCTTACACACCTGTCTCCAGGTAAGTTGGTTGTATGCATAGAACCCTCACCTCCTTGATGGGGTCCAGTCAACATCTGTGACTCGTTTCTGGGTTCAGGGTCCACTAAACAACAGTGAGGAGCTAAAATATCCCTTTGACCCCCAAAATATGAACCCAGGGTTGTTAGTACCTTAAACCCCTCTGCTTGCTCATGTCCAGTTCTGGGCAAGAACTTGGCAGATCTGATGTGAAGGAAAGACTACAGATGGAGAAATTGACAAGCCCAACCCTCTGCCCTGGTGGTGGCTTAGGTGTTCAGTGCCACCGGGACCCATGGAACTGCTGCTGTTGCTGCTGTCCCCGCCTCAAGTAGGTGAGAGGTTCATGTGCAGGGTGAAGCCACAAGTGTCTTGGTGACTTTGAGATGAAGCCAGGGCGTCCTTGCTCAGGACAGTCTCTGCTGTTGTCCTGGGGTGACATGTCACCAAGTGATGGGGACTGTCACCTGTGAGGAAAAGCAAAACCTAGTTGTGCCCCCTGGAGCGTCATCATTTATTTGCAACCTAAGTGCTGTCAGAGACATTTTGGAAACCAAAGTCAGGTCCTGGATGTCCATGGGAAGGAAGGTGCAGTGAGGTGCCTCCTGTAGGGGGAAGTCTAGCTCCTAGAAGGGAAACGCACAGGAAATGTGTTAGATTTAGCAATTTAGAAGTCCATAGTAATAGTCTACCAAGTTCCTCCCTGAAAACAAGTCAGATGTGGATAGAATCACACAAGATTGAACCCAGGGGTGCTCTACCACTGAGGTACACCTCCAGCCCATTTTATTTTGAGACAGGGTCTAGCTAAGCTGTTTAGGGCCTCACTAAGTTGTTGAGGCTGGCCTTGAACTTGGAATCCTCCTGCCTCCGCCTCCCAAGTTGCTGGGATTACAGGTGTGCACTACTGCACTTGACATGGATAAATAATATTTCAAAAGCTAATGTGTTGCCAGAGGAGGTGGCACACGCCTGTAAGCCCAGCAACTTGGAAGGCTGAGGCAGGACGATCACAAGCTTGCGGTCAGTCTCAGCAACTTAGTGATATCCTGTCTCAAAAAATAAAAAGGGCCAGAGATGTGGCTCAATGGTAGAGTGCTCCTGGGTTAAATCACCTGTACCAAAAAAAATTAAAAAAAAAACGAATGTGTTTATCCGGTTACTTTAAATACTTGGCGTTTATTCCATAAGTTGATAACACACTGGGGTTTGTATTTCTTTACACGCTTTATTAAGGTGTTTTTCCATTTATAAAACTGGGAATTAAGGTTCTAAAAGCACTCTTCCCCATGTAATAGATAATAAAAAACATCCAATATCCCTGTTACCGAGTTCATCCTAATCCAATGAGATAGGTAACAGAGCTATCTAATGTGGCATTAAGAAGTAAAGATAATGCCTCGCATGCACAAGGCCCTGGGTTCAATCTGCAGCACCCCCCAAAAATTTGAAAAAAGGAACAAGAAGTAAGGATAACTTTAAAAAAATAATTTTCAATCCTACAAATAATGTATAGATTCATTATTTAAAAAAATAAATACAGAGCTGGGTGCAGTGGCACATACTTGTAATCCCAGTCACTCAGGAGACTGAGGCAGGAGGATTGCAAGTTCCAGAAAAGCCTCAGCAACTTAGCAAGGCCCTAAGCAACTTAGTGAGACCCTGTCTCTAAATAAAAAGTATAAAGGGCTGGGGATGTGGCTCAGTGGTAGAGCACCCTTGTGTTCAATCCCTGGTACCAAAACAAAAAACAGAAAAAGCTATAATATTTTTTCTCTGTTGTGCATACTTGTCCTATACAAAAGGAATTAAAGCAGCTGAAGACAAGGATGACTACAATCCCTTGGGACGCTTCTGAGAATGGATGTGTTTGCCATTGATTATGCAAGGACAACAGCCCAAACCAGAGCTTCCCGGGCAGACTGCAACTGCAGCATCTCGCCTCTCTACAAAATGCGGAAGCTGCACACACGGTGGGAACGCACTACCACGCACAGCCATGCATGTGTGCAGACACCCGCGACTGTGCGACTGTGCGGCTGTGTGGCTGAAGTCGCGCAAAATGGAACTAGGTGTCGACAGTGCTCTGCTGTTCTTTTTCTTCCTTCCTTTCTTTTGGTGCTGGGACCTGAACCCAGGCCCTCTCCCGTGCTGTCAGCTTCTATTTCATTCTTTAAAATGTGTGTTGTGACATCCTCAAAGAATTTCAATACGCACTCTGAAAAAACACTGGGAAGCACTTCATTGTTCACTTGAGATGTTTGCCATGGGAAAAACTAGCAATTTTTTTTTCCTCTCTAAAGGAGGAGAAAAGCACTGTGTTATGTACTTGCTTGCTTACTTTTATTTTAATTTCCAAATAATTCCAAACCTAGAAAAGAGCTGCATTGAAAGCACAGTTTACACCCTTCACCCAGACAATCCCCACACTGGCTTCATCTCTGGCCTTAACTGTTTTGTTTTTCCTGAACCATTTGAGAATGAGTTACAGCACTTTGGGAGGCTGAGACAGGAGAATCGTGAGTTCAAAGCCAGCCTCAGCAATGGCGAGGCAGTAAGCAACTCAGTGAGACCCTGTCTCTACATAAAACACAAAATAGGGCTGGGGATGTGGCTCGGTGGCCCCTGAGTTCAAGCCTCAGTACCAAAAAAAAAAAATGAGTTACAGAGATCAAGCCCCTTACCTGATTTTGGACTTCAGCATATATTTCTGAAGATTAAGGACATTCTCTATTGTATTTCCTTATACAACTACAGTTCAGTTATCAAATTCAAAATATTGAACATGGATAGCATATTATCAGGAAAAGAGCCACACTAGAATCTCATCCAGCTTGGTGCGATGGCATAGACCTGTGATCCCAGCTACTCAGGAGGCTGAGGCAGGAGGATGGCAAGTTTGAGGCCAGCCTCAGCAACTTAGGAAAGCCTGTCTCAAAATTAAAAAAAAAAAAAAAAAAAAAAAAGAATGAAGGATGTAACTCAGTAGTAAAATACCATGGGTTAAATCCCTAGTACTTCCCTCCCTGCCCCCAATCTCTCCACTGTCCCAATGATGCGCTGGTCAGAACGCACCCCCCACCCCCGCCCAGGACTCAATCTAGAGTCAGGCACCACATTAGGTTGCCTGGTCCCTTTTGTTTCTTTTAACCTGGAATGATTGATTCCTCAGCTGGGCTTTGTCTTTCATAATATTGACATTTTTGAAGAGTAAACACAAACTGTTTTCTAGACTGTTCCTCCACTGGGGTTCACTGGGTTTCTCGTAATTATATTCAAGTAATGCATTTTAGTTACGAATACCACACAGGTGACATACCTTCATTGTGCCATGTCAGGAACCTCATGTCTGTTTGATTTAATATTGATCTTTTTTTTTGGTGGGGGGGTACTGAGACTCGAACCCAGGGGCACTTTGCCACTGACCTACATCCTCAGCCCTATTTATTTATTTAGAAAGAGGGTTTTGCTAAGTTGCTTAAGGCCTCACTAAGTTGCTGAGGCTGGCCTTGAACTCATGATCCTCCTGCTTCAGCGTCCCTGGAATGGCAGCCGTGTGCCACCATGCTGGCTCTGATTTAACGTTGATGATATTTAAAACATTACTTCAAAGGAGGAGAACTATTCATTCACACACACAGTACTGGGCGGCTGAGCCCAGGAGCATCCTACCACTTGAGCTGCACCCTCAGCCCTTTTTCTTTTATTTTGAGACAGGGTCTTGTTAAACTGCCCAGGCTGGCCTGAAACTGGCGATCCTCCTGCCTCAGCCTCCCTGTTCACTGGGATTCTGGGCACATGCTACTCCTGGCTGGCTGACAGAACTTTCTACAATGGTGGAAATGTTCTGTGTTTGCTTTGTCCAAAGGGTAGTCAGCAGCCCACACGTGGCTCCTGCATATTTGAAATGTAGTCAGTTCAACCAAGAAACTGAGCTTTTAATTTTACATAATTGTAATTAATTTAATGTCTGAGCTGCGTGTTGGCACGTGCCTGACCTGGAATCCCAGCGACATGGGAGCCGAGACAGGAGAACTGCATGGTCAAGGCCTTCCTTGGCCATTTAACATGACCCTGTCTCAAAAGAGAAAAAGGGCTGAGGTGCAGCTCTGCGGTGGAGCACTTGCCCCGCCCGTGTGAGCCCTGGGTTAGATCCCAGCACCGCAAAAAATAAAATCCACAAATGAGGAGCCACACTGGGTCAGGACGGCCCAGCCACACTGCACAGGCTAGTCTCTCTCATTTCTTGCTGTGCTTTCCTCGGTTAGCATTCCTTCCCCCCCCAGGAAGGTCACCTCCGTGTGTTGGCAAAGGCCTCTGTACTTCTGTCACATCAACAGCCACCAAGAAGGGGGCCCATGTTCCTGACCCCAGTTCACCCACTGCTGACCTGAGCTCTGTGACTCTTTGCTACCTGGCTAGCCCTGGGTCCCAATCTGGGCTTGGCAGGACCTGGTCCCCCAAGAAAATCAGAGAGTCAAGGTACGCTCCCACAGAAGCAGGAAGGACACCCGGAAAGGAACGCAAGAGTCGCTTGCCACGCTAACAAGTGTTCAGGTACAAATATTTTTTTAAAAGGAAGGCGTTAAAGCATCGAGTACCACGCAGAACGGAAGTGGAGACAGAGCTGTCCTCTAGCAGAGGACAAAGGCGACGCTGGGGCTCAGGGCCAGAGCTCTGCATTTGAAGGGAGGATTTGGAACTCACAGTAGTGACCACATGAGGACTTGTGTGTTTAGGTCTTTATTGCTTATTTTGATTCTATTTAAAATAAATCTGACATAAATCTCATATATTAAGAATCTACAAGGGCTGGGTTGTAGCTCAGTAGTACAGCACTTGCCTCGCATGCGTGAGGCCCTGGGTTCGATCCTCAGCACCACATACAAGGCAATAAAATAAAGACATTGTGTCCATCTACAACTAAAAAAAAATTTAAAAAAAAAGAATCTACAAATACAATATAAAAATCCATCTGAAATGACAGGAAGTTCAAACATTATTACTTTCAAAACCCAGGAAGGAGAGTACTGCTGCGGGTCTTAGAGCAGAGGTTACCAAAGAGGTTATGCAAAGGCCCTGGGGCCAGGGCGGGTAGTGCAGGTGGGGCTGGGAGACAGGAGACCTCCCAACACCACCTCACAAGCAGGCGCTCCTCATCTGAGCAGGACCAGTGTTGCCAGTTACCCAGGCTGGCCTAGAACCTGGGGTCCTCCTGCCTCAACCTTCTGAGTCACTGGGGTGTCCATCCTACTATTAATTTACTTGGTGACAGCCAGCCCTGTGTGCAGAGGGTCTCACTTCCTAAGTCAGTAACGACTGAACAGGCGACTCTGCGCTCAAATCACCCAAATCATCGCAGGCGTGCAGAGAAGGAGCCCCTGGGGATCCCAGGCTGGGTTTTCGTGCTGCTTTATCTACCAGAAGGAAGAGCTGACAGGTGACTAATCATAGCACAGCCTCAGGTGGCCTCAGCCCGCATTCCTTTCCTGCTCCTGCTCTGTGAGGTTGAGACGCAAGGAAATAGCGCTGGTGCCCTTGTTTCCAGGACGGAGCAGGTTGCCGGGCGCTGCGCCCAAGGACTGAGCCGTCCCCGGGCGCCTCCTGCGGGCGGGTGCGCCAGGTGGCGAGCCAGGTGCAGCTGCTGTCTCAGGTGTGCGCCCCTCGCGCGCGAGCAGCATGTGCCCAGTGCCTTTGAACCCAGCCTTGTCCCACAAACAGCTGTGCAGCATGGGGAGGGCAGGCTGGGGAGACCTGTGACGGGCCCAGGAGGCCAGGGGCAGAAACTCTGAGGAGCAGCAACCCAGGCTGGGCCTGTCGCTTCCAAACAGTATTGATTGCCTTCCTCCCGGTCCCTGCCTGGTGAGGCAGTAGGACCAGGGAAGACGCTGTCTCCCAAACACACAGCTTCTGACTACCTGATTTTATTTTATTTATTTTTGAGTACCAGGATTGAACCCAGGGGTGCTTTACCACTGAGCCACACCCCCAGCCCTTTATTATATTTTATTTAGAGACAAGGTCCCCCTGAGTTGCTTAGGGCCTCACTAAGTTGCCGAGGTTAACGTTGAACTCAAGATCCTCCTGCCTCAGCCTCCTGAGCCGCTGGGATCACAGGTGGCGCCATCTGGCCCTGCTGACTGTATGATTTTAAACTGGGCCCACGCATCCACACGCATACACAGAGACCTGCTCTAGCTGGATGTGAAGTTAAACCCTCACGCGCACACATGTGTACAAAGCCAGGCAATACTTGAAAAGTGATCACAAAGAAATTGCCCCCAAAATGGCCTCAGTGATCACTGCTCCGTCCCCGTGGGAGGCAACCTGTGCTGTGTGGCTGCAACACCGGAGGGCGCTTGGTGGAGCTGGCCTCGGCGCCCTTTCTCCACCCCCAGGTGCCCTGGCTGGTGTTCACGGGGACAGTGCCCAGCGGGGCTGGCATGCGTCTCCAGCAGTCGGGCAGAGAGAGCCGACGGAGAGGGAGGAAACATGGCAAAAGGAGAAGTGCCAGGGGGCAGCCAAGAGGGCGAGGATGCGGGGCGCCCTCCTGAACAACACCGTCCTGCTGTCCTTCCCACCACGTGCTGTGTGGCCCCAGGGGACCCAAACCCCCTTTGCTCGGGCATCGCCAAGGGTCCCTGAAGGCAGCTTTGACGCCAGTGTGCTCAGCAATGCAAAGCGTTCACCCTGCAGGAACAGCCACCCTACATCCCGAGGGAGCCTCTGGCGGGTGTCCTGGAGATCCCTGCAGAAGAGTCTGTGTGTTGGTGGCAGTTTCGCAGCAGAAGGAAGATGTGAAGACTGGGGGTGCTTGCGATGCGGGCATGACCTTCTCCTTTCCGCTTTCAGCTGAACCTGGACAAATAACGGTTGAGGATGGATGAAATATTTAGCAGCCACCATACATAATTTATGGCTGAGCTGACGCTCATTTCCAGCGCAGCAGTTTGCTCTCAATTAGGGGTTCTCAGAATGCCCGGCCGCCGCGTCTCCTTGGCAAGCGATGCTGTGCCTCCTCTTGCTCTCCCTCCTTAAGCCAATTGTTTCTCTGTTCTTCTTATTGAGCTGCTCATTCCTGGATGTTGTTCACAGCAAAAGCAAAACTTGCGGGCAGTGTGGACCTTTGGGTTTACTCTGAATTTCAAAGATGCCTGGAAAGAAAAGAAATATATTTGTGTATATAAATGTTTCTTATGAAAAGAAGACCGAGGTTAAAGAAGCTGATGTCTTTGGGAGTAATATGTGATTTCAGAAATTGTAGAAAAGGGATATGTAGAAAACAGAAAGAAAGCCACCAGAGATAACCACTCGAGTGTTCCAGCATTCACGTGCGTTGGATGTGTTTGACGAGGCGGGATGTGTTTGACAGCATACATCAAGCCCTGGGTAGTTTGCCGTCCTCAGAGGACCACATCCTTACTCGGGTGGCTCCATCCTATTTCACTATGGAGGCCATCACTTTGTAAAACCAACGCCTTCCCACTTACTCGCTACTATAAACAGCGCTGTGGCAAGCAGCTTGGTAAATGCATCTTTTTAATTCTCTGCCCATGTACTTCCTTAGGAGGGTTCCCAGAAGACGGACAGCCAGAGCAGGCAGAGGCCACAGACATACCCAAATTCCTTCCAGAAAGATTGTCCCAAGTTTCAGGTTTGTGCGGCATGAGTATCTTTTCCCTTAGAAAGCTCCAGGTTTGTCATTTTTATGTCGTCTGTTCAGCCCGGATGGGAGCAGCTCACTGCTATGTCACTTTGCATATCTTGATTCTTAATTCAAAGACCTTTACAATTTTGATTATTTGTATTTCTTCTTTTATTGGCTTTTCTATCTGGGTGCTTTGCATATTTTCAAAATCGAGGTGTGGGGTGGGGAGTAGCTCCCTGGTAGAGCCCTGGCCCCATGGACACCAGGCCTGGGTTCCATCCCCAGCACCCCCACATGCACAAAGGTGGGGCCTGGGGGAGGGATATAGGGCATGGGTGGGCAGGTGGGAGCCTTGGGCCCCTTCCTCTCTGTCTCATTCACTTCCCGGTCATGAGGTGAGCAGTTTTGCCACATGATAGCCATCTCCTGCCATGATATCCAAAGCACAGGGCTGATCCATCATGGATGGAAACCTCTAAGACTTGGAGCTGAAAGAAAATTCTCCTCCCGAGAGGTTGATTATTGCAGGTGTTTGTTACAATAAGGGAAAGTGGATTAACAGCACATTGTGAACTGTTCTACAACCCCTCTTTTATGGTGGCATGAAGTCTGTCTATAAAAGTTCCCCTATTTACCGGTTCTGGTGCTAGCCATTTCGGCCTATGCTACGGTCTCACTGTTGGCTAAACAAACATTGGTCCACAGCCACGATGGTTTTCTTAGGAACGCCCTGAGCACTGGAACTTGAGGATCTATATTTGGGCAAAATTCTCAAGTTTTGATACACACCACCCAATTTCCCTCTAGGGGGTCCTGAGCTGATACTCTGTGTGGTGGTCCAAGCACTTCCCCGTATTGTGGCCAACACTAGCTGGCATCCTTCTGGGGCTCTGAGGAGCTGGTGTGGGAAAGGCCCTTTTTGAGAGCCCTTGAACAAGTAGCCACTAGGGATGCAGCAGATGAGCAAGTGGTGAGGATGGAAATGAACTTTAGCATAAGAACAGTTTGCTGATTAGTAGTCAGTGGCCATCACAAAATGATTGCCCACTAAGCTAGGTGTCCATCAACTGAGAACTGGAGAAACAAAATATGGTACGCCCATACAGCAAAATACTGGTTGTCTGGCTGCGGTGGTCACACCGGTAATCCCAGCCACTTGGGAGGTTGAGGCAGGAGGATCGCACTTTCAAGGTCAGCCTCAGCAACATCGTGAGCTCCTGTCTCAAAATACAAAATGAAAAGGGCTGGGGACGTGGCTCCATCATTAAGTGCCCCGGGTTCAATCCCTGGTACCCCCGCCCCCAAAATTAAAAAAGACTGTACTGGTCACGCTAAAACACGTGAACCTTGAGAACATCCTGCTGTGTGAAAGCCAGTCGCAAAGGCCATGTGTGCACAATTCCATTTACATGAAATGCCCAGGAGAGGAAAATCCAGAGACAGGAAGTAGATTCATGGCTGCGGAGTTGGGGACACTTGGGGACTGCCAGCTAACAAGGGCAGGGTTTCCTTTTTGGGTAATGAAAATATTCTAACCGTGATTGTGGTGGTGGTTGCATGGATCAGTAAATAAGATAAATAGACTAGTTAACTGAGTACTGAGCTGTGCTTCACTGTATGATGAAATGGGTACTCATTTATTTATTCCGGAGGCTGGGGACTGAACCCATGGGCTCTCTACCACAAAGCCACAAACCCAGCTCTTTTTAAAATTTTGAGACAAGGCCTTGCGAAGTTGCTGAGGCTGGCCTTGAACGTGGAATCCTCCTGCCCCGGCCTCCCAAGTCACTGGGATCTCAGACACGGCCACCACCCCCATCTAAACTGTATGCGTTCAACAAGTGAGTAGCAGAGTATGTGGATGATATCTCAATGAAGCTGTCAAACACAATTCACAAACTTCACTCGTTTAAAATATGCTCCTTGGCTGGCTTTGGCAGCGCGTGTTCTAAAGCTGGAACGACACGGAAGAGAGGGTGGTGGGGTGGCATGCGAATCCGCCAGCATATTTTAAGAAATATTTCCATATTTAAAATAAATAAATAAATAAATTTAACTAGATATGCCAACTGTCTACTCCTCTCCAGACAGTGGGGACACGGCAGTCAAGGGGACAAACGTGGCCACTCTACGGAACCAGCATTCTGGAGCACCAACGCCACTCTCTGCCATATCTTTTGAAATACTTGTAAAAATGATCTTTCAGAGGCCATCAGAAATTCTACTGGTTTCTAATTTACATTTCTTTTCTTTTCGTTTTGGCACCCACCCTTAGGAAGTGTCCCTCAGCCCTGGGCGTGATCCGCTCCCTTTTAGCAGAGTCTCTTCCTTGTTTCCCATCGCCACCTGAGGATTGAACTCAGGGGCACTCGACCACTGAGCCACATCCCCAGCCCTATTTTGTGTTTTATGTAGAGACAGGGTCTCACTGAGTTGCTTAGTGCCTCACCGTTGCTGAGGCTGGCTTTGAACTTGCGGTCCTCCTGTCTCAGCCTCCCTAAGTGCTGGGATCACAGGCCTGTGCCACCGCACCCGGCTACATTTCTTGAAGAATGGCCATCTTCAGGTAATTGACCCAATCTGCTCAGAATCTGCATATTTCAATCTCCCCTCCCCCCTGTGATTTTTCATTGTCCCGACACCCCAAGCTTGGGAACCTAGAGGGCAACCCTACATCCACACAGAAGCCCTGTGAGCACCACCCACACGTCAGCTCTCTGCACAAAGAACAGACCCCCCCATGCCCCTCCATGCGTGGCAGGGGTGCCTTGAGAGGTGGCCACCGGAAGTCACTCCTGGAGAGCCAACTCTTCACACGTGTGCACCCACCCTTAGGAAGTGTCCCTCAGCCCCGGGCGAGATCCGCTCCCTTTTAGCAGAGTCTCTTCCTTGTTTCCCATCGCCACCTGAGGTGTCACTGCAGACTCAGGCTCAGGACCACGCACACCTGTTGTCTGGGTTTCCACAGAAGCCTGGGGCCAGGAAGCCTGGGTCTGCCGTCCAGCGCTGGTCCAGGCTGCGTCCCACCTGCTGGCTGGGGCTGTCTGAGGCCTGGCACCTCCTCCGAGGGCATTTGGAGTGTGGGTGGAATTTAGGGGTTGCAGTCGTGAGTCTGGGCTGGGGCTCCTGGAGCACCCGCTGCTCCCAGGTCAGGCGCCAGGCGGGCTTTCTTCAGCAGGGCCTGTTTCTCTGACTTCTTCCATTTATGGGCGGTCTTTGTCTCTGACCTCTGGACTCTCTTGTAAGAGCATACCGGATTAGATCAGGCCTGCCCAGGATAATCAGCTAACCAGCAACCTAATCTCAGGAGCAGGGGTCCATCCTAGCTACTCCACCCGCCAGCTGCACAGGAGGATGTTACAGGATGTGCCCACCAGGGGGCAGTCTCGGGGCCAAATTAGAATTCTACGTCCTTGGCTCCCGGGCGGCACAGGCTGGGTGCGGTTCACAGGGTGTCTTTGTGAGTCCCGCCGGGGCTCGGCAGGGGCAGCCTGCCCAGCCTCGCATGGTGCCTCCGCCCGGTTGGAGACCTCTCCCTGGAAGCCTCATAGGATTCACTGAATCCTTCCTGTGATCTTGCTTCAGCTTCTCCCAGGCGAACAGCACCAGCCCCTTCAAAAGGGCATCACGTGGCTTGCCTTCCCTTCAGCTGGTCTCAACACACACTGAATGCACACTTGGCGACAAATACCTGGCCCGGCAGTTTCACTGTTACATTATCTGGCCATCTTTTTTTGTCCTCCCTTGTGAACACTCTGGTTTGTAGGATGTGGTATGTATTGAGCGCTTACTTGGTGCCAGACACTATTTAAAGCCATTTACATGGATTACCTCATTGAATATTCTCGAAACCTTGTGAGTTGTATCATGCCTTTCTACTAATGAGGACACCGAGTCACGGAGAAGTTAAGGAACTCCACCAAGGTCACACAGTGAGTGGTGGAGAGCCAGTACTTGAACCCAGAGAATTTGAGTCTGGAACTGTGCAGAAGCCGCTGAGCAGTGATCCCTCCTGGAGCTGCCGCCTGTACCTCCAAGGGCCGCGCCAGAGCCGAGGACATTTGCCTTCTGCTCTTCGCGCTACATTCTGTTTCTTTCAGTAAACATCCTCATTCCCGTTTGCTGTTTAGCAGGTGAGTTGTTTCATTGACTGAAGTTGAACTCTAAGACAGTCCAGAACAGTCTGCTGGTCACGGGAACTGCTGGAGACAGGTGTCCCTTTTCCTCAGTAGGTTAAAAAAAAGAATTCTCTCATTTTTGCTACATTTCATTTCACTTGTTTTTGGCCACTGTTACAACCAGAGGCCCCTTTGGCTTTGTTACTGGTATGACTGTAGGTTTCATATAGAGCAGTGCTCATTTATGAAGCACCTACTGTATACACAATGCTCTATCATGTAAATGAAGACCAAAAAGGGCCTTGGAGTCCCAGTGAACAGAAATACAAGCTCCTGCAACGACAACTATACACACACACACACACACACACACACATATTCAAACATTTTTTAAAAAATTTTTTTGGTTGTTGATGGATCTTTATTGTATTCATTTATTATTAAATGTGGTGCTGAGGATCGAACCCAGGACTTTACGCCTGCTAGGCAAGCGCTCTACCACTGAGCCCCAGCCCCAGCCCCATATTCAAACATTTTGAGGAGTCTGAAGAATGCTGTTTTTTGGGGGGAGAACATCCTATTTTGTGCAAAAAAGTGTTGTCTGATTCTATAGAAAAGAATCCAATTAAAATCAATTTTTGTTTTTTTGGTACTGGGGATTGAACTCGGGGTGCTTGACCACTGAGCCACATCCCCAGCCCTATTTTGTGTTTTATGTAGAGACAGAGTCTCACTGAGTTGCTGAGCGCCTTGCTGTTGCTGAGGCTGGCTTTGAACTCGCAATTCTCCTGTCTCAGCCTCCCAAAGTGCTGGGATTACAGGCATGTGCCACCGTGCCTGGCTAAAATCAATTTTTTTTAAAAGAAAGAACATGGATTTTACTTGGGCATTTCTCTTCTCTAAACGGTTCTGACCCATCTCCACCTGACACCATGGAAAGGGCCCCAGGGCACTGAGCTCAGCCTCTCTGCTCAGCAGCCATGTGTTTGGGCCTGGGTCAGAGCCTGGGTCGGGCCCTGGACCTTCCTGAACCTCCGTTTCCCCAACTGTTAAGTTGGGAAACAAATCCACAACTGCTTTTTGTGTGTGTAATTTTGAAATCCAGGAATCCCAGGAAGTTTAGGCTTGTGTGTGTGTGTGTGTGTGTGTGCGCAGGTGCACTGGGGATCGAACCCAGGGGCCCTCTACCACTGACCTACACTCCCAACCCTTTTTATTTTTTGAGACAGGGTCTTGCTAAGTTGCTGAGGCTGGCCTCAAACTCATGTTCCTCCTGTCTCAGCCTCCCAAGTCCCTGGGATTACAGGTATGCACCACTATGCCCAGCTGCCATTAGCTTTTTCCCTCCTAGTTCAGTAGAAATATGCTGAGATGAACTGACCTGAAGTTATCTAAGGCCTTTATTTAGCTCATTCAAGTAAAGTTCACACGTTTTGCTGAGAAATTCTGTTCCATTTGGTTACAAGGGTGCAGCCCCAACTGATCTGGATCTGTGACTTCATCGGGTACGAGTGGCACAAGAGCCTTCTAGAGTGCTGTGCCCTATTCTGAACCATGCCTAGCCCCAGGGTGCTGGGTGAGGGGTGGTGCCTGCCATACTAGGTGGCTGTGAGTGACAATTCATAGAGAACACTAGTGGCTGGCCTTGCTGCCTGAGTCCTGTCTCCTTGGACACCCTTGCATCCAAACAGTGCTCCTGCTCAGGTGGAGGCAGAGGGAGCAGCCAGAGACTCTCAGGGGCTGGAAGGGGAAACCTCCTTCGCCTCCAGGTTCAGGACCTGTCACTTCTCCAGCCCAGGCAGCTCCACTCTGAAGAGAGGTGGATGCTGCGTGCAGATGGATCCTTGACCCTCAGCCTCTCGCTAGAGGCTGCTGGACTCTGTGGGGTTAGAGAAAGTCCGGTCACACGACTGTAGAGAATTACAAGTTTTCCTTGCCAGGGAGAGTGGGAAGCTGCCAATGCTGTTTCCTGTCATTAAATAGTGGTAATTTCACAATCATGATCTAAAAATGTTTTTAAAAATCTGGTTTTTCATGGTGCTTCTTCGGAAATGGGCTGTTCGAAATTATGTCACCAAGCCGGGCGCGGTGGCTCAAGCCTGTAATCCCAGCACTTAGGGAGGCTGAGATAGGAGAATCACGAGTTCAAAGCCAGCCTCAGCAACGGCGAGGCACTAAGCAACTCAGTGAGACCCTGTCTCTACATAAAACACAAAATAGGGCTGGGGATGTGGCTCAGTGGTCGAGTGCCCCTGAGTTCAATCCCCGGTACCAAAAAAAAAAAAAAAAAAAAGAAATTATGTCACCAGTGGGAAAACAGACACTAAATAGGACAGCACTTGTGTTTTTGATATCCATGTTTATTGAGGACCTACTATGTGCCAAGACAGCCTGCTGGATGAAGAGTTTGTTTTTTTTTTTAAATGCATAAGAATCTGTGCCCAGGGATGCTGTCTTGTGGTGAACTGGTCATTTAGCTGGCGGGTATCTGAGGGCAAGCTTAAAGGGTGCACCTGTTTGGGGTCATAAAATGAGCTGTGAAAGAGAAACTTTGAAGGCTGGACAGGCAGAGAGGTCAGCTCAGGGGGCAACGTAGGACATCCAGGCGGGAGAGCACTGGACAGAGATGTGGAGGCCAGCAGACAGGGGGCCTCCAGTGTCACAGACCCAGATGCCTTTAGGAACCAACACATCTGTAACAGACTGGGCTGACAGGCAGGACCGGCAGGCCGGGCAGCTCCTTCAGTGGCTGAGCAGTGCCCTGCTGGTGCAGCCAGCCTCCCAGGCCGCCTTCTCAGAAGAAGCCACAGAACAGACTGCGCACCTGGACTGTGAAGTTCCCCATGTGGAGAGGTGCACAGATCCAAGCCACACGCATCTGCAGGCCACTGGGCAGGGCCAGGGTCGGGCGGGGCCGGCCAGCGGTCAGCACACACCACGGGAGCAGATCCTACTCCAGAGACACAGGTTGTCCTGGCAGAAAAACAGTGGGCCAGATGGGCAAGGCCTGAGCAGAGCAGCCTTTGAATTTCACCAGACAGGCAATGGGGAGCCACAGCACTGCAGGCCAGGAGGAGGAGGAGACTGGAGGCGCTGTGGGGAGCAGGCGGGGTCAGGGCCCCCAGGCCTTCTCAGTAGGCCAGGCCTGACCCAGGAGGCAAGCACCCAGTCCAAAGGAAGGGTTGGCCTGCAGGAAGCCGTCTCTGCAAACAGAGCTAAGAGCTTGGGTTCTGGAGTCAGACTGCCCCGGTTCAGATCCAGCTCTCCCATTACCAGTTAGGAGCTGCTCTGTGCCTCAATCTCTTCATCTGTGAAATGGGGCCATAGCAGGGCCCAACTCCTTACAGGGTGTGGTGGGATTCAGTGAGCTAACCTGTGTCAGGAGCTGCAGTGTGGCTCAGTGGTGGAAGTTTTGGGTAGCATGTGTGAGGAGGCCCTGAACCCCAGAATCCCCCCCCCCAAGACACACCACACACGAGTTGAAACTAGTATCTGGCACACTGTTGGTGCCCAGGACACTTTAGCAAAGGATGCTGCTGCAGAGGCCCTGGGGCCTCCACTGGCCCAGAGCTAAGCAAGCCTGGGACCGAGCAGACTGGAATCCCCCGGGGATCTTTTAAAACTCCCACCGCCAAGGCCACACTCCAGACCAATTAAGTCAGTCTCAGGACGCTTCTAGAAGCGTCCCAGGAGTTTCCAATGCGCAGACCAGTTTGGGAACCGCGGCTGGTCTAGAACTGGGTGTCTCTGAGGCCTGGGCTGGGGGAACTTGGAAACCACAGGAGAGGCAACCATTTTGCCTCTAGAGGTGAAGCCCGAGGGTGCGGGGGTGGAGGGTGTGCCACCTGGGGCCCGGCTGAGGGCTACAGCTCCTGAGGGTCCTTGGGCCCCGGCAGCCACTGCATCTTCATGCGCAGGCTGGGATGGGGCTGCCGCCTGCCCAGGCCTCAGGAGAAGGCTGCAGGAGCAACAGCTCGGAGCCCCGCTTGGGCACCAGAGGGAGCTCGTGGGGACGCGCCAGGGCTCCCTCCCGGCAGCTGGTTCAAACTGGTTTGGACAGGGTGCGGCCTTGGCGGGCTGCATTCCAGGCCTCAGGCCCACTGCCTGTCCCAGGGCCTCCCTAAGGGCCCCGGGGACCCAGGGCTGGACCAGGGGGGCAGGGCCCTGGAGCAGGAGCCAAGCACCCTTGAGGGGCTGGGGCGATTCTTGCAAATTCAATCCTCTTTGTTAAAAATCTTTTCTTTGTCCTTCCACGGGGTCCCTGTCAGATGCTGGCAGCAAGGCGCCACCCCTGGGTGGGCTTATGGCAGACGCTGGTGTGACTGCAAAGCAGAGGCCCAGCACTCGCCTCCCCACTGACTCCCTCCCTTAAGAAAGTTTGGCGTTGGGCTCTGGGCACCTATGTGTTCAGCAAAATGTCTCTAAGGCATAATTGCACACCCAGAGGATGAGGATAGAAGCGAAGTAACCGTGGGGAGCCAGCCTGGCCCAGAGCACAGATCCAGGCGCTTCACCAGGGGCGCTGGTGAAGAACGCGGACTCTTTCTCCAGAACCCGCTTTCCCAGGGAAGGGGGTTGGGCAGTCAGTGCTGTTAACCAACATTCCAGGCTGTGTTTTTTTTTTTTTTTAATGAGTCATTTTGGGCATTTGAAAAGGTTAAGTATTATAACCATTGAAACCCCTCTTGTTTCCCTCCCCAACCCCGCTCCCCCTCAAGCTGCCACCGTCCTGGGCCTGGGAGCATCGCCTCTGCACATACCTTTAGGTTCCCGTGGTGTGTGGACACCTAAGCGCCACGTGCTGTGCTGAGGAGTGACTGAAAACCCGCACGGGAGTGGCAGAGTCCTGCCTAACCTTCTGCAGCTCATCTATCCATGGGCAGTTGTTCCACTCGGGTCTGTTGGGCTAATCTGGGCCAGTCTGGGGCTCTTCAGGAAGAAGTCCCAGGCAGGGGGCGGGGTGAGGGGCCTAGGTTGGTGCTCAGCCCCGTGTGGGACTCCGGAAGGTTTGAGCAGGCAAGCAAATCACGCCATGGCCAAAGGCCAAGTGTGCGCTCAGTGAGTTCCCATAAAACCTCTTTCCCTGAGCACCTGAGACCCAAGTGTTTGCCAAGAATTTTCCAGAAAATGACTGTGGGCTGAAGCCCTGAATGGACAGGCAGGGGCGTGGAGAAGTGAGCAGAGGGCATGTACAGGGAAGGAGGATTGTACCGTGTGGGTGGATAACCCAGGAGTCGATCCAGTACGTGTTCAGACCCCTCCCTGGGTTGCCTGATAGAACATAAATTCAGATTGAACAGAAGGTGGCTGAGAGGCATCCTGAATATTTATTTGCAACCCTAAGATCAACTCATTAAATAAATATATATATATGAGCGTGTGTATATATATATTACCAGGGATGGAACCCAGGGGTGCTTAACCACTGAGCCACACCCCAGCCCTTTTTATATTTTATGTTGAGACAAGGTCTCACCAAGTTGTTTAGGCCCCGCTAAGTTGCTGAGGCTAGCCTTCAACTCTGGAATCCTCCTCCTCAGCCTCCTGAGCTGCTGGGATTACAGGCAAGCACCACCTTCCGCGGAGCCCAAATTTAATATTTTAAAAGAGGAGTCGTCCTATGAAAAACCAAAGCTCTGGACTTCCCAGGCCCATTTATGTTCCTAGTCCTGTGCTCACTACTATTGGTTTGGGAGAGGGGCGAGTCCCTTTTCCTTCAGCCCCAGGGTCCCTAAATGGTTTAGGAAAGCATCTAAGGTTGTGTAGGGGTCGGGGAGGGAGGGTTCTAAGTGTGTTCAAGAATTCCTTGGAACAGTTTAAAAGTTGCCCTTAGAACCGGCATGGTGGTCTGGGCCTGTAATCCCAGGGAGTCAGAAAGCAGAGGCAGGAGCATCCAAAGTTCGAGGCCAGTCTCAGCTCCTTAGTGAGGCCCTAAGCAACTTAGAGACTTTGTCTCAAAATAAAAAAGGGCTGTGGATGTGGCTCAGTGGTAGAGCACTCCTGGTTCAATCCCCAGTGCCACGAAAAATAATAGCTGCCCCTAGGAGGAAGAGGAGGACCCCCTACACCTGGCTTTTCTAAAACCAGCTGTTTTAAGTAGGATGGGCCTGGGCCAGCAGCGTGGGGCTTTAAAAGGAGTCCTCCAGGAGAGCGCTGACCTTGGATGTACATTGGACTCACCTGAGAGCTTCGAAAACTTCTGGTGAGGGGTTGGGAGTGTGCTTGGGGGGCAGCGCTGCTCCACCACCCCCAGCACTACCTCTGGTCCCCAAGCCCCACCCAAAGGGATTCTGACTTAATCTGCGGGGTGTGAGGTCCCAGGGCTGGGATCCACTGCCCTGTTGGGATTCCAACGGAAAGGTGTGGTCTCCAGCGTTGGTTCTCCTCCTCAAATGTGGCCCTGTGTTGTCACCTTCTGGCGAACATTCGGCTGCTCAGGTCTCAACTCTCAAAGACCGTGGGGCCCGGGCCTCGGAAGTGGCCCACGGGCCGCAGGTGACTGCAATCGACAAACGAGTCTGCGAGCCGGGTCGCCCAGCTGGTGCAGGGCGGGCGCAGTGCGGCGGGCGCTCCACTGGGCGGCGCTGCGCACTGGCCGGCGCTCGGGAGCCGCGGCGCGGAGGCCGGGGCGCACCTGCCCCGCCTCCGCCAGGCGGGCCGCGGGGCCTGCGGCGGGTCGGGGGCGGGGTTCCGGGGCCCCGGCGCTGCGACTGACTCGCGGGCCTTCTCCACCGGCCGGATCCCGTCGCCCTCGGGATGCTGCTTGCGGACGCCGACCGTCCGGAGCCCGTGCGCAGTGGGCGCACGAGCTCGCGCTCTTCCTGAGCCCAGATCCCTGGGCAGAGGTAGGGGACGCGGTGTGGCGGAGGAGGGGTCGCGGGTGGGGCGTCCCGGACCGGGTCCCAGGTGGGAGCCCGCGCTCCGCAGCATCCTCTCGCGACGGGATGCTGGGGGACCAGGACCGCCTCCCCTGGAGGGTGGCTTCATGGGCGACCCGGGGCCCATCCCTGTCCGGGTCCCGGGACGCCGGGTGGAGCGCGGTCGGGACTGCTGCCCTTTGCCAGGCTGGCCCTGGGGGCGACCCAATCGGGTCATGCCCCTGCCGCAGCTCGGCCCCCTCTGAGCGGTGCCAGATGCCCGCGAGCGGCGCGGGCAGCCCCGGGGCCGCGGTCCGCTACCGTTGCTAGGAGGAAAATACCACGTCTCTCTCTGCACTTTCTATTTTAAACGCATAAATAAAAAGTACATCTAAAACTAGACTCCTTCCTTCCTGCTGAAAGCAGTCTGTTGACGGGCCGTGAAAAAAGTTGCCCAAGTCCACGAGCAGTTAGTTATTTAGGGCCAGAAAACCAGCCCATTCTCCTTTTAAATCACAAAAGCAGTGCGGAAGCATTTAAAATAAAGGCTGGGCAGGTCCCTCTCATTTTCTTTCCCACTCCAGTCCGCGGAGAAACTAGCGCTGACAGTGTGGTGTGCACCATTCCAAACGCTTTAAAGTGCCGTTAGAAATGTAGGTATTTATAGATCCAAATCTATATTAGATACTTGATGATATAATACTGTTTTGCAACTTGTATTTCTTTACTCAAAATAGCATAGAAAGCCGGGTGTGCCAGCTGCACGCCTGTAATACCAGCAACTCAGGAGGCTGAGGCAGGAGGATCTCAAGTTCAAGGCCAGCCTGAGCAACTTCCCTAAAAACTTAGCCAGACCCTCAAAAAAAATTTTTTTTTTTTGGTACTGGAGATTGAGCCCAGGGGCACTCAGCCACTGAGCCACATCCCCAGCCCTATTTTGTGTTTTATGTAGAGACAGGGTCTCACTGAGTTGCTTAGCACCTCGCCATTGCTGAGGCTGGCTTTGAACTTGTGATTCTCCTGTCTCAGCCTCCCTAAGTGCTGGGATTACAGGCTTGAGCCACCGCGCCTGGCTCAGACCCTCAAAATTTTAAAAAAAGATTTTTTTCCCCCGCAGGGCTGGGTTGTGGCTCAGTGGTAGAGCGCTTGCCTATCGTGTGAGGCACTGGGTTCAATTCCCAGCACCGCATATAAAATAAAATAAAGATCCATTCACAACTAAGAAATCTTTTTTTAAAAAAGAATTTTTCCTGGGGCTGGGATTATGGCACAGTGGTAGCGTGCTCGCCTAGCACGCATAAGGCACTGGGTTCGATCCTCAGCACCACATAAAAGTAAAATAAAGGTATTCTGTCACCTACAACTAAAAAATAAACATTTAAAAAAAAAAAAAAGAATTTTTCCCCCCGAAAGGTTGAGGATGTAGCTCAGTGGTAGAGCGCTTGCCTCGCATGCGTGAGGCCCTGGGTTCGATCCTCAGCACCACATACAAAGCAATAAAATAAAGACATTGTGTCCATCTACAACTAAAAAAAAAAAAAAGGAATGTATCCGTAAGAACTGTCCAATAGAAATATAATTCCATCTGCAAATGTGAGACATCTTTGTAATTTCAAGTGCCCCAAGAAGCATACACAAAAAACAGGTGACATCATGTCACCATATTAACAGTGTACCCAAAATATCATTTATCCAAAATAACTTAGATCCAAACTATTTCAACATGTAATAGTTATTTTAAAAATAATGAAATTTTAAATTCTTTTCTTTTGACCAAAATTTGGAAATTGGGCTTTTTAAAGCATGTCTCTGGGCCAGCCACATTTTAAATGCTCAGTAGTCACTTGGGGTGGGTGACTCCGTATTAGACAGGCAGTGTCCCCCCATGAAATAAGTATTGCTTCTGTTATCTGAGCACCTACTACGTGCCAGCAGTGTGCCTCTCTGCTTGTGGGCCGTGCCCTTCACTGTGGCAGTGACCCCGTGGCTAGGAAGTTACGTAGATTTTATAGCTTAGCGACTGAGGCTTTTACAGAATGCCTGACGGCGTGTGCATATATGATTTACGAACCATTTGTAAGTAGTTCAAAGCTGCTGCCCTTTGCCAGACTGGACCCTGGAGGAGACCCAGTCCCTAATCACAGCTTGGTCTGGTGGCCCAGGGACGGGTATTTAGGTTGTCTGCAGTTTTTCCTTGGCTTTAGCATCCTAAGTGTATTTCTTTTCCTTTTCCCCATTTTTTCTTTTTCTTTGCAGTCTTGTGCATACAAGGCAAGCACTCTACCAACTGAGCTGTATCCCCAGCCCATTTGTTTTTTTAATATTATTTTGTAGATGGACACAATACCTTTATTTTATTTTATGTATTTTTATGTGGTGCTGAGGACTGAACCCAGTTCCTCACATGTGCTAGGCAAGTGCTCTGCCACTGAGCCCCAGCGCAGCCCCAGAGTGTGTTTCTTGTTCTCTCACTTTCTGTAAGCAGCGAGTCCCTGTGCCCAGCTGCGGAACCCCAGCTTCATTCAGTCTCCACTATGGACAGTCTTCTGAAGAAACTGTATATTAACCATTTTCTCACTCGGGGCTCCTTTAACTCAGAAACAAGCTGGCTTGTGCTCATTTGTAAGGGACATAATGAAGAACCCCAACTCCCTGTAGCTCCATGCGGCAATAAACCCACTTAACGCGCCTGCTGAAGTTTATTTACCAAAAGAAACAGACAGCAAGGCAGCGTGAGCCACGGGCAGGCTGTCCTTACTGCTAATTCATTAGCAGGTCCCTGAGCTGGAACTGTTTCCAGGTGGGCAAATGAGCCAGAAAAGGGAACTCTGCTTTGGGAACAGGCCCAAGCAGCAGGTCGCCCTCCTGCAGCCCTTCCACCAGGTCACTGTTGACTTACAGAGAGGTGGCTTCTGAATCCAGGCAGTGCCAGCCCCGTGGATGTCCCAGCGTCCTTAGTGAAATGAGGCCTGCTCTGTTCTGTGCCAGGTCCTGCCTGGAGCTGGAGACAACAGCCAGACATGGGGCCCTGCCCTCCTGGCTGTCAGACGCAAGCCAGGAACAGATAAAACCTATTAGTTGTAATGAGTGCCCTGGAGACGCACCATGGCTGGAGGGTGTCTCTGTGTGTCCGGGAGTCCAGACTGGGCCAGAGCAGTGGCACTGGGGAATGTGCAGGGACCAGGGAGCCCAGAGGTCCAGGAGGGTCAGGAGCAGGTTAGTACCTGCCTGCAGTCAGGGAGGCCTTCCCTGAGGCAGCGTCATTCCGGTGGAGGGAAGCGGGTGTCCCTGGGGATGGAGGGAAGCCCTGGTAGAAGGGGGCAGGCAGGAGCTGCCCCTGCCTGTGTCTTAGCTTGTTCATCGCTGTGACCGAGGACCTGGCAAGAACAATTAGAAGAGGGGGACTTATTTGGCGTCACGATTTCAGAGGTTCAGACCGTGGCTGGCCGGCTCCGTAGCTCTGGGCCGGAAGTGAGGCAGAACATCATGGTGGAAGGGCATGGAGGAGGGAAGCAGAGAGAGCTCTGCTCATGAAGGACAAAACGTAAACCCAAAGGCACCCCCGTGACCTGTCTGCACTCGCAGAGTCCCCACCGGGTCAGCCGCGTCGGGGTTCACACACTGAGTAGGCAAGGCTCTCCTAACCAGCCAGTCACCTCTCACCTCGCACGCCTCTCACGAGCTTCTGGGTGACACCGTGCAGCCACAGCAGCTGGGCACTGCCTTTCCCAGGACGGAGGACTGGGCCCAGGAGCACGGGGGTGCCCCGACGGCAGGTGGGCTGCTGCTTCCAGCCCTCTGTCTCTGTCTTTCCCTCCCACTTCCTCTTCTGGGGGAAGTTCGGGGAGGTCCCCAGAGGCCACTTCATGATGGCAGGAGAGAGATCTGTGGGTCCCCTGAGCTTTCTGAGGGGAGAGAGCTCAGCGGCTCTGCAAGGCCGAGCACCAGTGTCCCCGGGTGCGAGAAGCCCAGGGCCCAGGTTTCTCATGGTTCTTGAGCTGGACAAGACAGGATGACGGGAAAGGGGCTCCAGGCTGGAGGGGGCTGTGAGGAGGCCTGCACCTTCTCCCCAGGGGCTCCGCTCAAGTGCTGGAGAAGGACTCGCAGAGACCCTCAGAGTAGCCCAGGGCTACGAACTGAAGACTCAGGGGCAAAATTCAGCACTTTGGTCTGAATTTTTGGTTCCATCTATGTTGGATTTTTGTTTGTTTTGGTACCAGGGATTGAACTCAGGGGCACTGAACTACTGAGCCACATCCCAGCCCTATTTTGTGTTTTATGTAGAGACAGGGTCTCACTGAGCTGCTTAGCGCCTCGCCATTGTCAAGGCTGGTTTTGAACTTGGGATCCTCCTGCCTCAACCTCCTGAGCTGTTGGGATTACAGGTGTGCGCCACCACACCTGGCTATGTAGGTATTTTAAGTGGAAAATTTTCTTGGGGGAAAAAATGTGTTTCTCATTTATTTATATTTATGTATTTATTTCTTAATGAGACAGTCTTTGCCATAGTCCCCACTGGTCCCTACCACTCCCTCACTAAAGCTGCCGTCCGTCGCCATTTACGCTTGTGCTAGAACTTTTGATATTTCTGTAGTCATGATGGGAGGAAAGAGAAATATTTGCCGAAACTGTGTACCTGGCAAAAGCAATTAAACACGAATTAGCCAAAATGGCCTTGAGTTCCAAGAAAAATGAGGGAGAGGCTGTTTCTTTGTGGAATCTGAGCCTATTCTCTATGTCCAGCGTGCAGACACCACGTACCTGTGTGAAACCTGCCATGTGTGCACCCGCGACCTGCTGGACCCTTGGCATTCAGGTTTTAGATGTTGGAGTAGAAGTCTGTGGGTGGACCTTGGGGCACACTCTGTCTCACAGATGTAGTTCTGTATTCATTCATGCCTCAAATGTTTAGAAAACCTGCTGTGTTCTAGGTTCTAGGCAAGCCAGTGGCACACAGTGGTACCTGTCCTCAGAGACTGGCATCATGGTCTGGGAGATGAGCAGACAATAAAGAGGAAGGGAAGGCAGGTGGTGTGCTGTAGACACAGGGTCCATGCCTGCAGGTTTAGCCAACGGGGGATCAAAAATGTTGGGGAAAAATGTACAAAAGAAATATAATAATAAAAATGATAGAGATATTCAAAAACACAGTACAGGGCTGGGGATGTGGCTCCGTGGTCGAGGGCTTGCCAAGCACACACAAGACCTGGGTTCAATCCCCAGCACTGCAAAATAAAAGCATCAAAACAAACAAGCAGCACAGCAACTATTTACATAGCACTGAATTTGTATTGGGCAATATAAGTCATTAGAGACGATCTAAAATATACAGGAGGACTTTTTAAAAACAGTACTAGGGGGCTGGGATTGTGGCTCAGTGGTAGAGCGCTTGCCTCGCATGCGTGAGGCACTGGGTTCGATCCTCAGCACCACATAAAAATAATAAAGATATTGTGTCCACCTACAACTAAGAAATATTTAAAAAAAAAAAAGAACTTATAAAAAAAAAAAACAGTACTAGGGATTGAACTCAGTCCTTAATACATGCTAGGCAGGTACTTTCCCACTGAGCTGCATCCTCAGCCCTTTTTTAAAATTATATTTTGAGACAGTGTCTCACTAAGTTGCCCAGGCTGTTCTAAACTTGAGATCCTCCTGCCTCAGCCTCCCCAATGGGATTACAGGCGTGCGCCACCACAGTCTGCGGGAGGATGTGTGTGCATATGGTCTGTGCAGTGCTCTACCCTTTCATGTAACGACTTGAGCATCCTTGGGTTTTGGTATCTGAGGGAGTCCTAGGACCAGCTCCCTCACAGATAGGGCGGGCTGTAAGTAATGGTGACAGATGCCCCACGGGAGACACCTAATGGCTGTGGTAGAGGCCTATCATGGAGAGAAGGGAAGGGCCCAAGGAAAGAGCGGCACTCCTGTGCATAGCTGCGGGGACGCATAGAAACCTGGAGGGTTGAATGGTGGACCTCATGTGGGGGCGACGGGAAGCGGGCAGGGCCAAGCCAGGGCCTGGGGGCCTTGGGGCAGAGTGTGGATTCTGCTCTTGGGTGATGGATCAAAGCCATGAGCTGGGTGTGCTGGGTGCAGGCAGATGCAGGTTCGGGTCAGATCTACGGACTTTTGGCTGTAGGACCAGAGAGCACTGCCGGGGCTGGAGTGGCTGCCAGGAGACCAGAGCTGGCTGCCGAGGCCAGCCTGGTACACAGGACTGTGCTGCCGAGCTCGCTGGCTCAGAGCCTTCTGGGGCGTGAGAAGCCAAGGCCACAGTGGGTGTTTGGAGAGGACCCACCCCCTTGAAAGGAAATTCCCAATTGCATCCCCTGGGATCTCTGTGACCAGGAGTGAGCTGTCCTTAGCACCCTGATGGGGCCTTATCCCAGGATGTCCTTGCTTCCTGGCTGGTGACCCTCGGCCCCAAGGGAGAAGCTTTAAAAAGAAACAGCTTCCCAAAGATTGGAAACAACCCTATGCTGGTTAGCATGGCTGGTCCCCTGGCAGATGCTCTGGGCAGTGGACATCTTGCTGCCATGGGACTCAGCCCACCATGGTACATGCGTGTGTGAACATCTTCTGGAAATCCAAGCAGAAGGCAAAAATCTCACATCGGACGCATCTATAAACAGGAGATTCCGTGCAGCCCATCTCTAGGGCTGGGTACAGCCGTGGTTGAGAGCTGGGTTAGGTCGTGGTTCCTCAACTTTGTGAATATTGTCATCTTTGGGGAATCTTTATAAAAAGTACAGATGTGCCCCTGGCACTCTGGTTTAATGGTGTGGGTGCACTGGGAGATGGGTCTGAGAAGCTCCCCAGGAGAGCATTAGCCTGAGAGTGACCCAGTCTGCCTGTTTGGGACATCATCGTGGCTGCTGCTAGGAGCTGGTGTGCACAGGTGCCCCCAAGGGCTGCAGCCCCGGGATTTGGACTCCTGTATATCCCCCCGGGGTGATTCTGACAGTCATCCTGCTTAAGGCGACTTGCCTGCTCTGGCCTGAACCTGGGGTCACAGGCTTGTTTGGTGGCAGTGGGACCTGAGCCAGTGTCCAGGAGTGCCCCACGCCCAGGCTCAGAACCTGTTGTCCTGCTTGCCCTGGGTCCTCAGTGCCTGGTACAGATGACATGGGTCGAGGAAATGTCTCTTGTGGGTGTGTGAACACCAGCGCTCACCCCAGGCCCTGGAGGACGTGGGCTGGAGCCCGGCCGGGTGCCTCTCTGCGCCTGGGTCTCCCTGGACATGCGGTGGTTGGAGAGTGGGGGCAGGTAATCCACGGAGGCTGTCCAGGGGTGGCCCCGCTGTGAGAGGTTGGAACACTAGTCACAGTGATGTAGCCATTGCACAGGTGTTTGTTGAGCAGGTCCCAGGCGCTGGGGCGAGAGCACGAGGGCCATCCTCAGGGACTTTCGAGGGTGACTCCACTCACCCGTGTGGCCTGCAGTTCCACGCCACCTCTAGAAGCAGGCGATCCCAGGCCTCCCTTTGGGTTGGAGGTTGGGAATTTTCACTCACCAGGATGCCCTTGTGCAGACTCAGGGTCTTGTGTCCTCTCCGACCTGTGTACATCGGGCCAACTGTGGCCGTCCCTGTTGCGCAAAGCACAGCCGCTGCCTGTGTGGTCCAAATGGGCCTCACTTCCCTGGATTTAGTCACCGGACCTGAATTCATTCCTTGGCTGTAGCTGTGGGGAAATTTTGCTTTGTGGTTCTTTTAAAGTAAATTGGAATTATTATTTATTATTATTATTTTAGCAATGGCTTGTTTAAAAATTTTTTAAAAACTGCATGTATGTTACAAATCCAAGAGCCCAGTGCCTGTGGAGTGGTGGGGGGCCGTCCTTTCCCGTCTGCGTCCCTTGTGTCCTCTTGCGGGCGGCTGCTTGGGCACGTCCCTACCCCCACCCGTCCTCTGCCCACTTGGACATTTTCTGCACTGTGTGTCTTTCTCACTTAACGTGGCTTCGAGATCTTTCCTTACAAGTGCACAGAGAATTGCCCAGTTTTTTAATTTTTCTTTTTTTCAGTCTGAGGATCAGACCCAGGATGTTCCCCTTACCAGGTAAATCTCCGCCTCTGAGCTATATCCCCAGTCCTTGGCCTGATTTTTTTTTTTTTTTTTTAGGAAACAAGACAGATTTGTGTCTGTGTGACTTATGATTAGGTGACCATTCTTCCACTGATAAGCATTTAGGATCTGTGGAGCCTTTTGCTGTTATGAAGTATGCTGAATGGACATCTTAAATATAGCAGTTTGCATTGACGCAAACATTAGGATAGGCACT
Organism: Xerus rutilus; assembly: GCA_028644305.1. Classification (NCBI taxonomy): domain Eukaryota; kingdom Metazoa; phylum Chordata; class Mammalia; order Rodentia; family Sciuridae; genus Xerus; species Xerus rutilus. Next base: position 170,703,409 of record CM053401.1, read on the forward strand.
TGGGGGAGGAGGTCAGTCAAGGCCTGGTGCCCTGTAAGCACTGGTCATTGTTGCTAAACTACCTTCTTGGCCATCAGGGTGACGAGGAGTGTGCAGGAGTGGCTAGTCTTCTCTGGACATTCAAACCTCAAGACCAAGGGTCCTGTGGGACCAGCACAGGATGTCTCTTCCTTGAGGAGTGGATTATTATCTACTCTGCTGGGTCCCTCCTGGTTTGCAGTACAAACCCTCAGCTGTCAGAGATCACCCTCTGCTCCCCAGTACTGGATCTTTCAACTTTGATTTCTCTCCTTCCATCCCAGGCCCAGAGAACAGCTGCTTTTTCTGCCCAGGTTGAATGGGACGCTGTGGCTTCTATGAAGATTGTTGTGCGTGTTTAAATAGCATTACTAAGGTAAAATCCACACCCGTAGGAGTCACTCATTTAAAGGCACAGTTTAGTGGCCTAGTATGTTCACAGCCACTGACCATCCTTCACTGCTCCAGAACATGTCCTCACCCCTCAGGAGGGACCCTGCACCACTTGGCTCTCACAGCCCAGACCCCACCAAGCTCTTCTGCAGAGGCACCTCTTTGGACATTTCACACGTGTTGGTGTTTTTTTTTTTTTTTTTTTTTTTTTTTAATATTTTTTTAGTTATAGATGGACACAATGTCTTTATTTTATTGCTTTGTATGTGGTGCTGAGGATCGAACCCAGGGCCTCACGCATGCGAGGCAAGCGCTCTACCGCTGAGCTACAATCCCAGCCCCACGTGTTGGTGTTTTAAAGGCACAGCTTGGCCCCAGGTCTGAAGGCCAGATTCAGCCCCCAAGGGATTTTAAAAAATTTATCAGGTTAATTGTAGACGCCTGCAGTCGGGAGCATTTGCATAAATGTTTGGACCACTGTTTGTCTGAACAGGGCAGGTCTGCTGTGTCCTGCTTGGCACTAGCTAGAGCCAGTAGCAGCCGCCCCTTTCCATGGGGTGAGGGGTCTCCCATGTGCCCCAGTGCCCACCCCTCACGGTCAACCCCTCACCTGGAGGCTGAGCATCAGCTGAGGTGTATTTTCGCTTGTGCTGCTGTTTTTCGTAAGAGTGACGGACAAGTATAGTCTGTCAAAGGCGGGAAACTGAACATCAGCCATTGGCAGAAATATCCTTAAGCTGGCCCCTTCCTTACCCGCCAGGTGACCGTCACCTGCCTGGCTTCTGTATCCATGCAGGTTTGGAGACCCTGGCTGGATCCGAGTTATAGACATGTTCATGGGGACGGCAAGCAGCCCTGGGAAGCTGCTTGGTTGGTGTCCTTCGCATCCATCCTAAGTCCAAGGGGGTCAGAGCAGCGTCCCCCACCCCTGGTTTTCAAATGAGGAAACTGAGGCACAGAGATAGTCAAAGATGGGATGGAGACCACACAGCACAGAATGTGAGGTCTGGGCTGCGGTCCTCAGGCCGTGGCTCCTTCGGGGTACGTGTCTTCCTCCCCTATGCTGGGTTTTCTCTCCTCCCTCCTTCCTCTATCCTTTCTTTCCTGCAAAGAATATTCATTGAGCATCATATTGATCACCAGCTGCAGGTAACGAACGACCTCAAAACTGTGCAGCTTAACATGAGCCCGGGGCTTGGAGGTGCCTGAGCTGTTGGCTGTGGCACCTGCGGGTCCAGTGTGGCCTGGCCTTCTGTCTGGCAGCTGGTGCTCAGTCTCCACGTGGCCTCTCAACCTCCAGGGCCTCTCACCAGGGCCTCTGCAGCTGGATTGCCTGGACTGCTTCCCGGGCCGCTGGCTTCCGAGAGGATGAATCAAGCTCAAGGCCGAGACCCAGGCTGGGGCCCAGGCATAACAGAGTGCTGCTGTCCTGGTCTGTTTTGGGCCGCTATGACAGACTGCGCTGGCTGGGTTACTTACAATGAACAGAAGTTTATTTGGCTCATGGTTCTGGAGGTGGGCAAGTCCAAGGTCGAGGCCCGTGAGGGTCTCCTTAATGCATCCTAACATGGCTGAGAGCTCATGGAGGGGAGTAGGGGGCTCAACTTGCTTTCATAGCGAACCTACCCTCAAGGTAACAAACCCACTCCCAAGAAAATGATATGGATCTCAGCTAAGGGCAGAGTCTTCCTGAGCTCACCACCTCTTAGAGGTCCCACCTCCCAACACAGTTGTGGGGCATCAAGCTCCCAGCATGGGGGGCTACACTGCAAAGGTAGCTTCCACCACACGCTGTTGGTCAGAGCAAGTTGCAGGCCAGCCCAGATTCAGGGGTGGGTAGGAAGGGATCCCATCTCCTTATGGGCACAGTGGCAAAAGGGCAGGTGGCGGGGAGGGCGCTGGGGGGCCCATCTTTGGAAACACCAGCTCTACTGTGGGCCTGGCCCTCTTCCACGACCTGGGACAGAAAAGTGAATAAAAGATACCAAAACCTGAGTCATCTAGAGCTTTCATCTGGTGGCAGAAGAGCCCACGTCTCACTAAGTTGGCCAGGCTGGACTGGAACTTGGGATCCTCCTGCCTCAGCCTCCCGAGCAGCTGGGATTCCAGGGGTGCCCACCGCACCCTGCAATACTCACTGTTTCAAAGTGCACGGGTGAGCGGTGTTCAGTGTGTTCACTGGGTCGCGCAAATACTTCCACGACTAATTCCAGAACGTTTCCATTGCTTCAGAAAGGAAGCCCCATCACCTTGGCAGTGAACCCTGCCCCTCCCCCATCCCAGGAAACGGAGGGGCACTAACCTACCTCCCGCCTCTCGCCTGCCCGCTGTGCCTGGCTTCTCTCACCCGCACAGTTCCCAGGAACCACCCACTGCAGCGCGGGCTGCGTTCCTTTGGAGGGAAGCTTATTCATCTGCCCTATGCATTTGCTGCATTTCATGTGCCCTTTCACCAGCTCAGGGACAGCAGGTTATTTCCACTTCTTGACTATTCTGAGGAATACGTGCAAGTTTGTGCAAGAGCATGTGTTTTCAATTCTTCTGGGTATGGAGCTTGGTCATGGGGTAACTCCCCGTGTTCCTCGCAAGGAACTTCCAGACCCGTTTCCAAAGCAACCGCACAGCTGTACCTTCCCACCAGTGCTGTGAATGGTTCCGCTGCTCCAGTCCCTCCCCGACACTCCTCGCCTCCATCTCTGGGATCAGAGCCATCCCCGTGAATGCAGAGTGGTCCAGCGGAGGTCCCTGAGTAGAGGAGGGCTTGGGTCTTCACAGGGTCCCTCGGAGGAGGAGACTGAAGGGGAGCAAGATGGGGAGTCGGGGAGCAGCGGGCAGGCTACTGCAATAGTCCCAGCAAGAGATGGCGCCCTGCGGCAGGGTGGCAGCAGACAGGGAGATTTAGCCGGGCCAGCCCCTCTTCGATTTTCAGCTTGCCCCACTGGGAAGCCTGGATTAGTGTTTTGGGAAAATGGGGACTGGGGAAGGACACATCCTTGATCTGCCCACGTTAAAAAGTGCCCACCAGGACTGGGATGTGGCTCGGTGGTAGAGCACTTGCCTGGCAGGCACAAGGCCCCAGGCTCAATCCCCAGCACCGCAAAACAAAAGCCCACTCACCGGTCTCCACTGTAACGCCCTGAGTGTCACTTAGAGCAAGCCCCTTTGCCTCCTTCCCCTCGGACTGGAGCAATTTATGCCCAAGGAGTTACAAAGAACAGTAGGCCTGTTCATTTTGCTTTTAGGATGGTTAAAAAGGCATGTGGGCTGCAGCAGGCAGGCCTCATTTCTGAGGCCACTTAGGGGATTATCTTGAGAGAAAATCATCCCATGAGTGATTTGTGGGCCTGCTGGGGTGGCCAAGCCCAGCTCCTTCCTGTTGGATGGGAGTGTTTGGGGCTTGTTCCTCTGAAGTCAGCCAGACGGTTGGCCAGGATGGCAAGTACGCTCTTTGCTCTTTCCTACTCCTGGCCACTGCCTGGGGCCTTAGGAGGTGAGGCTGGGGAAAACAACCAAGCCCTCAGGCAGCAATGACGGGGACACATCCCCCCCTCTCCTGAGCATCCTGGTGGCTACAGATCTTAGCTCTGGTCTGGCACGGTGATGCACACCTGTGGTCACAGCTACCCAGGAGGCTAAGGCAGGAGCTTTGCAAGTTCGAGGCCAGCCTCAGCAACTTAGCGAGGCCCATCAAAAAATAAAAAGGGCTGGGGTGTGGCTCAGTGGTAGAGCACTTGCTTAGCATGTTGGGGCCCTGAGTTCCATCTCCAGTACTGCAAAAGACAAAAAACAACACAATCCCACCCTGCACACACAACGAAGCCTTCAGCTCTAGCGTCACATTGTTGAGTCAAATTCTGGCTTTAGTATTGACAGCTATGTGACCCTGAGCTGGTGACTTAATGTTTCTGATCCCCTGTTCCTCAATCCATTAAAAAAGGGAAAAGAATAGCACCTAACTAGAGGGTTCTTGTGAGAATCGAGTGGGATGGTCTGTATCGAGTGACCTAGCCATGGCCTCTATCGTCTTGTGAAAGGAATACAAAGCAAATCTCCCTTATAGACCTTTGTGTGTTGGCCTCTGCTGAATGATTCAGGCCCGTTTATCGGGTCTGGCTGACCTTCTGACAACCCTGCCAAATGGGTATGATTGTTCCTGTCATGGGTGAGCCAGCCAAAAATGCACAAGTGAAGCCATTTGGGTTAAGGTCTCAGGCCAGCAGAAGAAAAGATAGGATTTGAACCCAGGACAGACTTGAACTTGCCATGGGTTGTCTCCCTTCCTACCTTACCTTCTCTCTGCAGTGCTGGGGATGGACCCCAGGGTCTTTTTGTTTGCTTGTTTTGATACCGGGGATTGAGCTCAGGGACATTTCAACCACTGAGCCACATCCCAGCCCCATTTTGTATTTTTTTTAAATTTAGAGACAGGCTCTCACTGAGTTGATTAGTGCCTCGCTTTTGCTGAGGCTGACTTTGAACTCGCGCTCCTCCTTCCTCAGCCTCCCGAGCCACTGGGATTACAGGTGTGTGCCCGGCCACCCCAGCGAATTGCACATGCTAGATACACACTCTCCCACTGAGCTACACCCAGCCCCTAGGCCTGGTCCTTTCTGAACTGGACTGTGGAGGTTGGGAGCTCGGGTGCATCTTGGGAAGGAGGGTCTCTTTGGCAGGTGCCTGGGCCTCTGGCCCTGGGGTCTGCCTTCTGAGGCCAGCTAGCCAGGGTCTGGGTTATGTGCTCCCGGGGCTCTCTGGCAGCCGCCTGTCCCCTCCCATCTCTCAACATCCCACTTTCCCCTTCTCTCTGCTCCCTCCTTCTCCCTTAGGGTGAGAATGACAGGATGTCATCGACCACGATTTTATTTTCTGGGGCCAGGGGACCTTCTTCCATGCCTCCCAACCTTGCCCCTGCCGTGGCCCCTTCTCCTGTCAAGCCTCCCTGTTGCAGCTCAGAAATAGTCCCAGCTGTGAGATGAAGGTTCCTGAGTTTAAAATCGCAACTTGGTACTATTTATACTCCAGCCGGAAGGAGGTTTTTTGTGCAGCGAGTGGTTTATTTTGTTGTGGCAGCGACAGCTCACGCCCGAGGCAGTCGCTCAGCACGGTACAAACCTCTGTGGGGACAAGTGGGTGGTGGGGAGTCTTCAGGTGTGAGATGGCCCCAGCCTGCCCAGCAGCCTCTGGTCACAAGTCCCCAGCAGGGCCCTGTGGTCAGTGGAGAAAGGATTCATGTTCTGGGGGAACCTTCTTGCTCCCTGCCTGCTAATTAAAACAGCAGCAGCCTAAACTGGTATTTTATAGGTCAGGAAAGTGGTGCATGCTGGGGTGTGAAGTCCAGACTGGTTTTGCACAGGTGAGGGGGGGTCGGCGCGTCTGCACCCGCACCGCTCGTGTTTGGTTTGGCCTGTGGGGTGTTAAAGATTATTTTTTTGAACCCATGCCAATATTTAAAAATTGAGACATTTCCTATAATATTAGAATTTCTGGCTCCTCTTGACAAATGGGAAGACATGGCCGAGCTGGGCCTGTGTTTCCTGACAGCTGCTGGTGGCCAGCGGCTTGAGGCCTGGGTGAGCGCCTTCAGATGACCAATGTGTTCTGTTCCTTTCTTCTTTTTTTTCTTTTCAGTACTGGGGCTGGAACCCAGGGCCTCCTGCATGCTAAGCCTGCACTGTACACCGAGCCCCTCCCTCAGCACCCAGTGTCTCGGGACCAGACAAGGCGCTATGCTTTGGACCCTCCAGATAGCCTAGTCTGAGGCTACCTTCAGGTCTCCTTTGTCAGGCCTGCTCCTTGGGCTAAGCAAGCACGGCGGATAGGGTTGCAGATAGCCCTCGGGATGCCCGGCAAAATCTCAATTTCCAACAAATAACGACGACTTTTTAGTAATAGTCCGTCCTCTAGCTACAACCAGATGGGCACATTTGAGGCCTTCTGTGTTAAGCTGTGGTCATTATTGCGCTTGGTTCTGCACCTGTGCCCGGGCACCCCTTCTCCGTGGCGGCCAGGGGCTTGCCAAGGTGTTTACAAGAGCAGGCTTTGAGATGGTGGACTCCAACTTGCCTTAGACTCCTGGTCCGGCCTCTTGTTAGCTGTGTGACCTGGGGCAGGTTACCTGACCTCTCTGGTTTCCTCATCTGTACAACAGGGAGGATCAGGATGGCTTTGTTATTTCCCGCTAGTCCTTACACATCTCATCTCTGCTGAGAGGTGAGGGTAGATGCGGCGCTGGCTTTACCCCGACGCGCCCATGGGAGTCAGGGTCGCTCTCAGTTCACTGCTACTTCTAACACGCCTGCAAAGATTCTGTGCAGGGAGAGGGTTCTAGAAGGCCCTGGGCACATAATCCGAAGGCTTAGTTTGCTTTACAAAAAAAAAGAAAAAGAAGAAGAAGGGTGCTGGTCTCCCTGGAAACCGCTCGCTGATCGCAGGACCTTCTCTTTCCAGGCGAGGGAGGTGGAGGCGGCCATCGAGGGGATGCTCCCGGCGCTGGAGTCCTGCAGCCTGGCTGACGGGGTGAGTGTCGCGGGCGGCGGCCACGCTGGGGTGCAGGCCGGGCCTCCCGGCCAGGTGTGGGCGGCCATCTTGGTCCCGCCTCCCCGGCGGAGCGCGGCCGGCCGCGAGGTGGCGCCCTCGGCCCCACGCGGAGCGGGCGCGGGAGGCCGCGGGGCTGGACGGTCCCCGCCGCGCAGGGCTGCAAACATGGAGCCGCCAGGAAGTGGCTGGGGCCTGGGAGGCCCGGAGGAGCCTCGCCGGCGGTGGGCTGGGCGTGGAGCTCCCTTCTGTCGCCTGCCTGCCCGGCTTTGTTGGGTCAGCCCCCTGGACTGGCGGGAGGGCGGTGGAGGAGGACGGTCAGGCCGGAGGTCAGGGCAGCTCTCTAGCAGCCTCCCCCAGCTCCCCTCCGCCTGCCAGGTGTGGAGCCCTGAGGAGCACTGATAGAATTTTCTAGAAGATTCCAAGCTCAGTAAAGGCTAACCAGGAACCCAGGTCGGAGGCTTCTGCCTAGAGGCCCAAAGCATTGCCATCTTCTGACCAGGCCCTGCCACTCCCCAGAGTGGACCAAGCCTCCAGGCTGGGCCTGACCAGTCAACTCACGGCCCTGAGAAGCTCAGGGTCCACTGCGAGGCGTTTGGGAGCGCCCAGGGAGTGACGATGACAGCAGCCCCACACGGATACCGAGCACCTACCTGCTATGTGCCAGGCAGTTTATCCCTGTGCATTCACCGGGCATCTCGGTGCCCATGCTGGGCCAGCCCCTGGGGGGATCTTAGGGAATAAGATGGGAGCCTGCCCAGGAGGCCCTGTGTGGTCTTCACTCTGGAGAGTCAGCCTCTCATTCAGGGTGGGCTCCCTGGCGGCAGGGTAGCCAGACGGCCTTCGTACAGCCCGAATGATCCTTCTAACCAGGCCCCATGAGGAGCTGGGGATGCAGAGTCGGATCTGTCCCCAGCCCCCTGGGCCCCTGTCCGTGGGGAGGTTGGATTGGTGCCAGAGCCACCGTGGGCGCTGGCACGCAGGTGACTGGAGGCACAGAGGGATCCCAGAGCAGCGGCGGTCAGGACGCCCTGGGGAATTGGGAGGCTTTACAGACCAGGCAACAATCGGGGCTTGGAGGAGGAACAGAAAGTTCAGCTGAGCGGAGGGAGAGGGTCTGGGTGCAGGGACCTGCCCGGGCAGAGCAGGAGGACTGGGGGTGCTGCCTGAGGAGGCGGCCTTGCAGAGAAGGCAGGTCGGAACATGGTGTGGGCTGACGACAGGGACATCTGCGTCCTCACGTCCCCACCCGTCCCCACCCATCCCTGTGCCTCCTGTGAGAGGAGCTCCCCAGACAGCCTGAGGAGAGCAGGCCAGGAGTCCACATGGAGGGGGGCACAGAGGCCCACAGCACCCAGTCCTGGAAACCTGGCCAGGTGGTGGGAACTCTGGGTGCCACCAGGAGCCCAGAGACTGCAGGCAGCACCAGGAGGTCCCCCCAACTCCAAGCAAAGACTTGAATACTGAGGTCATGTACTGCCCAGTACCACCTACAGAATGTGGACGTTTCTGGAAAAAAATATGGAATCAGATGCCGATATTTTTAGAATTTCATGCCCCAAATCTGGATTTCTGGCTTCTCTTGGAGAAGTAGACATCTAGTTCCTCTGGGGTGCTTGTCCCCAGGGGTGGCAAATGTGACCCCAGCTCATCATAGTCTCTGCTTCCCGGGAGACCCTTAACTCGTGGCTGCCCTGGGCTCGTGTGTTTGGTGATAGGATGTAATTCTCTGTGCTTTGGACCCAACTGAAAGCACAAAGCTAGAGCCAGACCAGGGGGTCCTCGTTCTGGGAAATGGAAGGGCGTGTGTCCCCTGTGGCAGGGAGACTGCCTAGCATGTGCGTTGAGGGATGCACCCAGCCCCCTTGTCCGCGCACAGGCCTCTGTGGCCCCTGGGGGCATTTGGGTTTACAGTCCCTACACCCATGTTCTGTGTGGTGCCACAGATGTCCCTCAGCCCCGACTGACCCTGCGGGGCTTACCTGGTACGTGTGCCCCTGTGTCAGGAGGCTCCTCGGCTGCAGAGGGGCATCGGTTATCAGCCCAAGGGGGGACCTCCTTTTCTCTTTAGAGCTGCTCTAAAATCTAAGGTAGGGATGAGTGGGGAGCTACAGGGAGTAGATGACGTCACGCTGTGGACCCCTCAGGGTCCCCAGCTTGTCTCACCCTTCAGAAACACTGATCAATTTAGAGACCCCAGAGAAGCCCAGCTCAGTGCTGTGTGGCTTAGGGAGAAGCCTCTTCCTTTCTGTTAAAACCAGGCTACCAGAGACCAAGGCTCAGCTTCCTGTGTGATGTATATTACTCTGTCCACCAGCCTGTCCTTGGTCCCCGTCTGTGACTGAAATTCACTACTCTGTCCAGGGACCTATTCTGACCTTCAATATAATACCCACTGTTCGTACACGAAGCTTGGTTCTGTGGGCCGCCAGGCACAGCCTGGTCTTTACCTCTTGGACCCTTGTTCTCTCCTCTGTGAAATGGAGGTGACGGTTCTGATTATCACAGCCTGGTCTAAAACAATAGCACGTCGGGGCTGGGATTGTAGCTCAGCGGTAGAGCGCTTGCCTCGCATGCGTGAGGCCCTGGGTTCGATCCTCAGCACCACATACAGAGCAATAAAATAAAGACATTGTGTCCATCTACAAATAAAAAAAAAATCTTTAAAAAAAACAAAAAAAAAATAAAAAATAAAAAAAAAAATAAAAAAAACAAAAAACCAATAGCACGTCTATTTTGTGGGCTACCACAGGGCACGCAGGGGACAGCTCCTCAGATTTCTGTGGCAATTGCTGAGGATGCCCAAGTTGGCTTCATCACTCACGTGTCTGGGACCTGGGCTGGGTGCTGGTGTGGTGGGGACAGTTGGTGTGACTCTTCTCCACACTGCCTGTCTGGGTGGCTGCTTGGGTTTCCTCACTGCATGGCCATTGGGCCACCACAGGCAGGAAGTGGAGGCTGTCAGGTCCCATGAGGCCTCGATATGGAAACTGACACAGGGTCCCTTCCGTCATACTTTACTAGTCAAAGCAACCACAGAGCCCGCCAGCACCAAGGGGGAAGGGTGTGGCCTCCCCTCTTCATGGAGGAATGTGGCCGTCCCAATCTGCTATGGTACATTGGAATACATGAGACAGAGGTCTGTGCTTTATTTACGTCACTAGAACGGCTAAAATTTTAAAACCACCAAGATAGCAAGTGTCAGCAAGGATGGAGCCCACCTGAAGCTCTCACACATTGCTGGCGGAAATGCAAAATGGTCAAAGTGTCTCATAGAGTTAAGCATAAACAGAGGCTAATCTGCTCCCCAGCCTTCCTAATCCAAGGCCATTACAAAAGACAGGTGAAAACCAGTGCCCACACGAAGACTCAGACACACATGTTGGTAGCAGCCCTGTTCAAAAGACCACAGACTGGAAGCAGCAGCCCCAGTGACCATCAGCAAGACAGTGGTCAAGGGTCAGGGTGAGTCAAGGGTTCAGGGAAGTACTACTCAGCAATGAAAAAGACAGGCTCCTGCACACAGCGATGTGGACAAGCCCCACAGGCACCAGGTTGAGAGGAAGAAGCCAGATGCCAGAGGTACTTTGCTAGTGCATTCCAAAGAAGTTCAACAAGGCAGCGCTACTGGACAGTGTCAGTGTTAGGTGGGGCTCAGCTTTGGGAGGGAGGTCGTGACTGGGAAGTGACGGGAGAGGACTTCCCCGGAGATGGGTGTTCTGCCTCCTGTCCTGGCTGTACTTACGCAGAGGTGAGCACAGGTTCAAATCCATCAGGTCGCCCACTGAAGTCCTGGCCCTCCATGTATTTCATACTCAGTTAACAACCACTTCTGAGCAGAGTGTCTGCTGCGTATTCAAGGACCAATAAATGGTAGCTACTGATGGTCATCATTACCAAGGCACTGGAGGCCACAGCAGTGGCGATGTTCTTCAGCGACTGGATCTGAAGGGCCTCCCAGCTCGGGCTCAGGGCAGCCCGTCCAGGCCCTTGAAGCCCCAAATGCCTCGGACCCACCTTCTGCTGGCGAGCAGACCACACGCACGCACACAAAGCAGAACATTTCCTCTTGGCTGTGGACCAGCAGTTGCATTTGGCATGTGCGTGGGGGTCACGTGCATGTGGCTGTCCTTCCTGGGGACACTGAAATGTCCTGGACAGCCGTGTGCTCTGTGATGACCGCAGAGCACCTGCTGCCGGACTCGTGGGCCCCAGAGAAGCAGGGGGATAGGCTGGGGAAGGGTCTGCCAGGCTGCGGGCTAACAGGCCTGCTGGGTATTTGTCCTGGCAGAGACGCGGAGGCCGGGTTCTCCCTTGTTGTGTCTGTTCTTTCCAGAGTGCAGCCGCGTGACGCTGCGAACTGGGTTGGGTCTGAACAAAGAAATGTGTCGCTTTCTTCTGACTCTCTTCCAAGAAGAAAAGAGCCCCTGTAACCCTGGCCTCCGTGTCAGGAAGACTCCTGGGAGTGGTGGGGTCTGTGGCTCACCAAAGGGGACAGCTGTCACTCAGCTGCAGCTGATTGTTGCCCTGTGGGACACTGGCAGGCTCAGTGTGACCCGTTCTTCTGATTTTTCACAAGAAGCTGGACTTCAGGGCTTCTAAGGGCAATAGCTTGAATTTGAGATCTTGGCATTTTGTTTAGTTGTGCGTTGGGTTTTTCAGATGTGATCAGGCAGACATGGCAGGAACCCAGGGGTTCTGCAGGCTCCTGGGGGGCGTGTCCCAGGACCACCCTAAATTGGACTTCTACGTCTCCCGCTTTCCAGCTCTGACTTTGGGCTCCTTTGTTTCTCTGAGTCTGTTTTGTCACCCATGGGGTCAGACTGGGGATGACCCAGTGCCTGCTTCAGAGGGTCTGTTCCCAGCACATGGACAGCTTGCCCATGTGGCCTGTGGGTTTCATGCCCTCTGGACTGGGCCTACATTACGTGACCCTGAAGTTGTCTCTCATGTCCCCAGCCCATGCAGGAACCCTATGGAAGGTCTGGGGCTCTCCCAGCCCCCCCGGGGCACCCCTACTCTAAGTAACGGCTGTGTGCCTTCCGGGCAGGTGTGCGCCATTCCTTCCTGCTACAGCTTCAGCTCGGGGGAACCTGCTTCATAAAGGCCTCTTGCTCAGCCCACGGGCCCTCTGCTCCTCGGACTCCTTCAGGTTTAGAGGAGGTGGGGGAGTGGGGTTCCTGGAGTCTCCTCTCCACCGTCTTCCCTTCCCTTCACTCAGACCAGTTCCCTGATTTTCACCACCCCCCCATCCGCTTCTTTAGAATTAATAGAACCCTTGCGATTGTCCCTCTGTGGTCCGACCTTGCTGCAGAGTTGGTTATCAGCTCTGCTGCGTTATGGAGTCTCTGGGGCTTAGCCTTGGTGAGGATGGGTGTCTCTAGCATTTTGGCCTTAGAGAGGAAAGGGAGGATCCTGAGGGCTTTTCCTTATTCCAGGTAACAGATGTGGGGGGCAGGCAGGGGCCCAGGGGCAGGGACAGCACTGGGGAGGGTGGGGACTGTGTGAATGGAGCCCAGGCTGCATCTTGAGGTGCAACCTGGCTGGTGGTGCTAAAGCTGCTGACAGGCCAGAGAGCCAGACCTGAGCCCTTGGAATTTTTAAAACCATCCTTGTGTATTTTATTTTGGAATAGTTTTAGATTTGTAAAAATTTTCAACGGTAGCTCAGAGCGTCTCCTCTAACCAGGGTGCACTTGTGGGCACTACGGGGGCAGCGTCGGGGGCTGCCTGTGCTTGTTCCCAGTGACCCCGCTTCCTGCTCCTGGAGCCAGCCTCGGGGACCCCGGGCACGATGGCGTGTCTCCTGGGTCTCCACTGGCCCAGGTAGTTTTAGTCTCTCCTCTGCTTCTCCTGACTTTGACAGTTTTGCGACGGAGCAGTCAGGGGTCTGATGGATGGTCCCTCAGTTTGGGTTTCCTGTGGTTGGACAGGAGTTTAGGTTTATGGAAAGAGCGCCATGCAGGGGGGTGCCTTCTCCTCACTCTGCCCAGGGCTCCCGAGCCCACGTGGCATCACCGTTGATGTGACCTCAACTGCCTGCCTAAGGGGACGTTTGCAGGTTCCTCCACGGGGAGCTTCCTATTTCCTCGTGTTTCTAGATTCTGTTCACTGGGGCGTCCCACCCTGTGCATGCCGGGGTTCCTCGGTGTCCTCAGGGACTGGTTCCAGAACTATCTTTGGACGCTGAAATGCGAGGAGGCTCACGTCCCTGATGTGACAGGGCTCGGGACTTGCACGTGGCCTGTCCCCACCCTCCCCTGGACTTCATTTGTTTAATGCCGTGCTGGGGCTCGAACCTGGGCCTCTCCCTCCGCGCCCCCCAGCCCTCTCCGTTTACTTCAGATCATCCCGAGGGGACTCGCAGATGCTCTGCCCTGGCTCGTTGTGCTCCCTTGTTTAGGGAACAAGGGCAAAACATTTGGATGCGCTGGGCACAGACAGTTTTTTTCTTGGTATTTTTGACCCGCGATCGGTAGGCGGCAGGTGTGTGACCTGCGGGTGGCTGACGGCTGCATGGTCGGCTCCGGGTTACAATCCAATGCCAGGTCATCATTTGTCACTAGAGTATTCTCGCCTGGCTGTTGCTCTCCCAGGCTGGCTCCTGTGCCCTTTGACCTGTCCCCAGCCCTGTCCCCTGACTCTGGTGCTGCGATGCCCCAGCTTCTTCTATATTCCTGTCCCAGCCTTGGGACCACCCATTTCTCTACTTGGATGCTAAAGTTGTAAATTTAATACCAGAAATTTTGGGGCCAAGTGGGGCACGTCAGAGGGCCACAATCAAGCACCAGTGGTCCCGTTTACCGCCCAGGGTTCTGTGGGAGAAGCCCGGGAAAGCACCCTCATTTTACAGATGAGGAAACCGAGTCACAGGGTGGCTGGGGACCAGCCTGGCGTCCTGGAGAAGGGGTGAGGCAGGCACTGAGGCCACCCAGCCTGCTACCACACGTGCCCTCTCGGGGCTCATCTTGGGCCTCGTGGAATCAGCATGAGAAACGAGCGTCCCTGAGAGCACTGGGCTTGGAGCGGGTGCCCAGGGAGGTGGTGACCACGACCAGAGCTAGATTCAACATCACCTTGAATCCTGAGTCCAGCGTCTTCTGTGTCCACTGGTGTCTCTCTGACCTGGACCCCACCCCTGACTCCAGTGTTGCTGAGGAGCCTTGGCTGGAGGGCATCCTAGACCCACAGAGCAGGCTGCAAAGGGCATGGGGACAGCATGTGACAGCCCTGCCCCAGGTGTCTGGGTGCTCCAGCTTTGGAGAGCAGTATGTGGCTTCCCCTCTGCGGCAGGGACATGCCTCTCTCACATGTACACACAGAGGGCTGAGGCTTGGCCTTGAACTCTGAAAGAAAACTGAGGCTTCCATGTTTGTCCAGTGATGAGGGAGGGTGGCTGCACAAAGCTTCCGGTCCCTTTTCAGGTCCTTGCAGGCTGAAGAAGCTGAAGATTAAATGAGATGGTACAAGAAAGAACAGCTCAGGGCCCGTACATAGCCCACCTCAATCCGCGAGCCTCGTGGCTTCCGTGACATTGTGAATGAATATTAATGATAGTTATCAACTCGCTAGTATCAATTCCAGCACACTGAAAACTGGGCTCACCTGGACTTTGATTTAGAGAAGAGATTCTGATTCTTTCCGTTTGCTCGAGATCATTGGTTTGCGCAGTGAAGATATTTAGTCGGGGCTTGTGTGGCTGGGTGTTGGGGGAAGATGCCTGATTTTCAGTTCAGTAAACAATCCCGGGGTGAGTGTGTGTCCCAAGGGGCAATAGATCGGCCCCCATCTAGGACTCCACCTTGTCCCTGGGCCTGTCCTCAGTGGGAGGCTACCTGGTATCTTGACCATCCGTGAATTCTGTGCAGACCCCTGAGGCCCCAAAGCCAGAAAGAGGGTGCAGGGACGTGGCAGGGGCCTCCTGAGCTGTTTTCTTTTTCAGATCAGGAGCGATACTTCACAGATCTTGGAGGAAAACATTCCAGTCCTTCAGGCCAAAGTGACAGAGATGCGTGGCATCTATGCCAAAGTGGACCGGCTGGAGGTATGTCCAAGATAAGGAGGTTTCTCTGTGGCCACAGGCTTGCTGTGACCTTGAGGGTGTCAGCACTGGGCCCGGAGGGAAGCCGGGAGAGTGCTATGGTATTTTTTAAATACCATGGTATTTTTTTTTAAATGACAGGAGTTTGTTTCCAACATTTAAAAATTGAGCTACTTTATATAAAAATCTGAATTTGCAGCTTCTTTTGAAAATTCAGAAGCATTGACCAACTTGGGCCCACATTTCTTTACATACTTTAATCTGTTTATTTTTCAAAGTATGAACCCGTCAGGTGTGCACATCCTGAGTGCAGCTTGGTGGATGATCATGTGCCGACCCCACAGGAAGCTGACCCAGATGAGATAGCGCATCTGCGGGTCCTAGGCTACACGTGTGTGTGCGCTCTCTTCTCTGGGTATTGAATCTGGGGTACTTTGCCACTGAGCTCCGTCCCTAGTCCTTTGTTTTGTTTTATTTATTGGTTTTGAGACAGAATCTCCCTAAGTTGCTGAGGGTCTCACTAAGTTGTGGAGGCTGACCTCAAACTTGTGATCCCCCTGCCTTAGCCGCCCGAGTCACTGGAATCACAGGCTGCAGTCTTGCATAGGTGCACCCTTTGCCACAGTCCCCACCATGCCCCGTTGCCCCCCACTGTCCCCACTGTGTGGGGGAAAACCCCGCTGGTACTTGGCTGGATGCCCAGCTCAGAGGCTCAGCGTCTGTGTCCCTCTTGCTGCACTGCGAGGCTGGTTCCCTCCCTGTCCCTGGCTCCCAGGGAAGGGGCTGAAGCCCCGGAGGTGAGCTCATTCCCTGGAGACAACACTGGTCATGAGACACCAGGGCCTAACCTGTCATCCACCTGCGGTCCTCAGCTTGGGCCCTGGCCCCTTGCTCAGCAAAAGACCAGGAGGCTGGGCTCAAAGTGGTCCAGTGGTCACCTGGCTGGAGGGGCTGGGGCCCCTCGGAGCTGCAGAGGGAGCCAGCAAGGCCGTAAACTGACTTAGCAGAGAATTAACATTCTCGTCAGCAGAGAAGGGAGCAGGAATATAATTAAAACGATGCCCTTGGAATAGCTGATTCATTTAGATTTTATTCCGCACATTTGAAAGAGGAGGAGAGCATGTGAAGATCTGCAGCTCAGGCCCCGCCTGGTGGCCCAGCTGTTGAGTCCACCTCTTGCCTGAGCATGCAGTCTCCTGATTCTCACGGAGCCTACCATGTGCCACCAGAGAGCTGTCGCCGCAGGGCGAGGACAGACGGTGTCCCGCAGAGGAAGGCTCTGGGCAAGCCCTTCCATGACGGTGCCTGTACTGCTGCAGCCAGTGACCCAAGCTTGGTGGCTTCAGCAGCTTGAGGTTTACATCTTCAGCCTGGAGGCCAGAAGCCCAATGTGCCCACAGGGTGAGGGGAAGGTGCTGGGGTTTGGTTCTGGGGGATCCAGGGGGAGTCTTTTCTGGATTCCTCCCTCCTCCAGCCTCTCCCACTCTGACCCCCTGCCTCCCTCATGTGAGGACCCTCGTAGTGATGTTGGTCCCTGGGTGACTCATGCAGGGTGATCTTCCATGCCAAAGCCTTCGCTAAGCCACACCTGCCAAGTCTATTTTGCCAGTGAAGTAGCACATTCCGGGGTCTAGGACAGAAACGTGTTTGGAGGCCATGGCGTTGCCAACCACAGACTCAGCCAGGCCGGTGCTGGGCAGGGAAGTGAGGCTGGGGAGTGGGGTCTGCAGCCCCTGGAGGGGAAGTGGGCAGCTGCAGGGGCAGGAAGGACCTTGGTTGGGCAGGAAGGAGGCTACACCACTGAAAGAGTCCCAGGGCCAGAGGATTGAGTGGGGCGGGGGCACTGGCAGCAGGAGCCAGGCTGCCCAGACCTTGCTGTCCAAGGCCAATTCTTTTGGCCTTTATCCCCAAAAGGGAGCTGCAGGGGAGACAGTGCATCCTGGTGGTTAGCGTGGAGGTCCAGGGCAGGGCGTCCCAGGCCCTGGCTTTTGACACACCAGGCCAACAAGCTTTGCTGTAGGACTGTCCTGCAGAGGGCCCTGCCCCCTGAGAGGCCATTAGCACCCTCCCTTCCACTTCCCAATTGTAAACAACAAATATGTCTGCAGATGTGGCCAGAGGTCCCCTGGGGGGCAACTCTTGGTTTCCTGGTCCCAGTGTGTGAGCCCCCATTTCCCTGCCAAAGGAGAGTTGCCGTAGGGACATTGTCAAACCCAGTCCTTACTGTGCTCACCAAGCATCTGTTGAACCATGGACCAGCCAACACGGTGCTGGGACACCTGAGGTGGGGCTCTTGGTCTCCTGCTGTCGGCCCGAGGAGCACTGGACAGGGATGTGGGCTGGGTACAACAGGGGCTGTGGGAGCAGCGTGGGGCCAAGCAGAGCCAGGTCGCCGGCCTTCCCCAGCATGGCCTTAGTGCTGAGGTCTACAGCGTGCAGCGGAGGACGGAAGGGAACAGTGGTGGAGCTGCAGGCCAGGCAGAGGCCTGGCTGACGGGGCGGGTGGGTGGTTCCTCCTGGGACCGTCCAAGCGGCTACTACACTTTTTCCCCTGAGAAAGTGCTAACGGATTGCGGCGGCACCCCCTTATCCGCGTCTCACTTTCCATGCCTTCAGTCACCCGTGGTCAGCCTCAGTCCAAACATAGTACGTAGAACATTCTAGAAGCAAACAATGCATAAGTTTTACCCCTCGTGCCAGCCCAAGCAGTGTGATGAGATCTCATGCTGCCTACCCGGCCGCGAGTCGCCCCTCCGTCCAGGGCATCCTGCAGTGCACGATTCCTGCCTCTGGTGACTTTAGCAGTCTTGACTGTGGCCTATCACAGGGCTTGTGTTTTGGGAAATGAAGACATTTAGAGAGAGCGAGAGAGACCACGTTCACATGCATTTTATTGCGATATGTTGTTCTTATTGTTCTGTTTATTGCTAATCTCTGACGGCGCCTAAGTTGTAAAGTTTATTGTTAAGTAGGCACAGGAGAAAACGGAGCGTCCAGAGCTGAGCGCCCCGCCGCAGGCCCCCGAGTCCCTGCAACGAGGGCTCCTGTACTCTGAGCTTTGGGGCCTGTCGCCAGGCTATCTCATTCCAAGCCATCTCCTCAGATGAAACTCCGTGCCCCTCAGCAGCCCTGGGGACCAGGGATCCACTGTCTGTGTGTGACTTGCCTGCTCTGGACTCCTGGCTAATGGAGATGCACCTCAGTGGCCGATCACGTCTGGTTTCTTCCACTCAGCCCAGCGCCGGCCCCATCATGACGTGAGCCAGAATCTCATTCCTTGTCAGGGCTGAGCCGCATCCAGCAGGGGATGTGCCTGTGTGCTCTGTCTGTTCCTCAGTTGATGGACATTGGGTTGCTTTGACTTTTTGGCTGTTGAGAACCACATTGCTGGACACGCATGGAGGAGCCTCTGTGTGGATTGTTTGCTCTGGTCTGGTGAAGAGCTAGGAGGGCAGCGCTGCCCACACGGCGACTCTTAGCAACTTGCCAGCTGTCTTCCAAAGTGACTGCACTGCTGTACTCCCCGCAGCAATTCCCCAGGTCGAGATGGGGATGGCAGATCTATGGGGATGGCACTCTACGGGGCCCAGAGTGGAACCAACCCTCATTCCCTGTGGGAACAGCTGGAGTTGAGCAGTAAGCGTCCCCTTCCACGGGGTAAGAATCTCCGGCTGCCACAGTCCCCACTCTGCCCTAGAGTCTCACCAACATTGAGACTGAGGGACGCTTCCCTCATGTAAATGCCCTAGCACTGTGGCTTTCCTCAGAGGAGAGTTCTCTGTGACCAGTCCCTGAGGTGGTCCAAGAGGGGCATGGCTTCTGAAGCAAATGGGAGCTTGTATTTCCCACTAGCTGAAATGCGTGCCCATGAAACAGGAACCGGTGAGAACCTCGTGCCGTCCCAGGGTGGTGGGTGCCAGGGCCGGACAGCCGGGCTCAGATCTGGCCACCTGGAAACCTCTGCCTCTTAGAGTCAGTGTCCTCCTGGTCAGCTGGGAACATGCTGTTCGCCCCTTACAGGGTTGAGGATGAAGTGAGCCAGTCAGCAGCTGGCCCCACGCAGGTGTCAGCAAGGACAGGCAGTGACGAGGTGGTGGTCACAGTTGTCCACCAGCTGAGAGGAGCAGCCTCTGTCTGGAGTGATGGTCACGCTCTGCTTGCTGGCTGGGGACCCCACAGGACTAGCGAGGCAGTGGCGCTCACGGAGCCCAAGACCACCCGGCCCTCAGAATCAGGGTGACCTGCCAGGGGGACTAGGGAACCACAGGGTGACCTCTCCAGCGGGCACTTGGTCCACTATCAGTTTCATTAATGAGCCGGGTGCAGTAATAAGGCACTAGGCACCTCAGTGAGACCCTGTCTCCACGTAAAACACAAAATGGGGCTGGGGTGTGGCTCAGTGGGCGAGTGCCCGAGTTCAATCCCTGGTGCCAAAACACAAAAGCTGGGAGCACTTCGTACTTGAGACTTGGCCTCCACTGCAGCAGCCCCAAGGGCCAGCCCATGTCACAGAAAGAGAAGCTGAGGGCCCAAGACAAGGGACTGGCCCCAGACCCCAAGGGGGGATGTGTCAGTGGGGTCTGTGACGTCTGCACCCCTCAGTGCGGAGTGTCGGGCCATTTCTGGACAACGCCCTCTCCTGAGCTGGGGCCTTCGTCAGTGTCCCCCTCCCTGGGTCCTTGTAAATGCATGTCTAAACCCCCAGCTTCCCTCCTCCACCACGCTGCTGAGTGTCACAGTGGCAGTTTTCCCTGAAGAGAGGGTGCCAGCCTCCCGGGCTGCAGCTGTCCACTGGTTCCCTGTCTCCCCTCTGCCACTGGGCTGGCCCTGTGGATGGACGAGTGGGCTTCGCTGGCTCCCGAGTCAGGCCTGCAGGCCGGGCCAGGGCACAGCCTCCTGTGGCAGCTTGGCCTGGCTGCCCTGGCGGGCAGGCATCTGGAGCAGCAGCCTGGCCAGCCAGCGCGTCCCTCCCGCCCGCAGGGTTAGTGGTGAGCGTGAAATTGGAGTCGTGGAGGAAGAGGGTGGCGGCTCCCGCTCACCACCAGATGTGCTGGCCAGGGGCTGCCGCAGCCCATCGGGGCAGCTTCCCGGCCCTGCGGCCTTACACGCACACACACCATGTTGCCCATTCAGCAGAGCCAGGTGCGGCACAGCAGATGCCTGTGGCTCGGTTCGTCTGCATCTTTTGCTGAAGGTGCTCACTCGCTCACTCGCTCACTCCTCTGCTCCCTCAGGCCCCCTGTCCCCTCTGGAGGCCCCTCTGCCCCACCTGGCCCCCCTTGCAGCCACATGCTGGAGGAGGCCACAAGGGCTGAGGACGGAGGACAGGGTGACTCCACAGCGGCTCAGGGGCTGAGATCAGGTGGTCAGGGAGGACCTCTGAGGAGGACACAGTTAATCCATGGCCTAGAGGACAAGCAGGGCCACCCATGAGGAGCAGAGAGAAAGGTGCCCCAAGCAGGGGCTGCCAGGCACACACAGTCCCTGTGACCTGGGCACTCTGGAGGAACCCAGGGGACTGAGCGGGTGGCTGTGGGATGGGTACTGCAGGGAGGGCTGGATGGAGGTGGTGGCAGGGACGCCCGGTGCCTGTTCCTGGTGCAAGAGTCGTTTCCACGTCACTCCTGGGACAAGCAGGGAGCCCAGGGAGGCGGTGCCTTGTCTGAGATGGCACCGCAGCCGCCTCGTCTCGGGCCTTGGCTGCTGTGCACACACACATGCACACACACGCACACGTGCACACACTTGCTGAGACAGAGAAAGGTGTGGGGAGGCACACCAGAGGTCACGGTGGCCGTGCTGGATTCTCCCAGGCTACATGGCCTTTTTGAAAGTGCAGCTTCATTGCCGGCATGGATAGAACTGCAGCCCTGGAGTAAAATTGGAGCGTCCTTGGGCTTTTCTTTTTAAAAATAATGAGGTCTACATGTAATGAGCTCGCGCTCCCCCCCAGTGCTGGA
The DNA here is from genome assembly GCA_028644305.1 of Xerus rutilus. Classification (NCBI taxonomy): domain Eukaryota; kingdom Metazoa; phylum Chordata; class Mammalia; order Rodentia; family Sciuridae; genus Xerus; species Xerus rutilus. Next base: position 170,724,354 of record CM053401.1, read on the forward strand.
GGTGGCACCCGGGGCCTGGCATGTGCCTAGCAGGCGCTGTATCTCTGAGCTACACCCCAGTGAGCTCTTTTTTTTTTTTTTTTTGGTACTGGGGATTGAACTCAGGGGCACTCGACCACTGAGCCACATCCCCAGCCCTATTTTGTGTTTTATGTAGAGACAGGGTCTCACTGAGTCCTTAGCGCCTCGCCATTGCTGAGGCTGGCTTTGAACTCGCGATTCTCCTGTCTCAGCCTCCCTAAGTGCTGGGATTACAAGCGTGAGCCACCGCGCCCGGCTGCAGTGAGCTCTTAATACGTGCTAAGCACTTAGCATCTTTAATAAGGTGCTGTTATCCATTTTACAGATAAGAAAGTTGAGGCTACTTGCCAAGAGGCACCTGGCTAGTGAGGGGGAACTTGGATTCTAACGAGAGTCTGGCTCCAGGCAGTGTCTGAAGTTGGAAACTGCACCAGAGACCTGGGGCTGGCTGGTCTCCTGTGGGGCTGGCTGGTCTCCTGTGGGTCTGGAGACCACCCCTGCTCCCCTAGTCTCCACTTGTCCTCTCTACCTGCCTGGCCCCTGGAACCTTCTGCATTCCTGGGTTCATCAACTATTAAAGTGAACATTGGGGCAATTTCTAAAAATATGTATATTTTTTGTATTGGGGATTGAACCCAGAGCACTCAACCACTGAGCCACATCCCCAGCCCTTTTTAGTTTGAGAGAGGGTCTTAGTAAGTTGCTGAGGGTCTTGCTAAGTTGCTGAGGCTGGCCTTGAACTTGAGATCCTCTTGCCTCAGCCATCTAAGCTGCTGGGACTACAGACATGCGTCATCACACCCGGCTAAAAAAATCCATTCTTAATAATAATTTTTTTAAAAGGCTTTGAAATATGGCAGATGTGCTTTGAGCCTTCTCTCTACTGCTTCCTGGCTATGTGACTTTGGGCAGGTGACCCAAACTCTGAGCCTCAGTTGTCCTCCTCTGTAAAATGGATGCTAAAAATAGGGTCCCCATGGGAGAAAGCCACAAGACACCAGTGAGGATTGGGCAGATGCCAGCGGAAGCTGCCACTGTTACTGTCGGAGCATCTGAAAGGGTCCTCCCAATGAGCAGGCCTTGCCAGGCCCTGCAGGGAGGCCGTGGGGCCTAAGGGAGGCGGTGCCAGTGATCAAGGGCTTGGCGTCCCTGCCAGCTGAGGGAGCCAGCCAGGAATGTGCTCCAGCCCCGTGCTGATGTGGCATCATGGACTCTCTGTCTCTCTGCCAGGCCTTCGTCAAGATGGTTGGGCACCACGCTGCCCTCCTGGAAGCCCATGTGCTTCAGGCTGAGCGGGACCACGGGGCCTTCCCACAGGCCCTGTGGAGGTGGCTGGGTTCCACCGGCTTCCTCTCCTTCAGGAACGTGAGTAATTGCCCCCAGAAGTGAGGAGGGCTTCCCCCTGCTTCCTCCCAGACCCTGGGCTGGGGAAAGGCTCAGGTTTGCCTGGCCCCGAGGGCTGGTGGTGGGAGCTCAGCCTTGGCCTCCCTTGGGCACGTGCCTCTCTGCCCTGCACCTCAAGCTGCATTGCTGTGCCTGCTCACGTAATGCACCCCAAATTTATTGAGTGCCTACTGTTTGCCAAATACTGTGCCCCATCTGGGATCAGCATGGTACGCAGCAGCAGCGCGCCCCGGCCCCTCCCCCATCCTTGTAAACTAAGGGCCATGGCAGGGGCCGTGTCCGGGATGGAGGCCAGGATGGGCCCTGTGAGCTGCACGAGTCAGCCTGCAGCAGACCGGAAGGTGGGCGTGTCGGAGGTCTCCCTCCCACATCTCTGTTCCGTCCTGGGAGTCTCCCCACGCCGCCCGCAAGGATGGAATGATTGTTGTGTCCCTTTTTCTGATGCAAAAACCGAAGCCAGATGGATGCTATTATGAAGACCGTCACCATTAAAACACTTACCACTTACTGATCCCCAAGTCCAGGGGACGTTTGTCCACATTTGAGACATTTTGGTCACTGCAGCTGGGGCCAGGGTGCTCGGGGCACGCAGTGTGGAGTGGAGTCCTCGGATGCTGGGAAACACCCCACCAGGTGGCCCCACAGGGACTCCCAGTCCCTGATGTCAGCGGTGCTGAGGACCCTGCCCAAAGCCGCTGTCCACAGTGGCACTGAGGGATCATGTCAGTGTGTCCTGTGCCACTTCCTGGGACACTGGCTTCGTCCAGCGGTCTTGGAGAAAGGCACCTCTGTTGCCACACCTGTCCTACAGATGGGGAGCCCCACCAGGGCCCAGGGACGGGGGCTTGCCTGAGGGCACTAGCTGCAGTGCCGAGGCTGGCTGGGGCCTGGTTGACCTTCCCCAGTCTCACCTCTGGCAGGACAGGCACCTGCCCCACCAGATGCCCTGTCCTGCCCTCCAGCGGGTCTCTCACAGTCCATGGCTCTGCGTGGACCCCCTGTGCTTGTTGCCCCCCTGTGTCTCTGTGTTGCTCCAGGGCTTGTTGACTGTCCAGCACCAGCCAGGCCCTGCTGACACCCGGCACCTCTCGCACCCCCGCACCCCGCAGTGCACTGTGCGTCACCCCATCTCGCAGGGGAACGGAGCCCCTGTGCAGCCTGGCACAGACTTTGGCCTGTGTAACCTCCCCCCAGGGGCCAGGTCTTGCGTTTACACTGAGACTTGGGCTGTGTCACTGGGTAGTCCCTCTCCGGTCCCGGCTCCTTAGCTCAGCTCCATCTTGCTTGGCACCTACCTGGCACCCGCCCTCACCTGGCTGCCTCCAGAGCACAGCGAGGGCCACACAGTGGCGTCACGGACGTTCAGGCCCAGGAACTCCTCTGGATCCCTCAGAGTCCAAGTTAACGCCACTCCTGGCACCTCTCCAGACACGCCGTCTTTCTGGCTTCTGAACAATGAAATCACAGGTGCTTTGGTCCTGCCTTCCTTGAGTCACAGTGAACGTTCCTGGGTGATCAGGAGCCCCAGTCTCTGCCCACTGACTGCTTTAGAGGCACATCTCAGGGAGAAAGGACAGATGACCTTGGTGTGGCCACGCCTGTAGCCCTCTTGACCGCAGGGGCTGTGGGCCCTTGGCCTCTGCCCTTCACCCTCCCCTCAAGTGTATGTGATCCCACAAGGTTTCATCAGAGGGACGGGACGGAGGCTGGTGGAAGGAGGTCAGTGCTGGGCTGGGAAGCCGGGCCTTTGGGTGCCCCCACCTGCTCCTGCTGCAGGGTCCCCCATGGTGCTGCTGGGCAGGCTGGGACCTGTTCCCTCTCGCCTCCACCAGACTGAAGCATGCTCTAAACAGAGGCCCCAGGCCTACCTGTGGTGACTTGTTCCAGGAAGCACATCCCCCAGGTGGTGAGTCATTCAGCAACCGAGGCTGAACTTGGCCCCACCAGGCTTGTCTGGGGGAGGGGCACTGGGAAGTACTGTGCCCACGGGTGTGCAGACCCGAAGGTTTCCAGGGAGCAAGCCAGAGGGCCTCCACACCCCCCATCCTCTAAGTAGGGTCTGATCATTGCTTCTGCCTCGAAGATGAGGAAACTGAGGCCCCAGGGGTCTCACACCCCAGGCAGGTGCCAGGGCCCGGGGCTGGGGCTCTACCCCCTGCCAGGCAGTGCTGAGCCTGCCATTGGGGAGGTGAGGCCCTGCGGACCCTCCAGATGGTTTCATCTCTTCCTTTTGTGTTCCTCAAAGCCAGGATTCCGTGCAGTCTTGGGTCTGTACCCCAGTGCCTTCCCCGGTGGCCCTTCCTCTTGGTGACAGAACAGGGCCTGTAGAAGCTGAGGCTTTGAGGCAGGATCCACATCCAGCCCTTCTCCCTGGGCGGCTGCCACCCCAGGCAGGCCTGAGGGGCCCAGGCAGGGTGGGTATAGAGTGGTGGTTTCTCCTAGGTCCTTGCCTCGCTCAGCACCCCCCTTCCCTGCAGGAAGAGTTCAAAGTGAGCCCAGCCCCCTCCCCCTCCCTGCAGGTTCCAGGAGCCCTGAGGGCTCTCAGCTTCCCAGGGGCCCAAGGGATCCTGGGGCAGGGTCTTGCCCCTGGCACCCCTGGCGCCCATCCTGAGGGAGTCGTCTGTCCCGGGCCTGGTATTCCTCTGCGCTTCCCTCCCCCATCACCCTCCCCAACAGGGGTGGGACCCCCTCCTGGAAACCGGGAGGGAGAGGCCCAGCCTGCGCCTGCAGCCGCAGGGCCTCTTGGGGGTGTCCCCCTGCCCTGCAGCGGGAGCAGGAATGGGGGCAGAGGGACCAGGGAGAACTGGTTCTGGTCCTTCCTAGCCGTGGCCACCCTGGTTCCCAGCTCCTCGCTGTCTCCTGTCCCTCACTCTGCAGCTGTGGTGGGAGCCCTGGGGGGCAGTCAGGCCTGGTCCCGCAGCTTCTCAGGCACAGAGTGGGGAAGCAGCGGCCCCCACCCCAGCACAGGGAACCCCCACCATGCGATCTGGGACTGGGTGGACAGTGCAGGGCCGGCACTGGCACCAAGGGGTGTGGTGGCAGAGGCAGCCTGGGGCGGAGGGCCAGGGCTCACGAGCAGGTCCCTGCTGAAGCCCTGGCTCCCCTCTGCCTTTGAACCACCTGAGGAAGATGCACTGGCTCCAGCGGCCTGGCTCGCAGCACCCGGGCACAGGAAGGGGCCCAGCCCCACAGGGCGGTGGATGATCTCCTGGTCAGCAGCCCATGTCCTCAGGCCACGCCACACCCAGGTCCAGTTTTCAATGGTACATTGATATGTCCTGGCCCCCATCCGTGAGATCTCCACCAGCCTTCATCTCCCTGGGCCCGAGGGCTTAGCTGTCCATCAGTCAGCCTGTTGCCCTGGGGGACAGCTTGTGTCTGGTGGGAGAATATAGACCTTGCCCAGATCCTAAGAACAGTCAGTGGACAGCTGCTTCTGCAGGGCCCTGGACTGCTGGTTTGAGAGGTCAGAGCGCCCCTGGGGAAGAGCCATGCAAGCGGAAGCTGGATGAGGAGGATGCCATGATCTGGAGCCAGGAGAAAGGATGCTCCTGGCAGGCGACTTGTAGGTGCAGAGGCTCTGGTGCTACTGAACTTGGTGCTTGAGCAATAGCAGGAAGTCCAGTGCAGGCTGGCCAAGGGGGCAGCAGGAGGAAAGGCCAGGGAGGTGGCAGGCGCCAGATCCTACAGGGACGTCAGGCCACACAGAGGAGGTTAGCACTGTCCTGGGGGAATGGGGTACTGTGGAAGGGTTCGCAGCAGAGGGTAATTTGGTCAGCTTGGCTTTGCTGAGCTACGGTGGTGAGTGGGCCGCCACTGTCTTGTGAGCCTTGGATGTGGGTGCTGTGTTGGCATGTGGGTGCCCGCCGCGTCGTGGGGTGCTCTCGTTGGGAAGTCTCCTCTCCCGGAAGGGTCCCTGCTGGGCCTTGAGCTCCATGAAATCCTCACCTCCAGGGTCTGGGCCCTCACCCCATCAGAGGAGAGAAAAGAGGTCTCGGGTGGGGGCTCCACTCCTGCACAAGTGCCAGTGTCCTGGGCGCTGACCCAGAGGGAAGCCGCAGCTGGCCCTGCACACCAGAGCCCCCCATCTGGAAGTGGTTCCAGACCTGTGCAGAAGGGACCACAGGAGACGGGTCTCTGAACTGCAAGGGAAACCACAGCAGGTGACCCTTGGCCTAGGCCTGCCCCAGCCAGGGGCCTTGCCCTCCCTTGGCACATGTGCCCAGAGGCTCAGGCAGCCTTGCTAATTTGCTATGAACCACCATTTGTCTGCACAGCCAAAACATCGTGCTCACCAGGGTCATTTTGATTGATTTTTCCGATAGAGAGGAATGTGGTGCTTTCCAGGGAAGCTCTCTGGCTAACAGCGGAGCCAAGCGGAGCCACGTGGGGCCAGCTCCCGCCGGTTGAGCAGCACCAGGGCCAGGCTGCCGGGCAGACGGCGTCCTGGCCTCGACCTGGCCATGCCTGGCCCACCTGCTCACCCCTGCCCCAGCAGGGCCAGCAGGGGCCTGGGGAGGCCATGGTGGCTCAGACCTGCCCAGGACAGGTGATGAGAGGAGCTGGAGGGAGAGGGGACTCTGCCTATAGGCAGGGCAGGGAGGAAGCAGCGGGATTTACCACCAGCCTCCAGCAGCTGCGGTCACACCCTCAGATGCCCAGGGGCCATGGGGTAACAGAATTGAGTGTATCTGCCAGCGCAGGACAATAGGGAGTAGTGGGGACTGGGGCAAATCACATCCCTCATCTAAAGGGCTACAAATTGCTCGACACCAGCCTTGTGGAATTGGGGACCACAGGTGGCCAGATTTTCCTATTTGGGGGAGAAAGCTGGACATTTGGGGTTTATTTGAATCTTCCAATGTCCTAAAGTCAACAACTAATTTTTCTAAATGCTAAACACCACGAGGAAAAATCTATTGTATGCATGGGTTGTACCCAGCACCCTCTCCAGCTTTGCATTTTAGGTGGTGACCTGTCCCTGTCAAGCCCCACCCATTTGGAGGCCTTTGAGACCAGGGAGGCATGAAAGGGCACTTCTCCAGGGCTCTGCACCAGCTGCAGTGGGAGCCCTTTGGCTTTTAGCAGCAGACAAACTAAGAGCTGCCTAGCAGCCAGCAGTTTTATTGAGCATCTACTACACCAAGAAGGGCTTGGTAGACTTTGTGTTCCAGTTTACAATAAAGGGACCTGAGCATCAGAGAGTGCTGTTCACTTGCCCAGGGCCACACAGTGCAGGTTACAGAGCCTGGATCTGACCCAGCCTTGAACTTGTTCTGTTTCTCTCCCAACCTGTCCTCTTCCCTGGGTGGAGCTGTACCCTCAATGCCTGGAGTGGCAAACTAGAGATTCTCAGGCCAAATCTGCTCCAACCACATATGTTCTTTGGCCTGCTTAATATATGAATGTCTCTAATTTTAATTAGCTGCCAGTATTTTATTTCTTTATTTCTTTGTTTATTAGGACTGGGGATTGAATCCTGAGGTACTTTACCACTGAGCCACATCCCAATCCCTTTTTACATTCTTTTGAGACAGGGTCTTGCTAAGTTCCTGAGGCTGGCCTCGAACTTACGATCCTACTGCCTCAGCCTCCCTGGTGGCTGGGATGACAGGTATATTTTAGAAAACAAATTTGCAGTCTATACGTCTGGCTCCTTTTGAAAAAGGAGAGGTCTGGGTGTCCCCTTCCCGGGCCCACCTTACGTTCTCAGTACCTGTCTGTGGCACGTCAGCTGCTGCCCACGGTGAGCACAGCAGGTGTTCAGTGAATGCCATTTGGTGGCTGATCAAGGCGTCCTGGGCCCTCTGTGGCTTCCAGACTTCTTTGGAGGCGTCTCCAGGCAGTAGAGAGCTGGCAGGGTCTTTAGGGACGGGGACAGAGGCCCTGGTGGTCTGGGCAGAGCTGCCCAGGTGTCGTTGGTGGGTGCCAAGTCTGATGTCCTTTCCCTCCCACCCCTGTGACCCCCCCAGCTCTGTCCCCTCTCTGCCACACGCAAAGACCCAGAGGTTCCCAGGCGCCTTCTCCTGGCCCTGAACCTGTGCTGCTGCGTCTGCCCCAGCAGCCCTGTGGTGCTGTGCAGCGTGAGCGGATGGCAGGTGTTAACGGGACAGTGGGGGCAGAGTCCCCCGTCCCCACCATGCTCTCTGCAGCACAGCCCTGCGCCACGGGCTTGCTCCTTCACAGATACCTGGCGGCAGGTGTGCGGGAGGGACGGGGCTCCTGGCTGGCAGGCTGGTTCTCGAGCTTCGTGTTTCCCAGCACAGCCTTCTTGCTGAGCTCTTGAGGGTGCGAGGGAGGAGTTCCTTCTGACAGTGAGGAGCTCTCCTTTGGGGGGCTGTCTGGCGAAGCCTACTTGGAAGCAGCCCGACTTCCCCGTTGGGGGGACCCACTCAGTGTTGGCCTTCTCCCAAGAGCCTGGCCGCCACTGACAACTGGGCCATGTTGCCAGGGAATGAGCGGCTCTCCTGGCCACGACCCACTGAACTCCAGGTGCAGCCTCCAGCCCCAGCTGTGATAAGCAAAAGGTGCCCGGAAGTCGCCACATGTCCCTGGGAGGCAAACTGCCTCGTGTTGGAAACCACTGGCCCAGATGGCCACGTGGGTGAGGATTGGTGGGGACACGGTTAGTCCCCGTAGCCTTTGCATGTTTCCTGTGAAGATGGAACATTTCCAAATTGAAAAACATTAAACTGCACGGGAGCGTGGGTGCCAGAGCCCCCGAGCTGGGTCTGTGTCTGCCCAGTGGTCTTGGGTCAGGGTCTCGGCCTCCCGCTCTGGGCACGGCAGCAAGTCTCCCATCTGGTGGGGCCAGTGGAGAACCGAGGGGCAGGCGAATGTCTGCCAAGCACCTGCCCTGACCTGGGCCATGAGCCCGAGCTGAGGCCTGGGGTGGAGAAAGGAGAGCCGGATTCCCCGCGCGCCCTCCCCGATGCGGGAGCTCCCGGCCACCTCCTCACTCATTTGCTCCCATGGACCTGGAGGGATTCGGGTTGCTGTCACTGGCCACTGAAGAGTCCGTGGTCAGCTGGCAGAGGTAAAAGCAGGAGCCGCAGTGTCCCCTGCACACAGTAGGTGCTCAGTGGGGAGCTGCTGCTGGCCCTGCTTTTGTGGACAGTTCCCATGTCAGAACAGCTCCCTAGAGTGAGCTCGGCAGGTCCCCCAGCAGAGGAGACAGGCAGCTTGCTGTCCCCGGAGCCGCCGGGCCGGCCTGCCCTGGTCACACACAGCCAGCCGGGCCAAGGTGATGGCAGAGGGCAGGCCTCCTCGTGGCCCAGCCTGGGGACGTGTCCTGGGACACTAGGGTATGGACTAGTCACACACCTGGGCACAGCCGCCCTTCCCACCAGGCCTCCAGGCCTCCACCCCAGGCCCTGGCTCCTGCTGTCCCTGCACCTTTGATCTCTTCCGTGCTGCCCTGTTCCCCCCCTCTGTCCCTCTCTGTCACTGTGTCTCTGCCTGGATTCCTCTCTCCATCTCGTGCAGGTGTGTGTCTCGGCCCTGTCCTCGCCTCTGCCCGTCTCCTCCCACGTCATCCTTGGGTCACGTTCGCGGACCCTCAGTTGCCCCCATCTCTCAGCTCCTCTCAGGGGCCTCGTCAGGACCCCTCTATCGGAGGAGACAGGGTGTGGCCTGGTGGCCTCTGTCATGGCGGCAGGAGCAGCCAGTGGGCAGGGCACCGACATCCGCTGCCCTCTCTGAGCCCCGTGTCCTCATCATAACCTAAGTGCACCCACAAGAGGGTCCCTCGGGGACACTGAGCGTGTGGTGCGCTCTTGGTACATGGCAGTGTTAGTGGCAGTGGCTCTGCATTGGCGCCTGAGTGTGCAGAAATGGTGAAGCTGGTCCCGCCTGGGCTCAAGTCTGTCCTGAAAACAAAACTTCTGAGCTCTACAGAACCCAGTCCTGATCTGCTGTCACCCACGGTGTAGTAGCACGTCAGAGCTCCTGCCCTGTCTCAGTGACACACGGTACCTGCCCACGGCCGCCCCTCCCCCACCCCGCCTCTGGTGGCTGCTGTCCCACCTCTCCCAGCCTCCGGCCTCCAGAGTGGAGCCTGGTTGAAGCACCCAGTGCATACACCTATCAGGACGCCGCGGGACCCCACGCCTTGGTGGTGGAGCTCTTGCCTAGCATGCACGTGACCCCGGATTCCATCCCCAGCACTCAAAAAAATACAAGCAACTCACAGGAGGAGCTCTTGGGGGTGATTACGAAGCAGGCTGCCTGCTTGTGCCTCCTGTGCCTGGCACAGCCGTGAGGTCGGGAAGGAAGGCCCGGGACAGCGAACGGCCGGGCCTGTGGCGCCGCTGGCCCGCAGTGTGTAGGCAAGGTCAGGCTGGCAGGGCCTGGGCAGTGTGGTCAGCGGCAGCAGGCCCTGGGTTCAGTGGCACAGAAGGACATGATACTTAGCTGGGGTTGGGCGCCCACAGAAAGAACAGTCTTGCTGGTGCCCAAGAAGCACTTGACCTTGGCTCTGTTCACCGTCCACTCTCTGCTAGGAAAGTAAACCGCACCTCGTTAAGCGGTGAATATGTGCAGGTGCCTGTTCTGGCAGATCCTGTCACACCTGGTCACATTGCCAGGCCCACAGTCAAGGTCAAAGTTCCTGTTACTTGGGGAGTCCTAATAATTAACTGCAGAGCCTCAGGCACAGGGGGAGATGCTGGTTTTTAAATGGTGAGACTTAGTAGCAGGGAGGTGCCAGCTCAGGGCTAGGTGTCACGGAGCATCCGCTGCAAGGGCTCCCGGGCCGCATGGGACTCTCAGCCCCTGGCCTCCTCACCCCTCCTGTATCTGGCAGCTCCTGACTGGGATGGAGCTGATCCCAGAGGCCCCAGGCAGTGCCCCTTGGAGTATGTGGGGGGGTGGGCAGGAGGGGCTCAGGTGACAGTAACTGAGTGTTCAGTACTTCAAGAGAAATGGAAGCCAGGTGCAGTGGTGCACGCCTGTAATCCCAGCTGCTTGGGAGGCTGAGGCAGGAGGATTGCAAGTTAGAGGCCAGCCTCAGCAACTTAGTGAGGACCTGAGCAACTTAGAGAGACCCTGTCTCAAAATAAAAAATAAAAAGGGCATAGGATGTGGCTCAGTTGTTAAGTCCCACTGCGATCAATCCCCAGTACCAAAAAAGAGAGAGAGAGAGACCAAAATGGAAAAGCACAGCTGGGGCTCTGCTTGAAGGGCTGACTATAGCCCTGTTTATGCCTCCTGTGGCCTCTCACTGGCCATTTATTGAGCACCCAGGGAGCCAGGCCTTCTGATTGACAGATGAGCCATGCCTCTTAGTGGCTGGGTAATGTGCTGGAGCTTCTAGTTTTTGAGACTCCTTGCAAATTAGAAATTGAAGCGGTGCTTGACCGACTCCTGTGGTGGGCCACGGAGCCTACGCGTCCAGCGTGAGAGCCGAGTGCATTTAGTACCAAAGGTACCGTGTCACCAGACTGCACAGGCCACTCCCAAGCTAACCAGGGCATTGACTGGGCTGTGGACTCGGGGAATTGTAATAATAATGAAAGCAGCCAGTCTTCACTGAGGACCAGCTACCTGCCAGGCACCTTGCGGCTCTGTGAGCATCACGCCTGAGCTGGCAGGAACTGTCATCACCCTGATTTCCAGATGAGAAACAGAGGCACAGAGAGGTTGGTAATTTGGCCAAAGTCACACAGCCAGTAAGGGAGACTTTGCCAGCTGAGGGCCTGGGACACAGTTCAGGCACTGCAGGCAGGGACTCTGCTGTCTTGAGGGCAGCTCTGCATGGGGCTCTTGGAGGGGATGTGGAAGTGCAAATCCCACACCCTCTGGGACCCCCGCTTCTGCTCCCACTCTCATTTCTCGCTTCAGGGAAAAAAGGGGCAGATGTCAGGGTGTCCCTGAGGCTTGGCCCCAGGGGTCCTCAGAAATGAGTTAACATTGACCCCAGACCCTCATTTCTGGTTCTGCTGAGCGCACCCTTGGGTAGGGCTGAGGGCAGGGATTTTCCCTCCGCACTCTGGCCCTGGAGCCCGAGGCAGTGGATGCCCCCCCCCATTCTTCTCCCTGCCTCGGGCTGCTCCCCGGCCCTCACCAGGCCTTCCCCAGCCCCGGGCCAGGCTTAACTCCTTCACTGCCAGGCGTCCGCTCACTGTTCTTTCTTTCAACAACTCAATGCTCATCTCTGAACCACCCGCAGGAGCCTGGCTGTTCCAGTCCCCTGGGACACGGGGAGAGCAGAGCCCGGCTCCTGCTTCTGGCGCCTGAGAGAGGAGCGGGGAGAGGGTTATGGGCAGCCAAGAAGACTGGGTGCATCTGGGGTGGGAAGATGGTGGGAGGGACTTCCCAGGGAGGTTGGTGGCCGTGGCCTGGGGGTCTGGGCACAAGGGCTCCGGCAGCCCAAGGAGCAGGGTCGCAGTCAGTGTGAGACTCAGCCCTGGAGGGTCTTGGGCTATACTCTGTCCTTAGCCTCACCAGATCTCTCTGGCTGTGAGTGGGGCGTGGACACTGGATGTGCGTGGTGGAGGTCGTGGAGGTCGGGGCTGGAGCTACCCAGATGCCAGATGCTCTGGGGAGAGAGGCCACTGGCCTGAGCTCAGGTGGAGGTGCCTGGATGTGTGTGCACGTGTTCAGCTGACGTTTTTTATTGAGATAGTTGGCGTGACTCAGTGGTAGAGCATCTGCTTAGCACGCACAAGGCCCTGGGTTCCATCCCCAGCCGTAGAAAAAGGAAACATCAAAACAGAGCGATGCCTGGGCAGCAGGGTGGCCAGCCAGGACTCTGACAGCGACCCACCTGGCCATCTTCTCCAGGCCTGGAGGGGGTGGTCCCTGCCCTGCCTCCCGCCCCTGTGCTCCCCCTCCTGCCCTGCCTGCCCTGGTCCTGTGCCATTGAACCAGTTCTATTTCACTGGGTTCAGGTCTCCCCCACCCAGTCCCAATGTTGGGCAGCCCCAGCTCTGCGAGGGTCCCCTACTGCCCTTTCATAGCTGGGCTTCGCTTCCTCCCCTCCCCTCCCTGCTCAAACCCTGGCCACCACTAACCTGCCCTCCATTTCTCAAATTTTGCCATTTCAAAAATGTTCTATAAATGGAATCATAGAGCCCGTAACCTTTTGGGATTGGATTTTTTCTCTCAGCGTTAACTCCCTGGAGATTCATCCAAGCTGCTGCATGAATCAGGAGTCTGTCTGGATGCTTCTGCGGTGGGCCCCACAGAGCCTGCTGGGAGGAGCCAGCGACAGGTGGAGATCAGAGGGTGGAATGCAGGGCTGGAGGCATCCAGCCATCAGGCGCCATGGGGTGGAAAGAGGGAAGGGGAGGCTAGAAGCCGGAGGACTGATGGAGCACGTGTTGACCAGGCCTCCACTGTGCAGTGGGCGCCCCTGTAAGTGTGGGCTTGCAGCAGTCGGGGGATACGTGAGGGGTCCCTGTGGTGGCGACGGGTCACCTGAGTGTGGAAGGGCAGCGTCATTCCTGCCTCTCCTCTTCGCTGTGTGCTGTTCTCCACCCATTTCCTTGTCTCTGGACCCCTTTCTTTTGCTTTGGGGGGCGCTCCCTCCCTCTGTCTCCCCACTCTGTCCAGATCTGCTCGAGTTTCCAACTGACTGTCTTCAGATGTCCCCGGCCTTGCTCCCTCTTTTTGTTTCTCCCTCTCAAGTGTTAACCCCTGACCTTGAAAACTGTCCCTTTCCATTCTTTGTGGCTGAGACAAGGGCGGCCCAGGACCTCAAGATCTTGTGACAGGGCCCTAGAGGCTGGAGCCCGGCGCCTCTGGTGAAGGATGAGGGGCCGAGACAAAGGCGCCTGGGCTCCAGGTGGCTTCAGACAGGCCTGGTTGGCCGGCAGGAGGCCCAGAATGGAGGAGGCCGAGGGGGCGGGCCTTGCCTCTGAGGTGGGTCCTGCTGCAGCTGGAGCAGGCTTGGGGGTGTGGGGAGTCTCTAGGGGGCAGGGGCCTGGTGCCCGTGGGCGCCTCTGGTTTTGCCTGAACAACCTGTTTATTCCATGGCCAATAGCTGCCCATGTCAGGCACTGGTGGCTTCTCCGAGTGGCCTCGTGAAACCTGACCAAACACTAGGTCACCTTTGTTGCCTGCTCCTGGAGCTCTTGGTGGGTTTCCACACTGTGCAGCCAGATGCTTCCCAGGCCAGCCAGCAGAGCCAGCCAGGAGTGTGTGGATAATGCAGCAGAGAAGCGCAAACCGCTCGCTCTGAGGGGCAGCGGCCAGGCCTCGGCCAGCTGCTGCTGAAGACTCAGGACACTAACACTGGGCCGGACACTGGCTGCATCTGAGTGTAAGGCTGTCCCCTGGGGAGGTGGCTGATCTCACTTTGACAGGGAGGCCACTGATAGAGTGAGCTGGCTGGTCTGTCACCCAAGCTAGGAAGGGACTCTCCAGCCAGCTGTGGTGCACACCTGTGATCCTAGCCACTCGGGAGGCTGAGGAAGGAGGATCACGAGTCCGAGGTCAGCCTGGGCAACTTAGTGAGACCCTGTCCCAAAATAAAAAGGGCTGTGGGTGTGGCTCGGGTGGAGCACACCGGCTTCAGTCCCCAGGGCCAGACAGACAAGAGGACTCCTCCATGTGGAGCTGTGGTGAGTCACCCTGGCTCCGGCCAGATCATGACTGACGTCCCCCAAATTCCACCACCATTCTAGCCTCGTCCTTTGTCCTGGGGCCATTCTGCCCTTGCTCTGGGCCCAGGTCTTGTCTGCGGAACCTTCCAGGGGAGGCCTCTGGAGTGAGGGCGCAGGACACAGACCTCCTCAGGCAGACAGATCCTGTTTTTTTTTTTTGGTACCAGGGATTGAACTCAGGGGCACTCGACCCCTGAGCCAGGTCCCCAGCCCTATTTTGTGTTTTATGTAGAGACAGGGTCTCACTGAGTTGCT
>CM053401.1:170739138-170770002 GCA_028644305.1 Xerus rutilus
GCCTCGCCATTGCTGAGGTTGGCTTTGAACTCGCGATTCTCCTGTCTCAGCCTCCCTAAGTGCTGGGATTACAGGCTTGAGCCACCGCGCCCGGCTCAGACAGATCCTGGTTGACAATTCAGCCTGTCAACAAGACTGGCTAAGGAATTTCTGGGGCCCATAAATTGACAAATGACAATGGATGGCTGCTTTGTCACAAGAATTTCAGAAGAGTGCCGGCATTGCACTAGCCCACGGGCAGGCCTGTGTGACTGTGTGGCCTGCACATCCTGGGCCTGCCTGTCCGCCACACAGGCCTTACAGGCTGTGCCTTGGTCCCCACACCTGTAAGGTGGGATCTGCAGCCACATCCACCACCCAGGGCTATTGTGAGCAGTGATGGAGAGTTGGGCTCCCTGTGGGCGTCCTGGCTGGTCTCAATGGCAGGTGGATGTTGTCACTTTTCCCTTCTCACTTTGCATATGCCACCAGGGTGTGCATGTCATTTATTTTAAAATGAGCTTTTTATTTGCATAACTTAGGACTCACAGGCCCCGCAGAGTTCCACCTGTGGCTTCCTCAGTTCCCATTTCCTCATCTTACATCCTGGGACAGTTGTCAAAACCAGGACCCTAGACCAGGACTAAATTCTAGACTGTTTGGCTGTCACCAGGTTCTCCTGCCCCAGGCTCCACTCGGGTTTCCAGTAGTGGGTCTCGGGCCTGGCCAGGGCAGGGACCCCAGCTTGAACCACCCGGGATGTGGGACCGGCCCAAGCTGGTGTCCTTGTGTGGAGATGACAGTTGCCATGGTCTTCCTTGAGCCTCTGAGCCCTGATGTGGGGCCAGCCCCCGCTCTCTGCCCTGCGCCCGGTGACAGTCTGCTTCTGGGTTCGTTCACGTCACCCACTGCCTGAGTGTCCCCTGGGCACAGACTCTTGGTGGGGAGACAGGGCAGGCACAACCAAGGGGAGAAAATGTGTGGCACAGTGGCACAGGAGGGCACCAGGCGAGATCAGGAAAGTCGGGACAGCAGGTGCTAGGACCTGAGTCAGGACAGACCCCAGTGAGAGACAGGAGCAGAAGCACCCCCCCCCCCACAGATGGCTTAGGGAAGGGCAGCCTCAGGCTAGGGTTTCAGGAGACAGGTCAGCTTGTGTGGGTCTGGGGTCAGCAGCCCCAGCTCTGAGGGCAGATGCCAGATGTGAGACATGGGTGGGGAGACCCACATAGAGGAGAGCACCTGTCCCCTGTAGAGCGGTGGCTGCACGTCAGCACTGTCCAGAGCACCAGATCTTCCCATTGCTTTTAGAGAAGCTTGGAATCCATTTTAAAAAGGGAAATGAGGAGGGCACAGTGGCACACACCTGTAACGCCAGCAGCTCAGGAGGCTGAGGCAGGAGGATCACAAGTTCAAGGCCAGCCTCAGCAACTTAGCGAGGCGCTAAGCAACTCAGTGAGACCCTTTTTCTACATAAAATACAAAATAGGGTTGGGGATGTGGCTCAGTGGTCGAGTGCCCCTGGATTCAATCTCTAGCAACCCCCCAAAAAACGCGGGGGAGGATGGCATTTTATTCAAAACATGAACTTGGGAAGGATGAGGAGGTGGAGTTGAAGACCCAGGATGAAGGGTTAGGGGAGTTGAGGGTGACCTCAGAGTCCTGCTGGGACCATCTGAGTAGACAGAGGTTCTGCTCAGGAAGTACAATGTGACAGGTGGTGGGTCTGCAGGAAGCCCCACACGGAGCGTCTCAGCTTCCTCATCTGCAGCGGGGGCCCCAATACCTGCGCAGATCTGGGTCTTTGGACAGGGTGCTCCATGGAACATCAGACGTGTAAAGATACAGGGTCACATGGTTACAATCAGTGCCCATTGGTGAGAGGTGGCGTCCAGGCACCCTGAGGCTCCCCGGGGTGACCCTGGCACAAACCATCCGGTGCAGGAGGGGTGAGAATCCAGGAGGGAGAGCTGGGGGGAGGGATCAGGCACAGAGACAGCACTGTCCCTCCACCAAGGCTGGAAAGATCAGGCTCTGGAGCAGAGCTGGTGCTCCGGGAGACCTAGTCCTGGTAGGTGCTGTGTCCCTGCCTCCCCCACAAGGCTGTCTCTGCGTGACCTTGGATTTAGCGGCCAGCATCCTGGCCCGGTCCTCCTCTGCTGGTTTCCATGTTAACACTTTTCCTCTGGCTGAAAGCAGAATCCATGGGGATCCAGGAACCTTCCAGAGCTGTTGCCAAGGGCTAGTACTGCTTTGGTAAAGCTGCCCAGCTCGTCCACGCTGCGAGGGCCACCTGGGCACTGGCTGCCACTTGAGCCCCCAGCCCTGTGCTTCTGTCACTAGGGCCTCTGTGGGCTCCACTTCCACTAGCTGCTGTGGTCACTGGGCCAGCAGAGGCTGGGCCAGGCCAGACTGGCCAGGAGTGCTGTGGTGGAAGGCCTGGCTCTGCGAAGCTGGCCAGCCCAGCCTCAGGGCAGGACTGGACACGAGGGCTCCTTACAGGGAAGGGGAGGGCCCACTCCCAGCTGGCAGCCTGCTGCGAGGCGGGGCCCAGATGCGGGGCCCAGGCAGGACACGGAATGCAGGACAGTCAGGCACAGCCTGAGGTACAGAGAGCCCTGAGCCAGGACGGAGAAGTGAGGCCAGGCCCAGGGGGAAAGCCCTGTGGACTGGCCGGGGCAGTGGCTGGTGCCAAGAGCTCAGAGGAGCCCGGTTTGAGTCCCAGCCCAGCCATTACCAGCTGAGTGACCCTGGCCTTTCCACTCCTGCTTTCTTGTCTGTGAAGGGGTTGTGGTCCCAGTCGCCACCTCACGGGCTCTTGTGAGCACCAGGGAAGATGCTGGGGTAAAGGACAGCGGTCACTTAGCGTGGTGGTGGCTCCTGGCTGCACCTTCCACACCCATGGGGCCCAGGGTTCAGCCCTGGAAGCAAAGGCCTTGACATCCTGCCTCCTCTAGGCTGAGGGGCACTGTGGGCCTGGAGCCACCCCCACCCAGTGCACAGGGCTCCGTGGGGCCTGTGGGTGAGTGAGCCAGGCCAGGCGGGGACCGTGGCTTGCTGGACGGCACGCGCTCTGTTCAATGGGGCCGTTTCTCGTTACCCGGCAGGAACATGGGCCTATTGTAGCTAGATAGCGAAATACTCCAGTTCTTGAGTGTTGGCAATGAACTCTGTGTGTGGCCAGCTGTGACAGAGGTCACCAGGTATGGGCTCTGAGTTGCCTGGAAGGGGAGCCTCCCGCAGGTTTTGAGATGGTGACGCAGAGGCTGAAGGGACATCAGGCCCTGCAGAGGACTCACCCAGTCCCATTCAGCTCTTGGTGCTGGGCCGCACAGATGCTTGAGCTGGGCAGTCCTGGGGCTCAAATCCCAGCTGTGCCAATTCTTAGTGGGGGTTTGTGACCAAGTGACTCTCTGAGTCTCAGTTTCCTCTTTTGCAAGATGGGATTAAGGACTTCTGCCTCTCAGGGCTG
Source organism: Xerus rutilus (assembly GCA_028644305.1). NCBI lineage: Eukaryota > Metazoa > Chordata > Mammalia > Rodentia > Sciuridae > Xerus > Xerus rutilus. The sequence continues at coordinate 170,742,590 of CM053401.1, forward strand.
GGGAGGCTCTGGGTGGACAGGGGTGACCTGGGACCCTCGGGAGCAGAGCTGTGGGCAGGGCTGCAGGGCAGGCTGCTTCCCTTGGGGCGGAGGGTGCAGCACCCCGTTGATGTGCACCCCCTGTTGGCTCCGCATGAGCCTGACAGACTGAGCCTGCAGCGGTTACCCAAAAGCCACCCGCCAAGTGAACTCAGGCCCAAGCACAGTCAGCAAGGCAGGCCTGGCCCCACATCTGGCAGCCTGTGGCGGGTGGCCAGCTATACAGTGTTCTCTCGTATGGGAAATGTGGGGAAGAATTTGTCACTTCTGTTTGGGAGGACAGATTTAGTTCAGAAGTTTGGGGTCAAATCCGGCCTGCCGTTGCTTTTGTAGATAAATTGTATTTGAACGCTGCCTGCCCTCTGCTCACCTGCTGTTTAAGGTTGCTCTTGTGCTCCAAGAGCAGAGTTGAGTAGTTGCGACAGACTGTGTGGTCCACAAAGCCTAAAATATTTGCTCTCTGTCTCTTCATGGAAGTCACTGACCCTGCACAGAAGCAGTCCAGGGCTGGGGTGAGCAGGTGGGGCTTCGCTGCAGAGAGATACAGGGACAGGGCAGGACAGGGAGGGTTCTGGAAGCAGAAGTGGGAGCGGCAAAGGTCGGTGGTCTTGGCTTTAGAGCAGATGGTGGTCTAATGGGGGCTTCAGAAGAGAGGCTCTAGCCCACCTGGGACCTGAGGTTTCACCTTGTGACGTGCTGTGACAGCCATTTGGGGTCTTTGTCAGAAAAGGAGCTGCTTGGTGGTGCGGCCTGCCAGGGGAGAGGGAGGAGGGGGCTGGGACATCTGCCAGAAGCAGCAGGTTGCAGACATGGCAGGGAGTCCAGGCAGCTGTTCCTCAGCATGGCCACCTCGAGCTACCAGGTCCTGAGTTGCCAGATGATTTTCCAGGAGAAATTGGCAGTCTGGTTTTCATGGGAAATCTGATTTTTTACAGGTTGGCAACTGTGTTTTGACAAAATCACCACGTAGAGGAAGCACACATGCTCCTGGTCTGTGGGCTGCAAGATTGGGAGCTGGGGTGTCCAGGAGGGAAGTGACAAGGGAATGGCAGAGCGTGCCAGGCCCAGTGTCTGCCTTGCAGGCGGCTGCAAGCGGGCTCCAGACCCTCGAGCTGGGGGACTCTGGGCCCGGTGCAGGCTGGGGAGGAGGTCTGGGAGCAGGGTGTCAGGTTTCCTATCTTGACCTCTCCATCGCCAAGCATTGGGGCCTTTCTGCCTGCAGGCTGGGAGGTGGGGGTGGGGAGCCAGAACCCGGAGCCTTGGATGCCCCTGCTTTCCTGGCTGACCTCAGAGGGCCTGGTGACCAGTTGGAGGGCTCTGGGGTTCCTCCGAAGTTCTCAGGGGTGCAAAGTGCAGGCAAGACCGTTCCGGTTTGAGTGTGGCTGCTGTGTTCCTGTGGAGCCTGTGGGTTGATGGGCAGAGGCTGGCCCTGGAACTGGGCCCAGCTGACGGTCCCCTTGCTCCTGGGACTTCTGACATATACAGAGACCTTGCCTTGCAGGTTGCCATGGCATCCGTGGGCGTGGTTTCTGGTGGCATTTGGTGTGCGAGTGACCGGGGTCTTGCTCAGCGCCCTTAGAACTGCACACCTTCACAGCTTCAGAGGGCTCTGGTTTCTCCAACCTCACCTCCGGCCCACACCTGTAGACTCAGGAGGCTGGCCTTTAGGCCCGTGGATGGCATCATTATGAATGTATTATTTGTCTTAGGCAGGATCCGTGGTTGCACGTGACAGCAACCTGGATAAAGCGCCTGGAGCTGGGAAGCTAGCCATTTCATGGCTTACCAGCAGAAAAAGCCCCAGGGTTATTTCAACCTGAAGCAGCATCTTATTCCAGAGCTCAATGTCAAATAATACTGTCAGCACTGCCGTGGCCCATCTCCCTGTGTTGGCTTCGCCCTCAGCCAGGCCCCAGTGTGGCGGCAGAAATAATCCTCCCAGGGCCCGCTTGCCGACCAGCTCACAGGAACTCGGGCCAGAGCATAACTCATTTCCGCACCACAGCAAAAATCCCAAGGCTGTTTCTCATTGGCTCATTTGGGTCACATGCTTGGCCCTGGCCCAATCCCTGTGGGGCAGGGGCGGGGCCTGGCTGGGGCGGGTCCTGCTGCTGGCGCATAGCTGGGCGCCTGGCATCCCTTAGAAAAATTAGGATGCCAATACAGAAAGGGGACATGGACAAGCCGAAATGGCCCCACCCACACGGGCCTTTCCTGGATCTCGGACCTCGGCCTCCCTTCCTATGCTGCTCTGCAGCCTGTGCGCCTGAGGCCGCCTCTTCTGTACTGGGCGGAGGCACTTAGCCCAGTTTCCCCAACGCCTCTTCCAAGATGTCACGGGCTGCTCCTGGGTCGCAGTGGAGCCATGGCAGCCTCTGAGGCCTTTCTTGAATGTTCCAGGCTAGTGACCCATTTGAAAAAGGAGACCCAGCTTGTTTGGAGTGGCTTCTTTCCTGGGACACTCTGGGTTTCTAGCGATCATACCGGGTGACGCGGCTCTGTAACGATCCCTCTGACATGTGGCCAGCGCTGACTCCGAGCTTACTTCCCCAGCGTCCCCTTGTCCTGGCTCTCCTCCTTCACCAGAGAGATGCCCAGGGGAGTCTCCTGCCTCGGATCTCAGGGCTTCCCGCCTCCCTTTTCTTTGGTTCCCTCGTAATTGTATTGATTTTCCTCCTGTTTTGAAAGTGAGTCTCCTTTAATAGAAGGAACAGGGGGTTCTCTGGAGAGGCCACTTGGTAGGGCCGAGACACTGGCTCAGGCCTAGCCTGCACACTGACCCTTTATGGACTCTTTACCATGCCTAGGTCAGGAGAAGAAGGGCCACGTCTTTTCAGGATGGCAGAATGCTCCTGGCCTCGAGGTCTGTACCTGGATGAGGGCTGAAACACCATTTGCACTTCCCAGGAACTGCCAGGGCCAGGAGGAGGAGGTGCACATACCCTCAAATTCTGGGGTCTCCACCGCTGTCTCGCCTGGGCTGGACGTGGGCCTTGTGGGCTCGCTCCCTGGTGCTGCAGGGATACCTGTGCACACTGAGTCACCAGGGCAGGACATAGCCAGGGCAGTTGCTGGGAGAAGAGGGCCAGGTGGACATGGGCCCTGCCCCCCTAATCACCCCTATGCAAGCCAAGCCAAGAGTGGCTGGCTGAGGATTGACTGGATAGCGTGCTCTATTTGCCTCCTGGGAGGCTGACCCTTGGCCAAGGTGAGTCGCTTGCCCTGGTGTTTCAGAGGTCAAGGTGTGGACCCAGGCAGATGTGAGGTCCCTAGACACCAGGATATGTTCTCCCTTCTTTAAAATCCTTGGACGATCCCCTTCCTTGACAGAGAGTGGGCTTGGTATGGCGGCAAGTCAAGGGCTCTGTGGGTCAGAGGCGGAATCTGGTCATACTCACCTTACGGGACACCTGCACTGGCCTCCTCTTTCCTCTGCTGCCTGCTCTCTATTCTGTTCTTCCTAAAAACAAACCTGTGTCCACGTGCACGTGCGCGCGCACACACACACACACACACCATCCTGCTTGGTAGCTCTGCCATCGAGTTACATCCCAGCCCTCACTTACAAGTTCAGTGTCCCTGGTGCTTCCGGTGCTCCTGGTGTTCCTGGGATGATGACCTTTGCATGGCTACCAGGAGCCTGCGTGGTCTGGCCTGCTCGGGGCTTCTTGCCTGCCCACACTCCCACAGCCACGCTAGCTGGAGCAGGGTCGGCCCCCAGCCCCCGTATCCTCGCCTGGCCCATGCTGTTCCCCCAGCCTGGAATAAACCACCCACTGCTCCTGCTCCCTCCTTAGTTCCCAGTGGATTTCTGCTGCAGGGGTGACATCAGCCTCTGGAACCCTGACCCCTCCAGGATGAGCTGGCGCCTCTCCTGGTCCCCAGGCCTTTGTGCTTTGTCATGTGCTCATGAGATGGGGACAGTGGGTGGGACCTGGAGGACGTGACTTGGGCAAGGCGCCTCCTGAGCCTGGGTTTGCCTGCCTGTCCTGCTGTCTGTGTGGGAAGGGCACAGTGAGGGGACAGCCACTTGTCATTGTGGGCTGGGCTGCATCTTTACCCTGGCATCTCTGGCTGCAGATGCAGGCTGGGGGGTGCAGAGGTGACCAGGAGCTGGAACTGCCTGGGAGCTTTGGGGAAGGGACAGGGTGGCCAGAGGGTCTGCTGCCTCTGTGCCCCTTGACTGGTCACTACATGACTGCCCCCCTGCCAAGGCCCCAGGAGCAGAGCTCAGTTACCATGAATATTCTCCTGTCCTCCCTGGCGAGCCACAGCCATCGGGGTTGGCTTTGTTCTGCATGAGCATCACGGGAGCCTCCACACCCCAGGTCCAGGCCTCACCCCAGACCAGAGATCCCAGACTCTGGTGTGAGGCCCAGGCCCAAGTACTTCATAAAACTCCCAGGAGGTTCCAGTGTCTGCCAAGTTGGAGAACCCCTGCTGGGGGTGGTCCTCCTGGATCCTGGCTTCCCCTGGGTCCCTCCAGCCACTTGGGGCAAGTCCTTGCGTGGGAACCTCCCCACCCAGCCTGTGTTCTGCACGAATGCACCCCAGGAACCACAGCGCTGCCTAATGGTCTGAGCTTGTGAGGAGGCACCGGGGCGGAGGCACAGGTCCAGGCAGGATGGAGGGGCACAGTGCTGGAGAGCCATCTTTACTGGTGACACTGCGTGGGCCCTGGGCAGGCCCCGTGGAGCTGTGTCCCTCCTGGGCCCATGTGTCCTGTGGTCACCGCAGCGGGGCTGGCCCAAGGCCTCCCACCCTCTCTGGAGGGTCTCCCCTGCCAGGTCTCGTGAGCTGTGGCCCGCGATGGCCTCTGCTGTGCAGACGGCGTCCCCCACCCCCGCTTCTGGACTGGATCCACTTTAGGTGGTGACTTTGGCTGTCACAGGCATTGTTGACAGAGGAGCAGGGACACCATGGTCACGAGGCTCCCCTGCAGGGTAACGAGTTCCTGGGTCTCTGGGGAGTGGGTTCCAGTCGCTGACCTTGCGTCCTGCTCTTTGTCGTTGCAGGAACCACGCCCGGCATCCGAGCTGCCCGCTGTACAGGACTGAGGACTGTGTTCCCACGGAGGCCCAGGAGGCAAAGCGTCAACCCCGCTGAGCCTCCTGCCCTTGTGAGCACCACAGCCCTCGAGCACCACAGCCCTCTCGGGGGACGTGGGGAGCGAAGCTGTGTCTGCAGCTGCTTGGGTTTCTTCTGCTTTTATTGTCGTTGATCTGTGTTTGCATTTCTTCCCCAAGGGGTCTGGGGCAGCAGTGGGGCCCGCGTGTGGCGGTGTCTCAAGATCTGGTGGCAAGGGTGCTGCCTCCTGCCGCTACTTTAAGGGGTGAGGTGCTGGGCGGGGCAGGCTGTGCAGGAAAGCTTGCTGGCCTGCAGACTCGCCCCGGCCCTGCCCGTCACCCCAGCAGTGGTGTGGACAGCTCGCCCGGGGGCAGCTGTGAGAACAATGGAGACCTCAGTTGCCTTTTCACTCATGAGTTTTCTTGAGAGTCACCCCCCTGCCACCGGCCTCTAAGGCCTGACCCAGTCTGCTTCTTATGACTGGCTGAGGGGAGGCTGCAGGCCGACCTGCCATCCCCTGCGGAACCCAGAGGCCAGAGGACTCTCAGGCCCCTGAAGGTGTGTTTCCTTTTCTTTCTTCTAAAGACGAGCTTCCTGCTATTGTCTTGATACTCCAGATTCTAGGATTCCTCTCAGCCAAGAACGGATACCACATGCACACACTCACACTGAAGGGGATTCACATTTCAAGGAAGAAGGAATCTGACAAGATAGCACTGGAAAAGCAAGGAATGAGTTGGGCGGTGCCGATGTTGGGGAAATCTCCGGAATTAAAAGATAGAGGTGGATCCTGTGTTTCAGGAAGAGTCAATATTTTTTCTCTTGGGGCTATCTTTGCACCCCTTTATGGAAGTATAACTCACATTATAGAAAGGGGCCCCTGAGCCAGGCACAGTGGCGTAGGCCTGTAATATCAGTGACTCAGGAGGCTGAGGCAGGAGGATCACAAGTTCAAGTGACCCTGTCTCTAAGTAAAAAATAGGCTGGGGGTGTTGCTCAGTGGTTAAGCACCCCTGGGGTCAACACACACACATAAGGGAAAAAGACAGAAAGGGGCGCCTGAGCGTGTGGAGCACTCGCTGCCCACACATGGAACACATTTGTGCAGCAACAGCACAGTCGGCACCCAGGAGGCCCCTTGGCCCCTTCTCGTCAGTGCCCCTGCAAGCTGGGCATCTCCCTGTGCTGGACTGGAGGCTGGAGGGCATGTGCACACAGCGTGTCGGCTCGGATCTGGCTGTCACTGGACCTGGACTGCAGGTGTCCCTGCTGCCCTGTGTGGTTGCGGATCGTTAATCCCCATGGCCATGCTATTGATCGGGACTGCTTTTAATGAAGGAATCCCAGCTACTCTAGGTGTCCCCATCTGCTCAGGGACAGCATGGATTGGACGGAAAGCTAATTTTTAAGACTCTCTCTAAGGCCAAGTATCTGTTGACTCCTGGAGACACCAGCCTTCTCGCTCCTTCCAAGGCCTGAACCAGGGTCCAGGGAGGACTAGAAGGGATGTCATGTGATCAAGCTATAGCAGTAGAAGGGTCCTAAAATAGCGATGGGCAGGCCTGTGGCCAGGAGGGGACCCTGCCTGGGTGGCACCTTCCTCCCCTGCGCAGCTCAGCTTTGCTGCTTGCTCTCTGAGCACAGTCTCCTCCTCAGGAAGACCTCTGACTAACGGCACCTGCCTGTTGGCTGTGGCGTGTGCTCGCCCAGGGCCTGGCAAGGGGCGCTCAGCAGGGGTGGCTGCATCACAGTCAATGGGCTTGGCGAGAACTGTTATTTCTCCACTGAGCAGTGGCACCTAATGGTCTCAACAGTGAGTGGCTTAGGGACTGCCCTTAAATGTCACAGAACAAGTCACAGAAGAGTGAATTGTTAGCAGATGCACTAGTTTTCCTGGAGTTCACACCCTGGGAGTCTTTGACTTTCCTTGGTCAACGAGGAGGTTGAGGTTACATGAGAACATCTACATAGAAGATGCCACAACCACCTGGAGGTGGCTGTTCCAGTGTCCTGGGTGTTGACTGGCAAAAGGACACCTGGAGGGAGGGACGGCCAGGACACGGAGCCTGCCAGGAACCCCAGCTTCGTTCCTCCAGTTCCAGGGGTCCTGGCCTGGCTCAGGTGCCTTGGTGCAGGCCCCTGGCGTGTCCACTGGCCAGTGACTGGAGTCCTCGACTGCCCACTCCTATGGGCCCCCACCCCAGAGCCAGGGTCCCTGCAGCCCAGGACAGGTGGCTGTGGCTTTTCCTGTACAGGCTCACCAGTAGAAAGGTCACTGCAAATTTTCATAAGAGCAAGTCTCATGGGTTAGCCACCTTTCCGCTTTCCTAGGGCATGGACTTCATGTCTGTTCCAGCGCGAGGTGTTAAGAAGGCCGCCCTCATGGTTGGACCTGTGGGCAGAAATTTGTGGTTGGCTCCAAACTATTTTAAAGTATTTTTATGTTGAGACAACTGAATAACCATCTGGAAAAAATAAAAGGAGCTCCATACCTTACTGTGTGTGGCTGGCATGGTTCCAGAATCCCAAATGGATCAAGAAGCTAAATGTCTAAAATGTAGCTAATTGGGAAGTAGGCAAATGCGCTGGAGAGGCATACGAAACCCCAGAGGCCATAAAGGAGGGAATTTTGATTGTGTGTGTATGTGTGTGTGTAAAATTCCAACTTTTGCGTAGCAAAACAAAGAAAACTCAATCAAAAAATCCCCAAACAACAAAATCCTAAGTAAATTTAAGACAAATGACAAATTGGGAAAATATATTTGCAACTCAGTTGCAAAGGAAAAATCTCCCAAATATGTAAATAGCACTTACAGACAAATAAGAAAAAATGGGCAAAGGGCATGAACAGACATTTCACAGGAAAGAAAATGCATATGAAACATATGAAAAGACACTTAACCTCAGTGTATTCCAATAAGTAGGAGAGACTATTGGAACTACTCTGAGGGGGCTGTGGATGCAGCTCAGTGGTACAGCGCTTGCCTGGCATATGCAAGGCCCCCCATGGGTTCGTTTCCCAGCCCTGACAAAAAGAAGAAAAAAAAAAGAATCATCATCATCTCTGGAAGTTTCTTCAGGTATCAGGCTGCGGATGTTAAAATGACACCGTTGGTGAACTTTTAGACAAACATGCTTTCTTAGGCCCTGGTGCTAGGACACCATTTTTGAGGACAATTAGCAGTGCCTATCAAAATAAGAAATGTACTCCAGACTCAGTACCCTCAGCTCTCAGAGCCCAGCTTCTGCATGAGAAAGCCATGATAACACACGAGGTTCTCCCCTCTGCATTGGAACAGCATGAGACTGGGCAGGACTTGCACGTTCCCCGGTCTGGCACTGGCTTTGCATGTTCCTGTGGAATACTATGAGGTTGTGAAGATGGACTGATTGGGAGCTCTTTGTGAGTTGGCATGGAAATATTGCCAAGATACGAAAGCCAAATGCAGAGAAATGTACATAATATGCTACCATCTGTGCAAAAATGAGAGGCATGAAAATTCTCAGGATAAATAAAAACTGGAGAACAGAGGACATGGGGGCGAGAGGCGTCTTTTCCACTGTACTTTTTTTTTGGTACCAGGGATTGAACTCAGGGGCACTCGACCACTGAGCCACATCCCAGCCCTATTTTGTTTTATGTAGAGACAGGGTCTCACTGAGTTGCTTAGCGCCTTGCTGTTGCTAAGGCTGGCTTTGAACTCGTGATCCTCCTGTCTCAGCCTCCCTAAGTGCTGGGATTACAGATGTGCACTGCCACACCCGGCTGTACTTTTTTTTACATCTTGGTGTTTTGGTGTTTACCTATTCAGAAAATTCACTGCCAGCACCTGGAAATCAGGACAGTCCACATAAACAAGGGGCTCCTCTTCTTTTGAAGCCCAGAGCATCTGGCAGCCCAGGGCTCACGTGGCAGCAGGAAGCCCCGAGGGGCTGCTCTCTTCCAGCTGAGACCCTTAGAGCCCGAGACCCCAGGCTTGGGGATTTTTTCCAAGGATACGGGTGGTGAGGAGATGCCTGTGGGTGGAGTGTCTGTGGTGGGGGACAGCAGCTGCATGGGCACTGCACTTCCAACCATTGGCAGTCCAGTGGCACCTATGTGCACCAACTACAAAATCCCTAGGGATAGGTGAGTCCTGTCATAGAAATATGTGCCATCAAGCCTCTTGTTCTAGGGGTGACTGAAGCCAAACCAGACCTACAGGAGAGCTCCATGGCAACGTCCCTCAAGAACATGCACGCAAAGCCAACCAAACATGGAGTCCAGCAACCCAGAAAAGGGACCATATGCCTTGAGCAAGCAGGTTCCTCCCAGGAATGCTGGGCCGATGTGGCAGAAATGACCATGCTGTGGCCTCGGGCATCCTAGTCCCAGGTGGCACCTTCCCCAAGCCTTCAGGTCAGCACCCGAACCCCGGCGGGTTAATTCCTCTGCAGGGTCACCTTCTGTGAGGGGCTGGTGTCTTGGACTCCAGTGCCCAGCTAGTCCCCGGCATAAGCTTCAGCGATGCCTTGAAAGCTTGTTCAGGACATAGGGGTTCGTGACGTGTCCTGAGCTTCTGGTGGGTTTGGGAGCCATGCTGCCCTGGCAACAGAGGTGTGGTCCAGCTCTTGCTCAGAGGCACCTCACAGGTGACAGATGCTTTCCTCCTGGGGACGCCAGCACAGCTTTGCCTGCCGGGGTGTCGCCAGGCAGGTCCCGCAGCCGTCTTCCTCTAGCTCCCTGCACTCCCAGATGGCCGCCTCACACACACGGCTGTCACGGTCTGCTCAGTGGGATGGCAGCCTGCATGCTGGAAAAAGCCCATTTATTTCTAGCTGCTTTATCAGCTTCCAAAAGGGATCCAATTTGCCACCAGGAGGTCCATTTCACTTCACTTACAGTAACGAAGAAATGTCAGTAAAGGTACAGCAAGACTTTTACTGCAAAAAGCAGTTGAGGTTTACACAGCCTTACACTTTGAGGCCAAACAGGGCCTGGAGTGGGGATGGCCACGTCGTCTTCTGAAACACACACACACACACACACACACACACACACACACACACACACACACACACACACACACACACACACACACACACACGGGAGCTAGAGCAGCAGGGAACTCTGCCCTTGGTTCCTTTCAGAGCCTCTGTCCTGGCAATGAGAACGGGACTTCCTTCTGGGCTCTTGGGTGGAGCATCAACAGAACTTGAGGATTTTCAGGTGGATTCTGACTACATGCAACTTCCACCTCAGACGTTGGTTTTTGAGTACAATCCCACCTGAGTTGTGAGATTTCTAGCACATTCAAGTTACACTCGACGTTCTATTCAAGTTTTTGTGAGCTGATGGCGTAGTGGCAGCATGCAATTGCCAAATAAATGGTAGCTGTCCTTTGTCACAGGTTTGGATTTAATTTTGAGCCAACCTCCCAGTAGATGTTTTCAGGCTTGGTGCATCCAGCATCTCAGCTGTGATGGTCTTTTCTGGACTCCCTCCTGGTGACCAGTTGATTAGTATGATGGAATGTCATCTCAGAATGGCGGAAGCAGCCTTTTCCTTTATGTGGTCTTTTGAGATTTGTCCTGTTGAGAAGTCCCTGTCAACATTTAGGTGAGCCATGCTTCAACTGTTACCATCTTGGTGAGCTACAGGGTGGGTGAAACGTGAGGCATATAGCGAGTCCAAAGCCCAGTGTCTGACCTTGCTTTGTCAAGTTGACAGTGTGTTCTACTTAATTTCATTAGGTAGAGATTTTCCATCATGTAAGCTGAGGCAGTCACATGGAAATGACCTTTGGCCCTATCTTGAGGGGTCAGAGCTGGCAGTTTCAGATGTAAGTAAAGGAAGCACTGCTCACAGCAGCAACCACCCGGCCACTAGTCAAGTGCTTCAGATGGGGAATTTCCATCTTTAACAGAGAGGTTTCCAAAAAGCTGGCACTTATTTGTCTTATTTGTGAAATGGGCACCTTAGTAGACGGGCAGGCATTTGGATCACATGGACACAGCCACAGGCAGCAAGTCAATTTCTACTCAGATGTTAAGAGGGGACAAAGCTGTTGGGATAGACTCTTCCCTGTACAGATCTTAAATAACCCTCTATGTGCTGAAAAGGTACAGAAACCTTGGTCTTCATCAGCCTGACTCTGGAAATCATTGCTACAAGAAAATTTGAAGGGCAAGAGAGCAAAGCTCTCTGGAACAAGTTATTAGGTTTTTCTGTATTAGAAATCTACACAATTATTCTGTGTACAGTTCTAGGCATTCTAATTGCAAGGTGGCAGACTACTGTGGTTTTAAAGTTAAATGATCACCAGATTATTCCAAAAGCAAACAGCAGCAATAACATTCTTTTAAATGGCTTTTATTGAGACACTTTCAGGGCTTCTGCAACAATTCCAGTTGAGAGTCTGTTTATTCCCAACTTTTTAAGTGGCTAAAACCCTTCTCTGAATGGCAGAGGCCCCTCCCATCACCTTAGCAAGGAAGCAGCATGTCCAACCAGCAAGGACCCTGGGCCACTCATGTCCATGCCACTGCACAAATGTCTAATTCCGCATGCAGGACGCCCACCCAGGCTCAGTTCTTCCCATATTTAAATTAGGTGGAGTAATGCCCACAGACACAAGATGGCTTCAATTCAGTTGCTATCTCTGCTTTGGCAATCTAAAGCATTTTAATTTGGGGACACCCTGCCCTAGAGCGTTGGCTGCACACAGGTTCTGTCACAGATAGTACAGCAGACCTAGAAGCTGACGCCAGCCCTAAGCCCTGGTGCTCTTGCTCCCTCTCCCACTTTGGCCTGTACTGTTTTCTCAGAAGCGGAACCACCTTTTAGAGAGAGTCTCAGGTAACAAGAATCTTTCTTGGGAGAGGGTGTTGGAAAGTTACGAAGTCAGGCACTTTAGACTTCAAGTCAATGTCCCCAAGGGGTGACTGACTTGCCACAGTATGGACTGGAGCACCCCACTGTTGGTGCAAGGCTGGAAACTAATCCTGCCTTCTCGTAACCTTCTGCTCTCAGCCCAAGATGCTCTAGGGAATCTGCACAGTAAACACACCAGCTCTTTCCACCCCAAGGCCCTGAGTGTGGCTCTCCAAAGCCTATTAACAGTCAAAGGCCTGTTTAGCACAACTGTTCCCATGACAAGGTGAAAAGTAACACTTCATTGTTCAGAAGAAAAACTACCCAGGCATTAAGATTCTGCTTGCAGAACAATGCCAATCTCTGCTTACATCCTTCTATCACTGTGATATTCATATATATAATGAATATACATACGAGGAACAGAAGAACTAAAGGAAGGTTACTTTGCAGTTAAAAACAACACAAAACCAAAATAATCTAACAAGTGCCTTGAGAGAAAGCATTCTCTATGTAAATGGCAGATCTCGGTTTTCCACAAGTTTCCTTGGTGAGTGTGGCTCCATCTCTGATAAAAGAGTGCCATAGCATCAAATGGCACAAGATACAATGGACACACAGGTCTGTTGTGTGTAATAAAGCAAATATTTACATTAAGCACAATACAGCAATTTATTTAGATGCTTAAAATGAATACAAAGGGAAATAAAGATCACAAAATTATACATACTACAACAGTGTGTCATATATTAGATGGTATAAATGAATACACCAGGGTGGTGTTTAACTAAAGAGAAAACTAAATATCCAAAGGCAGCACTCATTGGTCTGCTGCTTCAACACAACACACTTTTATACAGATCTAAAAGGTGTCAAAATTAGTAGCTGCAAAGTCAGTTCTTGATGTGATTTTAGCTTAAAAGATTTCAGAAACAGATCTGAAATACCAGTTTTTGTTTTTGACAGCTGTAATGTCAAGGATATTCAGAACGAGAAAAATTCTATAATACAATAGAGTCCAGATATATATCTTACGTGGCTGGCCTCTGTTGCAAGATTGTACAAGGTTATGTGCAAAAACTAAGTCTGTCCAAAGGTCCATACTAGCGCAGGTTCAAGCTTTTGCTAGGTAAACTAGATATAGCATTTATTACACAGCAAGGGCAACACTAAAAAAAACAAATCTATGATGGGGCACACAGTAACAATATCATAAGCATCACTTGAATAGGTCTAAAAGACTGTACAAATATACATTTCAACTATTCAGAATGAATACATGAAAAAAAAAATCGAATTTCCCAAAGTCTACTATACACATTAGACTGGTAGCTTGTATGTTGGCCCTACACTACCATGTGAATCAGAAGAACGCTTCTCAACGACATCCAACCAAACATTTTACAGAGGGAAAGGAATATTGAAAAGGCAGATAAAACAAACTTCTGCTTTTCCTCGTGTGCGTTCGTGAGCCACCAGCTTAGGGTTTTTCACATTTAGTTACTGTGTCTGTCAGAGAAGGTTCTGAAGCCAAGATCAGCCAAACGTGCCACAGACTTAGAAATGACCCCTGGGACTGCAGTGGCCATGTGTCCCCACAGCCCGCTGACCAGTCCTCACAAGGCAGTACCAGTTAGAGCTTTGCAGTCAGACTGAAAGAAGAGAGCCTGCCGCTGCAGCGTGTCACCAGTGTGGCCTCAGTGGGCACTCACGCCTGCTGGCTGCTCAGTTTGACTCCAGTTAAGCTGCCGTGCATCGGCTCAGCTACTCCGTCAGTCATGTTGTCAAACTGCTCCCCGTCCTCACTGTCAATTGTGCTATTCTGCCACTCGATCTGGGGGTTTGATAAGCGCTCATTATTCTCTGATGCATTCTTCCACTGTGACTGGTCCTTGGACCAAAACCCTTCAACTTTTCCATAGGAACTATTCTTCCACTTCAACTGCTCTCTGTCACCTTGCACGGGAGCCTTTTTTTTGGCAGCTGGCTTACTGCTCCTGGCATCTTCACTCTGAGAAGACTCATCAGACCAGGTTCCTGGTTTCATCTCACATGTGTTATCCTCGAAGTCCGACAACTGCTGGGAGCCAGGCCCACTCTCAGAGGGTGAGGCCCCGTCCTTCCATTCAACAACATCGTCTTGATCGACCTCGCTGTCAGAGGCATCCTGCATTAGTTTGGCTGGTTCCTCAGTCAAATGAACAGTTTCATATTTTGAACCATCCTCCTCTTTTTGGTCTAGCTTCTCATCAGATTCTAAAGCATCCTCAGGAATTATCTTCGGTACATGTTCCTCTGGGTTATCATCATTAGGGATTTTAGGCTCAACTTCAAAAACAGGATCAAAAGGGCTACCACTTCTATTGGACTCTTCTTCCAGATTTTCAAAACTATCCGAGGAACTGTCCTCTTCCTTCCCAAGGTTAAGCTTTTTGTCAACAGTCTTACTGGCATTGACTCTAGAATCCTTCTCATCATGATTTTCAAATAGCCACTCTGCATCAAAATCCATCTCATGTTTGACTTTATTTAATTCTTTCATGTTAAATCCCAGCAACACCCCAGGCTTGTACTTTTCACAATCACGGACACACTTCTTCCGTTTGTTACTAAAATGGGATGCAATGTCACTCTTCCACAACCACAAGCTGGCTGCTAACTTCTCAATTTCTCTCCTGGTAGGATAGGGCTGTTTGTTGAAATACTTTGTTAGAAAGCTTTTTCTGGCTTCATAGGAATCATCTTCATGACCCTTGGGGTCTAAAGCTAAAACGACAGGCTCTTCAGGCTTCTCTTCAAAGAAGCTGGGTGAATCACTATCATCATCTAATTTCCGTTTCTTCAGCAAGGGAAACTCCATTTGCTCATAGGTGCGTTTCACAGGTGCCAGGCCTGGAGACTGATTAAGTCGAGAAGGTGCGTTTGTCTTATCCTGGCCATTCTGGGTCTTTCCAACACCCCTGCAGTGCACCAGATGCAGAGTGATGGTGGAGGCGGTCATGTTGCTGGTATACACACCCAGGCAATGGATGCATTTGTAGGTGAGCTTTTTCTCCACTGGATGAACCGTCTGAATAACCTGGTGCCTCTCTCGTAAATGATGTGCAAGTGCATCAGATATGGGTCCTTTAAGGATTGAAAAGCAAAGAGGGCAGAGGGTTTTTCCAACATCTTTCTTATAGGGGACTGCAGCTTGAGGTGAACTTTTGACAGGGATGTCTGCCTTTTCCTGAACTTTCGGCTGTGGCTTTGGAGGAACCGGAGGGTTATTCTGGGCATGGTAAGCAACAGATTCAGCTGGGGCATCCCTCAAATTGTAGGTGGTTACCAGGAGATGGATGTTAGTGTGACTGCCTTGCTGCAATGTCAAATCAAAACTCAAGGTAGAATCCGTTTTAGGTCCCATCTCTTCGTCTATGTGAACCATTCGCATGTGTGCAGCCATCTTTTCCACATCATTGAAAGTTGAGCGGCAGTATGGACAAGACAGACCATGAATTAACATATGGTTGAGTAAGGTGTCTGTGGGCAAATAGCGATTACAGTAGAGGCATTTGCTAGTAAAATTGTGTATTTTCATAATGTAGTTGGCCACTGCTGGAACTTTCTCAGCTTTATGTTCTTTTTCGAAGTGCACACTATAGACATTTTCAGGAAAAAGCTCATTACAGATTGTACAAATTTTCCACTTTTGAGTTGCAGAAGTATTGGCTGGGGGGGGACCTGTGGCAGCCGCAGGAGGTTTGGAACTGGACTGACCTAATACTCTGGAGGCCTGTGACTGGGAGAGGGAAGGAGACTTTAACTGGCCTGACGAGAGGGAAGAGGCATTAGCGGCCTGCAGGGAGTATCTTGCGGGTGCCTGGGACCTCTGCTCTGTCCCAAGCCCATAAGATCTTCCATTTCCACTTGGGAGTAACTGCTTCACAGACTGAGACTGCTGAGGAATGGAAACTGGTGCACTGGCACCTAGACCCAGTCTCACTGATTGACCAACGCCGTAGCCCTGGCCTACAGACTTGACTCCATAGTTATTCTGCTGCAGGTGAACATTGGACATCATGTTGACTCCTGTGGAATTTAAGTTAGGCTTTGGTATTGACAGTCGATTCACCATCTGCTGTGATGGTAAAGACCGAACATTTCCAGAAGCAAGGGCACCAATTCTTGGTGGGAGTCCCATGCCCTTTTTCTCTTGAGGTTTGGGAGCAATTAGCATCAAGGGTTTGGATCGGGGAACCACCACATTTGTGTGTCCGATCATGGCAGTGACCTGATAGCCTATGCGTTCGTGGTCTTCGATGACATGTTGTACCAAAGCTTCATAGGACTTTGGCATGAAAAGGCATCGCTTGCAGTGAATACTACACTCTTCCCGGGCACCTGAGCCTAAGGGGACTGCACCATTGAGAGACTTTTCTCCTGCCTTTGCTATGTAAGGTGCTGCCACATGCTGAAAATGTTCCCTGTAAATGTGCTTCCTAACTATTTCATACAGAGGATCTCGGTAAGTGCACTTCTTACAGTAATAAACAGCTTGCTCTACACTGTCAGCCTGCTTAGGTTTAAGGCCATCGTTTTTGTTTTTATCTTTGAAAGTGCTGAGGCTGCTACTTGGTGCGCTGGCGTTTGGAGCATGAAATATTTTAATGTGTGTTTCCAAAGTCTTTTTGTCTGCATTGAAGGTACAGTAGGGGCAATTAAGGAGAATTCTATTTTCAAAGTCTTCACTATGGACATTCCGGAAATGACTTTTGTAGGCAGAAAAGAATTTTGAGGAAAATGGACAAGCACTGCAGCAAAAAGGTTTTGTCCGATAGTCCTAAAGAGAAGAGAAACTGCATCAGAACGTCACTTCAGGTAGGAAATAACAAGACATTCTCAGAAGGCTACTTTTAGAACAACAACTCTTAAAGCACTGATTTTAGCATGGCTGACTTCTTGCAGAATAAATTTATGAAAGAGATACTCATTAAAAAAAGCTATTTTAAACCAGGTATTTTATGCCCCCACACTAAGTTCTTCCTCACTATTTAGAAAAGACCACAGTCATATTTATTGGTTTCTGACAAACCAAAGACAAATGGCTTCAATATAAACATTTTACAGTTAGGAATAATAATGAATTGGGTGCAGTAGTACATGTCTGTAATCCCAGTGGCTTGGGAGGACAAGGCAGGAGGATTTCAAGTTCAAGGCCAGCCTCAGCAATTTAGTGAAGCCCTAACCAACTCAGTGAGACCCTACCTTAAAGTGATAAAATATAAAAAGGACTAGGGAAGAAGCTCAGTGGTAAAGTACTCCTGAGTTCAATCCCTAGTACCAAAATAAACCAACCAACCAACCATGAAAACTCATTCTCAGTTTGTGAATCAGGAAATCTTTTAAGGACTTCGGATTTATGATATAGTAAAATTCAGGTCCAGACTATTTAACGCCATTAAGACAATTAAAAAAATATTTTTAGTTCTAAATGGACATGATACCTTCATTTATTTTTTTATGTGGTGCCAAGGATTGAACCCAGTGCCTCACATATGCTAGGAAAGCACTCTACCACTGAGCCACAACCCCAGCCCTGCAATCAGACAATTTTAAGAGATAAAGATATACCATTTACAAAGTATACCGTAGTATTCAGATTTCACTGCTAATTTAAAATACCTACTGATTTGAAAAGTCAGCATTTTTTGTTAAGTTTTGCTATTCCTTTTGGAGCCAGAGTAGCTTCAAAAGTGACAGCTGCTTTGATTCAAATTAAGAAGTTAATAAAAATGTCCTATAGACTGTGAAGGGTGCATGGTGTTTAACAGACAATAATGCACATGGAACACATTGATATCAAATTATGATATCCTGACTGAGAATTTTGACTGTTAAGTCAGTGCTCCTGAATGGAGAGAGGGAAACATGCTCAAAAAGTTGTTTCTCCCTAGAAACCTTCTTTTTTTCAGAGGCTGGCTTGAACCAAAATGAGATTCTCTGGTCTTCCTCAAAGCTCAACTCTTCTCTAGTATTAGGCTATGAAGCTTTGATTCATAAAACTGACTTATGGTGTGTCCAACTAGAAAGCTCTCCACACTAAGACTGCTGGTTAATACCTTTCCCTAGTTTATTAGTAAGAAAGAACCACCTCAAATAACTGTGTTAGAATCTCAAAGTATGAATTCCCTGTTAAGTATGTTCCAACAGATGAGCAGACCACTAGTGCAGAATTAGAATTTCCAATTTGAATTGACGATCATTTTTCCCTATGGATAAAGAAACACCACCTACAACTCCCTCTACCTTTATTACTTCTTTCATCTACCAGCACTTGCTGGTCCTACTACTATTGTTTTTAATACCAATTTACAAAAAGGTAAATATCTGTCACTGCCATAATACAGTCAGTCACCTACCCCACCCCCTCAGAAACTGGGTGCCATCAACAGAGAGAAATAAGAAAACCTTAGTAGAAGAGTATGGCCGCCTCTCTCTACAAAACATAAGGATGGCAAAACAAAAAAACAGAACGTTGAAGAGAACGTTTCAGAAACAGAAGCGCCAAGGCACTTGTAAGGGCAGTCTGCTATACCACAGGCCTTAGAACTTTTCAATAACAATTTATTTTTTTTCTTTCACTTGGAAGTTTCAGTTCAGTGACAAAATGACAAGTAGTTCTTACTTTTCCTTACCACTTAGAAAAATATAAAATACGCAATTTTGATATCTTCCACGTTAGGTTGTTACCCATCAACACTGCATTACTACGGAAGGCCTAGAGCTGAAAGTGGGGTATACCAAGGATGCTGCCACTTGGGGAATTCTTTTGTGCCACTCACCTGGTTTTTTGTAAGCGAAGGGTCCCACAGTCCTACATCTTCCCATGTAGTGTTTTTCAAATAAAAGTCATTAGGCTCAAACTGTTTAAAATCCTAGAAAACAGTGAAAGAAGTTTACAAAAACATAGTGGCATCAACTCTACACGTAGATGTAAACCCTACCTCTTAGCCAGGGCTGGGGAGAAGCACAGGAAAACCAACCCCAAGACCTCAACTAGGAATGACAAAGCTCTTAACATTTACAGAAAAGCATATGGCATTAAACAATTTATATCTACAGAACATTCCTTAGCGGTCAGCCAGGCTTCCAATGAAAGTGATGGAAGTTCTACTTAAGAAAAAAATTGAGTCACATGTTAACACCAGTAGAGCCTTGTAATTCATCAAGGGTGGTACTGGAGGGAATCTAAGGCAGCAGTATACTCTAAAGCTCTGCAGGTGCAACATTCTAGTTCTGTGTGTGCGGGGGGGGGGGGGTGGGGGGTGGGGAATTTTGGGGGAAGGAGCGGGAGATCAATCAGGAAGAAAACTCAGGACTTTTAAACCCAAAAAAGAGGAAAGAAAGCTATTCAAAGATAGTAAGCAATGTGATGTTAAAGTTGTAGTCTTCTGTAACACCTAAATGCCACCCCCCCCCACCCCCGAGATAAAAAATCTTAGGATAAAATTCCCTTTGCTTCTAAATGGTTCACAGTTTGGGGTGGAAAACCAAGTACATGCAAATTCCAGAGTATATAATGCATATAGTAACAGGAGCAACAAATGAAATGTAAGATAGAAAAGGTACCTTAATATTTGCATTATTTATTTTTGTGAAGATGACCCCATGGAGTGCAGAGTTGAATGGACTGTTTTATCTGGGCCAATCTACCTGAACCTCGAGGGGTTGGAGAGGGGCTACTTCCACACTGGGACCACACAACTATAGAAGGTTCAGTCTCCACAATACGCCCCTGGAGTATTATTAGTGGGACTCAGGAAAAGAAAACTTGTTCTGTGAATGAACTGCTTTTATACCCCCAATTTTACTCAAACATGTTCCAAGCACCTCATGTATTCCAAGCACTGTGTAGGTGCTGGGGATAAACGGACAGACAAGGTGGTTATGGCCCCTGGCCAGGTGGAACTTACAGGTGAGTGGGGAAAACAGTTTGAAACATTTTTCAATCAGAGGTTTTGACCAATTAACCATAAGATTTGGAGCAATGAGAACTGGAAAAGGAGGAGACATTGTACTAGTATCCCACTGGGCTGTATAAAGTTCACAGAATAAAAAGGCTAGAAAAACAGTTTGTAAAGGCCAAACTGTTAACAAGGGGAAGAAAATAGTCTCTGATGGGTCAAAAGGGCCAGCAAATGCTCAAATCCTAAGGAAAGAGACGACAAGCACCCAAACAACCATGCCTCACCAATCAGAAGGCCAACCAGAACATTCAGGCCTCTCAGAGGAAGAACAGGCTCGAGCCCTCTGCCCCCTTCCCCAGCTGCTTCCCTCCTCCTACTGTAACTTGGAGATAAGATTCCTATGTTCCCCCGACAGAGGTTGTTTTGAGGACTAGATTCACAGACAGTCTTAAAAGTCCGTAGTGCAACTGGCATGCTTCAGCCCTCCACGATACTGTGTTTGCTTCAGGATGCAAAGATCAAAGAGCCCATTTTAGGGACAAAGGAACAAGCTACGCTCAGAGTTTTGGCTAAGCTAATGCTGTGGTTAGAATTCAGAATCACACCTAACATTCAGCGATCCTGACCATTGACACAAAGTAATGGATCAGAAGTGGAGTCACGTTAAAATTAAAAAAACGGCATGCTACTTACTTCTATATGTTCTTTACAGTATTCCAACCCAATGTCACTAAGTATTTTTTTCACAGTTTTCCGGGCTTTTCTTAAACTGCCAAGATTGTTGACAGGAAGTTGGAACATAGTTTCTATTGGAAAAAAAAATTTAAGTCAAAGTCAAAACATGTACAACTTGTAATATTTACTAATCCACTGATGATAGACTCCCAAACCCTGGCTCCATCTCACAAAAAAGGTGAGTAGATATCCTTATCTGGTATAGTTTGAATACTTAAAGCAGGCAGGCAAAAAAATAAGAGCTCTTATTTCTTCTATTTTTAATTTGAGATGGGGCCTTGCAATGCTGCCCAGGCTGGCTCAGAACTCATGCTCCTCCTGCCTCAACTTCCCAAGTAGCTGGGATTACAGGTGTGCGCCACCACACCTGGCAGATGTTTTCTACTTTCTGACAGGATATTTTATGCTACAGACTGACTTCTGAGTCTAATCTGGCACAATTCTGATTAGGCTTTAAAAAAACATTTAAGTGATGATCTTGAAGTTGAGAATTAGGAAACTAATACCAACCAATAATTTTTAAATCAAGTATGAGTGCTTTTCTCCTTGTGATGTTGAATCTCTGAAAATAGAAAAGTGCTCAGCATTTCAGCATGATTACCACACAATTGTGTCATGAAAAAAGGTTTTTGTTGTTTGGGAACTGTCCTGTAGTTTCTGTGTATTCCCCAAACTAAAGACACAGCTCCTGAGCTGGCAACACACCTGGACAAAGGCACTCACCACTATGGCCACTGAATGAATGTTGAGATGGGGAAAGAAAGAGATGACTGCTGTAGGCTAATTTAGGGCATCCTTTGGAGAAAACCAAAAGCCTGTACATAAGAGACTTGAAAAATTGTTTGACTGTCCTAATACATCAAGTCAGAAATCTAGATCCACTTTCCCAAGTTCCTTAAAAACCAAGATTCGTGTTTAATAAAAAAATTAAATTAGTGAAATTCAGGCAGTTGAGAATTTGTATATTTTCCAACATGATCATAAATGTTTCCATAAAGTCTGGCAAGAATTTCTCATCAATTTAATAATCCAAATCCAAATCAGTTTTGCAGAATAAAGTAGCTCTAAGAGCAAAACCAGCAAAAACAAATGCTAAAACACCAGGAATTAAAATTTAATATACCCAAGTCTGGCCTTCTAATTGATAAAGACTGTCACTCTCTAACACCACTACCATTTGTGAACTGCAAGTCAGCTGACCCAGATGTAATGTGCTGCTTCATTTATTAGTCTAATCCAAAAATCAACATTCAACTATGAAAAATGAAAGGGAAAGGATGGAACCTACCAAAAAAAGCAACTCCCAGAATCTGAAAATATCCCATATACAGCACTAAAAGTTTAATTGGCCCCAAAGAGAAAAGCATTCATTGAACACTTCTCAGCCATATCAAGCTCCAGATGGAACTGCTAACTTCAAACAGTGGCTTTGGTGTCCCCTGTTCTCTCTGCCATGCCAGTACAGGAATATAAACAAAGAGGGTTCCCTTCTCATATCCTCCAGCCCTGAGCTCTTCCTCCCTCAAAGGGCCACTGTTACCATTTCTCATGCAAGCTTCTGAAGTTTTTCTATGCCTACTACAAGCTAAACGATTCCTCAGGTTTCACTAGACTCTACCAGCCGATTCTAGAATTATTAGGGACGATGAGAAAGAACAAGGCCCTATATTTTTTCATCCTATTACTACTAGCTGTTAAGAAACCTAAGTTCAAATCAATAGTTGGTTTCAGGATTCATTAATGTTACGCATTTTATTTTTGTTTAAAAACTTTTACAAGAATTACCACAAGCTTCAAAACCCCTTTGAACTAGAAACTTAACTATACTTAAGCGACCGAGGGGTGGGAACAGAATAAACTATCTTTGGGATCAAGGGCCCTTTTTTCACTTTTGAAGGTAAAGAGAGTTAAAAATAAAATGTTTACAGTCATTATTCTTAGGAAGGAATATGGCTTATAGTAATGCCCATCGCTGTCCTAGAGATGAGCTTCAACAGCAGTTCAGAGGGATAGGTGTATTTTCCCTTAGTAGCCAATACACTCTCTTTAGCCTTCTTGGTTATGAGGATGATCATTTTTACCAGGTCAGAATCATTATTCCAATCCTAATCCTAAGAGCTTTATTTCAGCTCATGGCATTAAAAAAAGGGAAAAAATGCACCATTTAATAGAGCTACACTCGGTTTCAATCATCATTTCGGAGCACCTGTACTTGCCAGTCACTCTGTTGGCAAGAGGTGAATGACACAAAGCCTACCCCTTTAAAGTCCCATTGCTCCTGGAAGCTAGGTCCCAGGGGCACACAGCAAGCCCCGAGGCAGCAGAGCTCAGACACTTGCTCCTGTCCAGCCTCCTCCTGGAATCACTCCTGCACCACACGGATGTGCTGTCAGTTAGGAGGTCCCTCCTCCACTGGAGCACAGTGTACATGACCAACCAGTCTCCTCATTAGGGTGACCAATAAGAGCATTTAATCTCCCTAGACACTGATCGGAACAGAGTTCAACGCAACTCCAAACATGGCATAGTGATGCTAAAGGAGGGTGGGGACCTGCCACCACATGAAGAAGGCAGAGGGAAGGAAAGATGCCCAAGACAGCCGTCTCCTCACTGGCCCTGCCCCCAGGCTTCTCAGATAGGAGCAAGCACATCATCATCTCTGCTTCAGCTCTACTGCAAGTAAGACTTGTTAGACCCACTGGGCAGTGGCCACAGAAGAGGAAGTGAGTAATTGATAGGGAAAATGGGGCATTTTATACAAAATAATTGTACTTGTAAAATGGGTCTAATAGGAAAAATAATTTGTCAGAAGATGTAGTTACTCTCAAAAATGCCTTTGTTTTATTTCTTTAATCCCAAACAAAAACAGGTATGGAAGGAATCAAAACACTTTCTAAATTCTAAAAGATTTGGGGCGAAGTTTAATAACCTATTCTTAATAGCTAACAGTTGCAAATGTCTTATTTATGACTGAAAGTAGCTTTCTGGTAAGCACCTGCCAGCTGACAAACTAGACTAAAACCATTAGTTTTTAAGAATGATTTAAATTCATTTTTAACTGAATTAACCACATTCCTTCCTATCAAACTTGGCAAATTATACCCACACCTACAGATGAGGTCCCAAACATTAAAATTTACTAATCCAGGCCACCTCCTACTTACGATGTTTTCTTAGAAAGCAAGAGTCAAATGGCTGAAATGAAGATCTGAGATACACACCTAGGCCCTAAAGTGATGGATAAATTAAAACCACATAAATAATACCTACGTTCTAACCTCCCTCCACCCCGCCAAATACCAAAAGCAAAAAGCACTTCTTTAGTACAAGTACCAAGCACGTAAACAAAGGTAGAGAGAGATGGCTCACAAGAAAATAATCTGTAGGCCAAATCTCAACAGGGGAAGTATGATAAAACACCATCAATAATCGAGCAAAGAGGCCATTAACTGACAAACCTATGGACAATAATTTATGAAACAACTGCTCTGCCAAAAGCTCCAGGTCTAGACAGTCTGTATTGGGATTCAATGGAGTAGAACCCAAAAGCGGCAATTTGGGAGCTTAGGGTAAGTTTGTGGGACACAACACAAGCCAGTGGGGTCTGTCTACGGTAGTCTCTGCAAAACTACCAGGTCAGGATGACGCCATTTAGTCCCATTTTTAGAAAACCATTTACTTTTGTGCCACCCAAAAAGTAAAAGGACAAAACAAAATAACAAAAACCAACAAACCAAAAAATAAATCTACCTGGCCAGGCACAGAAAAATCAAACCAGGAAGAAAGAAAGCATTCAAATTAAACTTGTTCAGATTACATTCTAAGCTATTTCAATTTAAGATCTAGTACAGCATTTTCTAGAATATAAGTTTTCCTTTTTTTTTTGTACTGGGGATTGAACTTAGGGGTACTTGACCACTGAGCCACATCCCCAGCCCTATTTTGTGTTTTATGTAGAGACAGGGTCTCAATGAGTTGCTTAGCACCTCACCATTGCTGAGGCTGGCTTTGAACTCGCGATTCTCCTGTCTCAGCCTCCTAAAGTGATGAGGTTAAGGGCATGTGCCACCGTGCCTGGCTAAGTTTTCCTATTTTAATATGCATTCTTCCTTGATGTTTTGAGAATTTCTAGTAACAGTATATGATGCTATTTAATGGCCAGTATAAATACAATAGTGAATATGACAATATGTCTAATTTTTCATCCACTGTAGGTATAATCTGCTCCTGCACTGAGAACTACAGAGGATGGCTATTTCTTTCTGGTAACACCTACACAGAAGCTGCTTAGTCCAAACCAGTGGTTTTCAATCCCCTGCTTTTCTGCAGTGCTAGGATGGGACCAGGGTCACATGCATGCTAGACAGTGCTCTACTGAGCCACACCCCGCTGCATTTTTTCCCCTTCAAGTTGTGAAACCCTGTTTCTAAAGATGTCTTAGGTGAAATATTAAAGATAAAAAGTCGAGAGAGATGGTTACATTTTAAAGAGAGAAGGAAAAGTACCTTGCTTGCTTCCAAGTCTCAATTTACTTGAAATAAACAGTCAATAGTCAAATCAAGAAAATGGTGTAGATTTATGCCAAAGTCTACTTAGATGTAGACTCTGGGCCCAAGCAAGCAGTTCTGCTTTAGTTCAAGTACCAAGCACATAAACAAAGGTGCAAAATTTTAATGATTTTCTGAAAAATCTTTATAAATAAAATCAGTCTGATTAGTGTATGAAGTTGCAGGGAGTCCATAGGAAGCCCAAAGGATCAGAACATAAGTTTATACTGTGATGCTGTCTTTTTAATATTTCTACATTAAAGATATAAAGGAAAATATAATGGTAGTAGGGGTTTAAAGGCTGGAAATGATGCCACCACTAATGAAAAACGGCAGCTGTTTTCCAAATTAATAGAAAATTAGACATTCAAGTTACTACAATATGAACTATGTCATTTTCATAACATCAGCAACCCAAATGAATATGTAAGAAATTCAGACCCTTGATACTAAAGTCAAAATGAAGTACCCAATTAATGCTGATGCTAACTGTATCTATCTAAAGATCTTGTCACCGCCACTGAGGTTTCAGAGATTCCTGGTTTCTTTAAGTCAATGAGCTAACTCAAAACGCTAATCTTCTAAGGGGAGGCATTTTCAGGAAGATTCTTATGAACAGAATCTAAAGCATCAGATCCTTTACTGCTGCCCATAACAGCACTATGTTCTTCTTGAGAACTAACCTTCTGGGGGCGTGCCCCTGTAATCCCAACTACTCAGAAGGCTGACGCAAGAAGATCCCAAGTTCAAGGCCAGCTCTGGCAACTTAGCAAGACTGTTCTCAAAATGAAAAAATAAGAAGGGCTGTGGATGTAAGCCTAGTAATGAAGCACCTCTAGGTTCAATCCCCAGTACTGGAAAAGGGCGGGGGGGACAACAAAACATTTAGGCAGAATAAAATATAATTCCCATATTCATGCAGTCTCTTTCCTATGGCAACAGAAAACTTGTCTACCTTAATCACTGAGTCCAAGTGTGGTTATAGTAAAACTTTCGTTAACTCTTAAGCCCTTACCTTTCCTGACTGTACTGGGCCTTGCATCTGAAGCAGCAAACACAAACACCTTCTATTTGCTTTAAGAGTGTCACTAAGTGCTACATTTAAATTAAACTACCTGCAAAAATGTGTACATAGTTGTATTTTTATGAATGAACCTTATACAGCCCTTTAGTAAGTGACCAGGTTGAAAGTCTGCATCTAGCCAGGAAGCAATCCCCCACTCCCATCTTTTTCTAAAACATACAGCCCCGGGCAGCAGGAGCTTCTCTTTCACTCTCCTCTGTGCAGGCAAGATACCAGCAGCTCTTCACAGAATGGCAGCTCCAGTGTCTCCTCTTTTTCACCACCTCCCAATCCCAAAAAGCCAAGTAACAGGTCATTTTCAGACTATCTAGGGACAGAATGATAAAACGACAGAAAGTAACAAAATAGAGTTTAGTCTCTTTCCTTAAACTAATCAGAAAATGTAGGGAAGAGCTGAGACTAAAAAAGGGGGCTTTCTGGAAAGCCAGGAGGACTAAGAATAACTATTTTGCAAATGATGACACATTTGTACCAAGGGCTAAAATCTGAACAATGAACATCAATTATATTGCTAGGATAATCGTATCAGAATACTCGATAAAGATAAGAAGCAGGCTGAAAATGTTACTAATTTTTGTTTTCTTCTCTTTTTAATTACTGACTGCACTGGACTTATACTGTTCTCCCAGTTTGATAATAAGATACTCAATTAATAAAGCACCACACAAAATTGCCCACATACACACACACTCAAGACCATTTTCTTCACATTTTAAAACCTCAACTATTTAATTCTTTACAATTAAGTGTTTATAACTTTTTGGAGCAGAGAGACTAAATTTATTCAGGGCAAAATGATAATATGTATTGAAACACAACATCCTATACAAAAACATTTATAGGAGTTTTTGCAATTTTCTGTAATAGTGAGTGAATCCCTCTACCAACAACCCTGCTCGAAAGAGCCACCACCTCTTTGCTTGATCACTGTAAGGGGAACACTATTCCCACCCAGCAGCTCATTTAACTTTAGACATCTCTGTTCACAAGTTTTCTTTTTACAGTGTTTCAAAACCTGTATATTACTCTCAATTCAGCTGTAGAAGTCTAATTCACTAGTCCCATGACAGCCTTACAAAGTTGTAAGACACTCCCCCCCGCCCTTCCAATGTTCCCCCCTTCCACCAGCTAACCAGGCT
>CM053401.1:170770502-170811931 GCA_028644305.1 Xerus rutilus
AAAAAAAAAAAAGAAAATTCAAGGCAACAGTAATGACTATGGAAGCAGATAAAGTATGCCTGCAATTTTAACAGCAGCATGGTAGCTTGTGTTCAAAACCAGAGGCATTTCATTGATGGGTATGTGCTAAAACTATGACTATAATGCATTTGTTAAGATTCTCTGCAATAGGACAGATTGTCTAGAACAAGTCCCTGGATGTAGGGTAGAACTGATGCCTTTACAAATGTCCATATCATTTTGGATATTGTTAAATGAGTGATTCTGTGGTGACATATTAATGGAATCTAAGTGGCCTCAAAACTTTTAAGTACTAAAACAAACAACAACCAACCAACCAAGCAGAGTTCACTATCTTGGTAAATCTGCTCCACTTCAAGAAGTCAGAACAGTGTAACACATCACTTTTGGCAACAAAGGTCCTAATTCACTCTGCCTTAACTAATAGATTTAATACAGCTGGAGTTACTTCAATGAGAAGTTCAATGTTTTTCAGTTGTGCAGAACTGAGTATCTGGAATTACAGAAAAGCACTCTTCAGAGAATTTCCTTGTTAAATTAAAAAAACAAAAAATCATTCAGGTGCGGTGGTGCATGCCTGTAATGTCAGCAGCTTCGGAAGCTGAGGCCCTAAGCAACTTCTGAGACCCTGTCTCAAAAAAGATGGCTCCAGGTTCAATCTGTGGTACCAAAAAAATAAACAGCAGGCTGCAGTGGCGCATGCCTATAATCCCAGTGGCTTGGGAGGCTGAGGCTGGAGGATCATGAGTTCAAAGGCAGCCTCAGCAAAAAGCAGGGCACTAAGCAACTCAGTGAGACCCTGTCTCTTAAAAAAAAAAAAAAAAAGACCCTAAGCAACTGGTACTAAAAAAATCTTAAGTTTCTTTTAGTTACAAGTGTAGAATTACAAAAGGGTAAAGGTCCTGGGGGAGAGGAGCAAAGGAATCCTTATGAAAGGTAGCAGAATGAAAAAAAGAATTAATATAGTTCTTTAAGCAAGATTTGTTTTTCTTCATGTTGGTGTAGTTTACTAATAGACCAACAATAAAATGGTAAATGGCCTGGTCCATCACATTACCAATTATTAAAGTTATAATCACACTGTGATTTAAAAGCTTTATTTTAAATGCTAATCACAGGTGATCTCAGATTTAGAAAAAATGACTTAAAACTATAAATAATACAGTTTGTAAAGAGGTACTCATGCCAGTATATTATAATTACAACATGTTTTTTTTTTCAGATTAATTTTCCTGATCTCAACTGACAGACAAAACAGAAACCTTAAAATATACAGGACAAGGATGTCATCCCACTATTTAAGAAAGTCTATTAAAAACCCACTGCTAGTCAAGTGTGGGTGTGGAGGCATCCACCTGTAATCCCAGCTACTTGGGAGACTGAGGCAAGAAGATCCTGAGTTTGAGGCCAACTTTCTCAATTTAGTGAGACCCTAAGCAACTTAGCAAGACCCTGTCTCAAAAAATAAAAAGAACCAGCAATGTAGCTCAATTGTAAAGTCCCCTGGGTTCAATCCCCATGAAAGTGGTTTTCAAACAAAACCACTGCTTGGTTTTTTAGCTGCATCGTAAGCATCTGTACGAATGAGGAGTTTCTGTCTAGAAAAGGCATGCAGATGTGATGCCCCATAAATATTTATAATAAAAGGGGTGATGTATCAGATGTGCCACCAACTAAGTGCTAGGAAGCTTCAGAGGAGGAAAAGTTCATCCTCAACTGAGAGGGTGGAAGTAGCTACTAAGTTGGGGCTGCTAAGCTAGGCTGAGAATCTGTTCCCTATTACTGCAAAAAACTGGCACAGTGCCATAGGCAGGAAATCAAGGAGTTCTAAGAACTACTGCATAGTCAGAATGGCTGCTGGTCAAGCTTCTGACAGGATCTGAACAGCCAGTTCAAGTTAGAAGGGCTTGAATAAGTTCATTCCATGTCTGCTAGGCTTCTGAGGAGAGGCTTCAGGTACTGAAGTAGAGAAGTGATGTGATAAATTTTTTTTGGTAGTGATGGTGGGAATTGATCTCAGGAATGCTAGGCAAGTGGTCTGCTACTGAGCTACATCCCCAGCCCCAAGAAGTGATGTGATTATAATAGTACTTTAAGAGGATTACTCTGGTCACGATCAGCAGGTCCCAGTAAGAAAGATCTGGAGAAGCTGATTAGGTAGAGGAGTGGACAGACACCAGGCTTAGCCAACCATCAGAGTCACCTGAGGGAGCTTCTACCCATTCTAGACCTATCAATCTGGAAGGTCCATGAAACCACCACTACCTTAAGTATGACATAGAGGTCATAGAAAAAGGAAAGGAAAAGAACCTTTTCAAGGATGAACCTTACAGCCTAAATCAAAGTTTGTGTTTCCCAAGAAGATTCTGGTTTTCATGGACAAAAATTTACTTGATCTATGAGCAACATGTAAATTTTTTTTTTTAACCTCATAGTCTTTAACTTCTTTAAGAAGACTTAGGGTAACAGCACATAATGCTCTTCTTTGCTAGAAATGATGCTAAGATACAATTACTAAGAATCTTCCTTAGAACTGGACAGATGTGTTTACACTGAGACTTACTAGCTTTGTGATCCGAAAACCTAGAGGTCTGTTTCCTTATGGTAAAACCAGAAGGACACTGTCCCACTGTTTAAATGTTAGAAAGATTAAATAAGATGATGCAAGTTAATGCTTAAAGCAATAATCATTATTACCTTAAACCAGAATGGATTTTGAAATAATCACTTTGAAAATTCTGAGTTCATACCAGGGTATAACCTTTTAAAGAACCTGGACTATTACTCATGAGAATCAGATGTGGTCACCATAACACCTGTTCCTGTATACATTACAATGTACACTTGTACTTATAGGTACACACAAAGCAGTGCTTTTCTGCAGTACTTTAAATGCATCTCCGTGCGGCCTTCAAATTATTTAGCATATTCTTAACTTTAACAAGCTCAGCGGTACTTAATGCTTATGCACTAGAACATTAGCAACTACTGTAAATAAACCCAGTGACTTGCAGTTACGCAGAAACGTGTGATCTAGATTTTGCATATTTATTAGTTTTTAAAACACATGGGTTACTCTTTTTTAAAATACTTTTAAGTTGTAGATGGACACAAATGCCTTTATTTTTATGTGTGCTGAGGACTGAACCAAGTGCCTCAGGCAAGTGCTCTATCGCTGGGGTTACTCCTTTTTAAAGACATTCATACTAAAAGATTAGTGCCACAACTGGAAGCTGCTATAACTGCTGCTTATCCTGCTACTTTGACTAGATTTCAGACAAGAATCCTAACCATGTCCACCAGGAATTTCTAGCACACTGATGGAATCTGTGGTTTGAGGTTATTCTCATGAGGAAGTTTAAGATGGCGGGGAAGATACTGCCTGAAGAAGGTGAAAGCCAAGCAACCTGAAGTCTGACTCCTTAAACCTTCATTTTGAGTTCACATAAAATTTTATTTAAAAAGTATGCGTGTGGGATGGGAGAGATGCTTCACTGCTTAGAGTAAAAGACTGAAGACAATTTTTCTTTTTCTTCTTTATTTTGGGTACTGGGGAATGAACCCAGGAGCACTTAGCAACTGGATCACGTCCCCAGCCCTTTTAATTTTGAGATAGAATTTCGCTAAGTTAGTGAGGTTTGCCTCAAACTTGTCAACCTCCTGCCTCAGCCTCTGGAGTTACTGGGGCTCCAGTAGTGAGTGATATACTTGGATAAGACTCAACACAATTTCTAACACTCCAATCTAGATTTGGGAAGTGTGTGAAATGGGACATTTCACCTCATTTAAAACAGGTAGTGCAGCAAGGCAGTGACACATCATCAAGAGTGACTTCAGGGGGCTGGGATTGTAGCTCAGCGGTAGAGCGCTTGCCTTGCACGCGTGAGGCCCTGGGTTCGATCCTCAGCACCACATACAAAGCAATAAAATAAAGACATTGTGTCCATCCACAACTAGAAAAAAATTAAAAAAAAAAAAAAAAGAGTGACTTCCGCACTCTGCTACTTAAGAAAGAACTTCACTCTAAAGTCACTTGTTCTCAGTATAAGCAGACAACCTGGCTTAAGAGAAATGTGAAAATGGGAAATAATTCACAAGCGGGCTTCAGAGGACAAGCAGATTTGTCCATTTATAACCACTACAGAAACATACCATGTCTTTGCATCTAAATGGTACAAGACAAAAAGTCATGATTCTGATTCTCTAGTAATAAATTTCTTATGTTTTATCAAAACCAATGAGAAATAATTTTCCCAAATTAATGGGAAATGTATTTTTCTCATCATTCTTGAATCACAGAGTAATTTTTATAAACCATGTTCTCAAGTTTTCCTAAGCTATCTCCCAAGGTCTAGGCTTAACCAAAGGCAGTTTTTCAAAAGCATTTTTTTTTTAAATTGGAAAAATAGTTGTACTCAATATGGTGTTGAGTAACAAACCAGGTTACCAAACAACGTGACCAATAAGTACATTTTAATAATAAGTGAATAAATAAGCATGAATTCCTAGGAAATAATAAAAAATTTGTGGTGGGATTTCACGTTATTTTTAGTTTCTTATTTTGGCTAATCTGTGATTTTTAAAATTGGTTATTCTAGTTATACATTGCAGTAGGATCCACTTTGACATAGTAATTAAACATGGAACATAATCATGTTCTAGTTCAGACCTCAGTACTGCTCCTTCCCCTTTCCTTTCCCCATCCCTCCTTCCTTCCCTCTACTGATCTTACTGCCATTTACCTATAGTTTTTTAAACAATTCATCTCTGTGGATGTACTTGGTGAGATTCATGTATATACACAGGAGAGTTATGTCAGATTCACTCCACCCTCTTTCCTTCCCTTCAATCCGCATGGTCTACCCCACTGAACTTCTTACCCTACTCCCTACTAGGAATTAACTTCCACATATCAGTGAAAACATCTGACCTTTGGTTTTTGGGGATTGGCTTATTTTACTTAGCATAATACTCTCCAAATCCATTCATTTACTGGCAAATATCATAACTCTGTAGTGGGCTTTGCCACTTGATGGTTCAACCTCCACTTATTCCCTGGAATGTATTTTTCTTTTCTTTTTTTTTTTTTTTAATTTTTTTTTGGTTGTAGATGGACACAATATCTTTATTTTATTTATTTGTAATGTGGTGCTGAGGATCGAACCCAGTGCCTCATGCATGCGAGGCAAGCACTCTACCGCTGAGCTACAATCCCAGCCCTGGAACGTATTTTACTTATTGCCGTTTTTAAGTATAACTGACCTTGAACCAAAATGTTGAGTACTCTCTGCATTAGGATACTCTCGGGCTCAGTTCATCTCTTCACAAGAGCAAGAATTTTGTCAACTTAAATTACGATTCCATTTTAAAATTTTAATAATTTTGTCCTGTTTCCAGTAGACAGAAGTTTCTTCAAATAGCTTTTAAGAAAGAGACCACTTCCAAGGTTCTCAATTAAGTCACCAGCTCTCACCAGAAAGGGAGAGCTGTATAGATTTTAAAGGGAAGCACAGGTTTCCAAGGGTTCTCAAATGGAACACAGAGAGGTGAGTGAGAGAGAGAGAGAGAGAGAGAGAGAGAGAGAGAGAGAGAGAGAGAGAGAGAGAGAGAAAAGATGCAAAAGCCAGCAATTATATAAGCAAAAATAACCTCTCCGAGAGAAGGGATAAGACTGCCCTAAACCAAAACACTGAGGAAGGTAGGAGGACCATAGCTAGTTTCTTTTTACACCCTTGCACAGGTTAACGTCAAACCAGACGTGTTATTTCAACTAAACGCCACTGCACACTTTACACTCATACTTCCCTTTGGGAGTGACCAGCTTTTTTAACTGCAGAGCCCACTTGGAATCCTTGAGTGTAAGCTGACATATAAGCATAAAAAGCACACTACACAAATATGAAGCATTTGTCTGAGTTCTCATTAGCCAAACAGCTCAGAGGAACAGTATAAAAGCCTGTGTTCCAAGTACTGGCCTGGGAGCCAGCCCAGACATATTCTGTGGCTCACTCCATCATTGTATGTGATGGTGCCTTGATTTCCCTACTTGTCAAACAAGGACAGCACTGAGAAAATTGAAAATGGTTTATAAAGTGCTTAGAAAATAAAACTGGCAAACCAACCAATATTATTTTATAATACCATAAAGGCCAGCAATGGGACCTTTACAATTAACAGACTCATCCTTACTAAAGGCACATGAGAAATGACACATAACCCACAGGTAAGTGACTCAATTACAAATCTATACCCTTCCTGGAGAAAGTATTAGAATGTGCAGAAGCTTATTTTTAATTCTAAAGGCTCATCAAATTATGTATGACTCTCTTTTAGACTATGCACATGTTTCAAGTTGAATTTCAAACCTTAACAATTATTATTTGTTCAGGAAAGTCTTTCCTTTTGAAAACTGTCCTAAGTTGTCTTCTATGCTCTCTTCTTATTTTCCAAATCTTTATTTCTGGAATGCTGCTGAAATTCTCGATAGGCTCCAGATTTATCTAGTAGCTGTCCTGGAACTAAGGCAAAAATCAATAATCCCGAAGAAGCTAGGGAGTACCTCTCAAGAACTCAAGGAGAGGACAGTGAATTCATACACTGAGATGAGGGAACTCAGAACTGAAACACTAATGAGTTTTTCATTTTCCACTGAAAAGAATAAAAATGTGCATTCCCAAATTGTCACTTTGAATGTTTATCTATTACTTGCTACACACAAACACACGTATGCACACACACGTGTGCGTATCTCCTACATAATCTAACCGCTATGTATATTCCCAATTTGAGAAACAGGATACTTTGTGAGAAGAGTCTTTTCCTTCCAATGAAGTAGAGTGTGGAGTCTCACTTGAGCTAGTCTTAAACTGAAAGCAAAGGTCAACCACAACTAAAAGCAGGTATAATGAGTACTAAGACCCTGAGAAAATGGGAACACAATCATCCTCCCCTCACTTTCTAATTAACAGGACAGGTAAACAACACAAAACCATCAGGTCACAAAAGCAACTGCAGGCTGGGCACAATATGGATGGCTTATCTTACAACGCATCTCAAGGATCAAGGAAAGGACCAATGTATAAACAAGAAATGCTTTTACATTCAAATATCAATTCAGGGGCTGGGATTGTAGCTCAGTAGTAAAGCGCTTGCCTTGCATGTGTGAGGCACTGGGTTCGATCCTCAGCACCACATATAAAGATGTTGTGTCCATCTACAACTAAAAAAAAAATTAAAAAAAAAAATCAATTCAGTTCATCAATTCAGTGTGGGGCTTGGGCTTTGGCTTCAAACACCAGGTTTACAAACCAACAACATGAAAAGCGTAGCTGACAGCGACCCACCTCAGCAAAGTACCACAACAGCTCCAGAGTAATACACAGTTCCCAGAGGACTAGGGGGAGAGAATTCTAAGTTTAGGGAACACTAATAACATGCTGAGCACTCTGAATCTAGTTATAACTAACTCACACACATGGGGCGTGCGCCCCAACGTAGGTGCCTCTAAGGCAAGTATATCCAAGTCCAATTCTCACTGAGGTATTTTATTCCTTCCGTTAGACATAACAGGCTTTATGATATTCCTTTAAAGTTCTCTGCAAGTTCAGGTTGAATAAGTAGTTTATTGCACAACAGTCTTGGGCACTTGGGTGAAAACCACAAATTAGATTCTAATGTTAAAAAATAAAAATTTCAATTCTGTTCGTGATCATATCATTTACAAATGCATATTCCATTGATTTAAATAGTTAATTTAAAAATCTACCAAGCTTAATGATGATGCTTCACTCCTACATGTGCTATCTCCAAATGACCTTCCCAACATTTTAGTTGTACATAATAATGACAACCACTTCCAACTCTAAACTCCAACTATATATTTTGTGTACGTCTATCTGTGTATACAATTGCCTCAATGAATGCACTTGTCCTTCCAGGGTCTCTCATGCTATTTTGTTACTCATATGATTCTGATGAGAAAAAGTACACTTAAATCCCCAAGTTTTTCTCTTTATCTCCTTGCCCTTCCTACCAAAATTAGTCCCTAACTTGCTCCTTTAAAACAAAACAGCCCTGTCTTCCCTATTAAATTACAATTTTCACAACTAAATATGTAGACAATGTGTATCATTTAATAATTAACCAACATTTGATTGTTTTAATTTTCTAAATACAAAGAATTATTTTTAACCAATATTTTCAAAATTTGTTAGCTCTAAAGGCAGCAACAATTTCATATGTAGTATACCTTATATACCTCAACTTTCAGTAATCGAATAGAAATAATAAATGTAAGTATGTTACAATGAAAATCAAACAGCTATTTTCACTTGATAAAAGCCTACTGGTTGATGACTTGGAAGTGGCACTGAAACAATCCATTCAACACTGTGAAGTTTTAGTTAATATAAATAGTACCAGAACTTTTCCTGCACTCTAGCTTAAAGAGAAAAAAAAAAAAAATTAAAGCAAATTCATAGTGGATATGTTTAAAAAAATCAATGACTTCCAGGACTGGCAAGACCAGAAATCATTAGAGATTCACAGCCCAACTCACTATATGTTCTATTACAGGGGCTATAAAACCCCCAAGCCAAAGATTTGGTTAGTTTCAATATACAGTAGACTCTACAGTCAGGAGTCAGGAAATTTTTGAGTATGGGTCAAGATAAAGAAGAAATTTCGACTTTAAGTTCAATTACATACAATATCCATTTCCTCATTCTAGTTAACTAAGGCCATTATGCACTACACTTTAATGAATCCTCAGTTTACCTACTGTAAATTTCAGCCTTCAAGCCCAATTGTTTTACTTTTTTATTTATGAGCTTAAATACCAGGATACCTTTAAAACTCAGTAGACCTCACAACGTATTTTCCTATAAGGGGAAAATGACTATCACCACCAAGGATATCACTTACCAACTGTATCTTATTTATAACTTGCTAAATCAAACAAAAGTATCGTCACAAGCTTCACCTCTAACAAGGTGTCTTCAAATTACTTACTCATTTCAAGAACTTATGTTAAATGTACATCAAACACTAAATTCAGGTCAAAATTATGTCTGTTTAACACTGACTACTCTTACATTACAAATAACATCATTTATATTAAGTATTAGATTCTATAATTACTAAAAATTTGCAAAAGCGATGTAGTTTCTAGAGAAATACCTGAACCAAGCTATCTCCTGTTCACTCACCAAAATGTTACTTGGTAGCGACAGTCCAAAGGAAAATTCACCTTACACCAACTGGTGAACTATGTATCAAATACATCCACTGGTTTCCCATAAATGTGTCTTGGCATATCTATTTCAGATACTTGTAACAATGCCTTAAAAGATCCTAAGTATCAACAACCACCATCAATCTTTGGTAGAAAGGAGGGGTTCATATAAAGGCATACTCTCAACATTTTTTTTTTTTGTACTGGGGATTGAACTCAGGGCCTTGTGCAAGCTAGGCGGGTAATCTACCCCTGTGCTACACACTCCACACCCAGCCCATCTAATCAGCTTTTAGCTTACTGACTCTTGAGATTGGTTATCAAAGCAGCAGCAATTGAGAACTTAAAACATCATACATAAGAATGCAGAATGCAATTGATCACAATATTAGCAACTTTAAAATTTTCTTAAACAAGCCATACATCATTTCTTACATTAAGTGTTTAAAACCCACTACTGCAACCAGCTCTAACCAATTCCTTGAGGAACATGGCTAGGCTGAAATTTTGGAAGTGTTGGCTTTGGTGGTGACCAAGGAGGAAGAAATCTCTGGCTCCCCTGTTGCTGCAGTTCCCACCCTCCAAAATGAATATACCCACCGGTGTGAATTGACAATGTAGTCCAAAGAGCAAGGCAGGAAACGGAGTCCAGATCCTCAAAATGGCAGTACAGGGCATAACCACTAGGCCACCTATCAGTTCAGTACAAAAAGTACAACCCTGTGCATCATGGTGCAAAAGCTGGGGCCTAGGTTTCGCAATGTGCATCTCACACCTATGGAAATAATAAGAGGAGTAAAATCTATAGAAATCAACACACCCTAAGAAAGTGGGTGCTCACAGAAGACTGGTGTCAACACTTGCAAAGGCAGTTGGCTACTGACATAACATATGGCAAGCACGAGTACAAAGTTGGAAGGAAGCAAAATTTTACAATCAGTTGTTGAGTCTGACAATGAAGAACTCAACATGGGTTTGGTGTTTACCAACAAAGCTTTGCAAATCATGACACCCATCTATCATGCTTCTGAAAATTAACACCCCACAAAAACCTAACATCCCTCAAGGATGATCTTTAACTCTCAAAGAGTTGGAAAGATTTGGACTTACAAGGATTGGAACTAATCAGCAATGCCCCAAACCTGTTCCTCTCAGATCTAAAATTTTCCCCTTTACCACCTGACCCTGGAAAGATATTTTGACAGGGAGAATTCTAGACTCCCAGAGAAAGGGAATCTATGACCCAAGGATGTGCCAAGGTGATTCATCAAGAACAAGTATGGACTGTCTGAGGGTCAACAGTTTTGAAAAAGTAAAGAGAAAACTTTCAAAATGCAGAGTGGATTTCTTACAAGAAGTAAAATCACTGCTTCTTGACTCAATCCTTCGCCATGTTGCTGTCAGCTCACCAACTAAGAGTGCAAATTTTATGTCTTGCTGGGCCCATTTTCCCATGGTCTGTAGAAGGCGCTGTGAAGCACATCCTGTTCTAGCTCTGGGGCCCTTCCCCCCTCTGCAGCCTTACCCAGTGCAGAGAATGCGCCCCCTACTGACTCCAACACTCATAGCCTTTAGCCGACTTGGCTGCGGTGCATTTTGGGTGGGGGCTGGTATTTTCTTCATGGCCATAAACCAGAAGCAACAATGCAGATTTATAGAGAAACTGTATCAAGCTATCCAAGAGATTTTTTCCCCCTTCCCTCCCAATTTAAGGTACAAGACACAGGCACAAGAAGCATCAGGGATGGGTACTGGGTGTGAGGGGATGGACAGTATTAAAATGGCAAACACAGGAAACACTGGTTCTTTTTCCCTCCTAAGCCTTTGTCTGTGAAATGGGGTTATGGCAAGAAGTGTCCAGAGGAACTGGTGAATGCAAGAACATTAAGAAGACTTGGTGTGGGTGTGTATATATGTGGCTAAAAAGGATATTAGACTTTAGAGCCCGATCTTGGACAGAAGAGGAAGAGAAGCAATCGCGCCTTTTCCAGCAGACAAGACATCTAGGGTGGTGGGCTGGGGCCGGGGGTCGGGGAGACGGGCAGGCAGCCCAGAGGAAAACAGAACAAGAGGGTGCTCAAAAAACTTCCCATTCATTGCATTAAAAAAAATCTTTTTGCAGCTTTCTGAATTTTCATTTTCTGCCATCTTACTGCAAAGTTGGGGCTCAGAAAGCTCCTAAGAGGCCGTGCTGACCAGGCAGCCGAGATTGAGAAAGGGGGTGGTGGAGGACTGTGGTCAGGACTGGAGGGAAGCTGGCATGTTGGGGAGGCAGGTTTTGCTCCGGGGAGGCACTTTCACTCCATGCCATGCATGCTCCCCGCCCCCCAACTTACTCCCCCTCCCCCAGCTAAGGGTGGGCAGACCTGGCAGAAGGCTCGTTCCAGACACTGGGGTGTGCGTGGGGGGCTCGTTTGGGGGAGGGGCGGAAGGGATTAGTTCCAGGATGGGAGAAGCTCGGTTCTGGCTGGGGGCGGGGTGCGGGGAGATGCCATTAGCTGCAAAAGCCCCGAGTGGCCAGGCTGGCTGCCGGCCTCGGCGGGCTCGCGGGGCGGAGAAGGGGGTCGGGCTGCAGGAGGAGGCGCCTGGACCCCCGAGCAGAGCCGGGGTAGCGGTCCGCGCCAGCACTGGCGGCCCGTGGGCGCCGGGGTGTGCAAAGGAGCGTGTGTGCGCGGACGGTGGCAAAGGGAGCACAATGCGCCCCGCGCCCGGGCCGGGCCGGGCTGGGCAGGGCCGCGGGTCCGCGCGCGGCTTACCTTGACTCGGCCTCGAGGCGCGCGCGGGGCCGGCGTGCTCGGGGGCCGGGCGGCGGCGGCGGCGGCGGGCGGATGGCGGCGGCACGGCGGTGGCGGCGAGGGCGCGCCCCGGGCCTCGTCGCGCTCTGGCTCGGCGGGCTCCGGCTCGCGCCGCGGCCGCGGCTGCTGCCGGGGGGCGCGGCGGGCGCAGCAGAGCGGCGGGCGGCGGCGGCGGCGCGAGCGGCTCCCTCCAGTCCCCGCGCGGGCGGCGGCGGCAGCGTCGTCGAGCGGTGCAGACAAAGGAGGGGCGGAGGGAGGAGACGAAGGGTGTGGGAGCGGCGGCTTCACCGGCGCGGGCGGGCGGGCGGCGGCCGCGCTCCTCTCGCTCCGCGGCAGCGGGGACCGAGAGAGGGAGCTGTGTCTGAGGAGACGCCAAAATCCCCCTTAGCGCTGCCTGCGGGAGGGGGAGGGGGCACAAGATGGCGGCGGCCGGGGGGGCGGGAGTTCAGCTCATGGATCCCGGCGGGCGGCGGAGGGGAGACCGGGCCGGCGGAGGCGGCGGCGGCAACGGGCGGGGGAGGGGGCCGATCCCGCGTCTCCCCTCGGCAGACAATACAAGCGCCTCGGAGCGAGTCCCCGAACCTGCCCTAGCCAAAATGGCGGCCGAGAAAGAGCGGAAGTGACGTAAGTGCCTCATTAGCATAAGAGGACTCATTGTCCAGCTAAGTGGGGGGGGGAGTGGGGGACAGGGCCCCTTCCCCCTGTGCCCCCCAGGGACAACTCTCCTCCTCCCATCTGTGCTTGCACCCAACTTTTCCTGAGGGAGGGTGCCCCAGCACCCCCACCCCCGCCTAAGGGAAATTATATAATCCCCACTGAGGGGGAGCTCTCGCGAGAACCAGGAGGATTTGCCATTGACCCACTAGGAGGCGCCGTGGATAATGGCCGCAGTGCGCTCCCGGGGCCCGTGTGCTCCGCGGGCGACTTCCTCTGGCCGCAGCGCCGGCGGCGGAGGCAGAAGCAGCGGGCCGCAGCACGCCCAGCACTCAGTCAGGTGGCCGTGCTGGGGATCCCTGCGCGGGCCCAGCTGGGCCTGGACTACATCTGGCAGGAGGGGTGTGCGGGCAGCCTCGCGGCTCCACGTGCTTGGAGGCGCGCGCGCTCATGGGCTAGGCCACAGCGGGAAGGGGCAGGGATACCTGCCACAGGCCTGTCGCCTCCTGCCTTTAATGAGGTGTGAGGGCCTCGTGCTTCGCACACCCACTGGAGATGAGGCACCCCGCGGATGTCTGGACCCGTCCTGGTGGGTGGGTGGGGCATTCGGTGGACAGGGCTGTATTTTACAGAAGGTCTTCCAAGTCAAAGTGATGGACTCTTCTCTTTGGCCTGAAGAAAACAAGTGGGATCCCTATTGTTTTGAAACCACTGGATGGTGAAGCCTAAGGACGCGAAGTGATGTTGCCAATGAGTTTAGACAAGAACCTTAAGAAACAGGACCAGTAACTTCTACTGCTCGCACAGTCTGGATACCATGACAACACATGGGTGGTGCTTGCTTTGTAACTTTAGGTCAACCCCAACCAATACACTGTCTCAACATTTTAAAACCCATCTTTTATATAAGAGTGCATCTGAGAATATATCATTGGTTACAAGTATTTAAAAGTAATAAATGCCAATTGTGAAGATACCAAACCTATTTTTTCACATTATGTGGTCTGAATACTGTTTGTTACAAGTTAAAAGAGTTTCAGATCATACTTACCATGCCAAAAGAATTTGACTTGAAGTATGAACTGTGGTTAGCTCAATGTCTAAGACTGGTAGGCAAGTTTAACAAACTGTCTTTCATCTAACTGTATTCCATTAATTTCTGCAATTGTGATAAAATACATCTTTAAAAGTGAAATCATTATTTCAGTGGAAAACGAGCTGGAAATTTTTGTTAAAAGAGGTGGCAGGGGAAAGCACTTGATTCAGAGGACTAAAGATTAAGAATCTAATTACACATCACATAAGACAGGCAAAAGCTAATATGAAATAAGCAAAATAAGCTTATCTTTAGTTTTCCTTAGATATACTTAGATTTCATACAGTGATAACAAACACGAAGAACATCTGGATTTCATCCTTGGTCTCATTTATGAAGCAAAAAGGGATGCTGGATTCAGATGTAAATGTTTAAAAGGATTTCAGTGTTTAAGTCACCAGATTTAGCACAAAAATGCATCTAGATAGTTTGGATTCTTTTCTAAATGACTTCCAAATGGCAAAAGTGTGTTCACTACTCAATCATTCTCAGTAAATTCCAATAGTAATAGTGCTATGATTGTGGGAACAAGAATTGAAAAGATTTTAGTAAATCTACTCTAGTGAGGCATGGGAAGGCACCACAATCTCTCTACAGTAGGTTCTGAGGTGGTTACTTAATTTCTGTTCCATGTACTTGATGCTGGAAGCTCCATTTAAAGAGAATAGATTTTTAACACTCCAAAAAAAAAAAAAATTGAGAATATCAATTGTATTACAGCTCAAAACTAATTTTTTATCAAGAACTGGTGAAGTTCTAGTTGTTCTTAATGATGAGAGAAGTTACTTCCTAAGGCAAGTTGGTCCTTGAAGGACTAGCCACACAGCTTTGGGCAGAAGAAACAACAGCAGTTGGTCCCACTGGAATGCGTACTTTGGGTTCAACTACAGGAGTCAGGGAGAGACTTTAATGTTCAAAATGACACCAAAGGTTTTAGTCTAGTAATCGTTTTTGGTAGGATCCAAGAATAAGGCAAATGAAAAATCAGATTTTTAATTTCTTCAGCAGCCATATTAAGCCAGTAAATACTGTTCACTAAATACAATTAACTTAGAGACATCTCCTTTTTCTTTTATTTGCAAAAGAAAGTCAACTAGACATTAAGCTTATTTGCTCAAAGTATGCCCTTACTCAAATTTTAAGATACTGCATGACTCAAAGCTATACTATAAGAAATTGATATATTTTTTTGAATTACTTATGTTAGAAAAGGTGGGTAAATGCAATATTGCCCTGGCTTTATAGTACAACTTATCCTTCATTTTAACTGGCAGAACACTTTCCTGGATAAACAGCTACAAGGAAGAGATTTTTGACACTATTATTAATAAAGATGTAAGCTTTGTTGAGGGGTTTGAAATAATATGTAAACAAAGTTTTGAGATAAAGCACAGCAAAATTTTTTTCCTTACTGACAGGATTATTGCTTAAAAGAGAAAAAACAAAAAACAGCTATGCAATCAACTGCAGCCCATTGTTTTCCAATTACAATATATACTTCAAATAGACTTGCTCTGAATAGATGAAGTGCTTCATCAATTCAACCCAATTGCTCTAAATGTATTATCTGGTTTAAGAAATTTGATGTAATTTTTGAAGAAAGGGCAGAGACTTGTACTTCTTTTTCAACTGATAACAGGAACAGGCTCACTTATCTCATAAATATAGTTAACCTTCCCCTTCTGACATAGGTATAAGGAGCTATGAATCTAGTTTTTATAACAAATACTTGAGATTCTGTTCCATGTAAGAAACTCTGCATTCACATACTGTAATGAAAGCAGCAACATTTTTTTGTAAAAAAACCATATACATTTATTTATAGATCTTAATACAGCAAAATGTAAATGAAAATTCAAACATTGCTTGTTGAACCAGTAATTTTATAATTATTTAATATGAAATATAAAACAGAGTTTCTCCAGAAAAAAAGATTTGTGTGAAATTTTCCTTACCTCATGATTTATGCTTTAAGAGTATATTTTACAAAAATCAGTAACCAGGCTTCTTTTACGTTTAAATTGAAATGAACACGGTAAGCATAAATGAGTAACTTCCTTTTATGTAGTAGCAAAAAGAGTCAATAATCCTTTCAAGAAAGAGACTATTTCATTTCCTCCCAACTTGGATTCACCATAAACACGATCCACAAATGATATTGGAACCTGGTTAAAAAAATATACATTAAAGTCAGCTTTCAAAAAAATTAGGGAGTGCTGCAGGTATACAACTGTTATTAGTGGAGCAGAAAAACAATTAGCCCCACAACAAGTCCTTCCAATGAGTTCAGAAGTAAGGGGACTCAAAGCAACTGCTGTACCGCCAAGCCTTTAAATTAAACACACATTTATCATCTAAAAATGTCTTAAGAATATCAAGCCTACCATTGTTTGAAAAGCACTGACCCTGAATATTATGTTGGTTTACTTAAGTTCCAGCTACATTTCAAGGAAAAAGTACTCTTTAACTGTATAATAGCCTTTCACTGAGCAGCTTCAGTATGTCCAGTTTACCTGCCACTGTTTTGGCATTAAGTTGAAACCTTTTCCACAAGAAAAGTGGCATCTAGAGTAGTTATTTTCTTACTGTGAATAGTCTTAGTGTTAAGTGCAGAGCTTCCTTAAGAGCTCACTGCTAGCCTGAAATATTACAGGTCTCCCACCCCATACAATCTCTGGCCATTTTTGCTTGTTCACAGGAAAAGGGCACATGAGATTCAGCATCCATGTCAGAAGTATGGTGGCTGCTGGCTCCAAGAGGAAAAGCAGCTAAGGCACTCAAAACACAAAGAGGACTGGTCAGAAGGAAGGGCTCAGATGGAGGAGGTACCAGTAACTTTAATTATTTAGAAGGAGAAGTTGCTTGCCGCCAGATGTTTTAAATCTCAGTGACCACGTGTATTACATATAAAAGGAATCTGAACTGTCACTCTAGTGCAGAGACATTCTAAACAACTGGAAGCCCACAACATTAATTTAGTAGTTATCAAAGTTAAACTTTTTATTACAAAAAGTCTACACCTTACTATTCCTTTATGGGGAATATGACATGACTACTTCTCATCAGTTACATACCTCACCAATAGTGTAATTCATCTGTCTTGCCCGAACAATCATCTCCATCTGGAAGACATAGCCTTTAG
Organism: Xerus rutilus; assembly: GCA_028644305.1. NCBI lineage: Eukaryota > Metazoa > Chordata > Mammalia > Rodentia > Sciuridae > Xerus > Xerus rutilus. The sequence goes on from CM053401.1 coordinate 170,787,443, forward strand.
AAACACATTTTTCTATTAATTTCTGTAGAACTTCCTTTCGGTATAATCTGTAAGAAATCAAAACATATACAAACGCCTGGATAAGTATACTTGCTTACATGTACCTTGAGCTTTCAAAGAGTTCACTGGTATTTATAAAGCCTAAACTTTCACTAGCCACTGGCACACAGAAAAGTTCTCATGCTTGATGACTCTGATACTTCTGTCCCAAAGAGAAAAGTCATGAAATATGTGCCAAGTAGTTCAGAGTCATTTGGAAAATGAATTCTCAGTATCTTTTAGAGAATCATCTTCCTTTCATACACTACTGGGAATTATTAAAATATGGTAAACTGAAGTGTTTGATACAGAACCACCTATTAGTTTTTAAGTTTCCTAAAAGGTTATATTTAAAGTTGAAAGGGGAAAAACTGTTCCAAATGTTGGAAAAACAATTTATAGATAATAATGCATTAACAATATATACAAGAAGACAAGAATGAATCCAATAACTAACTGGTACTTCCCTATACATGTCTATTTCCCAAGATTTACTTAAATTCCCTAGGATAATATGATTTCCACTAGAATGAGCTGTGCCATCCAGGTCAGGATAGGGACCGAGGGATCACAAAACAGGGGATTCTGGTAGGATTTAGCTATTACTGACTGAGGTCACAGACATTTATAGTGGACTAGCATGCAGCCTAACCTTTAGGTGGACTGCAGGTAAACACAGAGCTCAACAGATTCAGAAAGCCAGAGAGAGGAGCTGGGAAGTCCTGTGGGTGAACCCCATCACTTTCTTCAGTAATTGTGAATAGCAGGGAGCTATTTCCAAAGAGATTGTGTTTGTTTTTGTTTTTATCAGTGGGTAGGATGGCAGCAATTCTACCTTTACTAGGATAGGCAGTTTGGTATAACTTTATTCTTCATCAATTTAGGGCCACCTGGACCCACAATGCCTATGAGTGTTACCTGGAATCCAGATATCCCCCCAGGATTTTCTAAGATTTTCTATCACTACCTTTTGGCTTTTAAGTGTGTGTAAGACAACAAACAGGCAGCAAAGCCCTTTGAGGACCCTAAGAGAGCTTAGTGTATGCACTCCTTTTCTCACAAAGGTCCTGAAAGAATTCAAAGGAATTTGAAATAAAAATATGGAGAAGGAAGAATATGATGTAGTAATACTTATTTACACAATTAGCAATATGTCTTACAATTGCTTTATAAGCAATATGTAAGCTTTGTAAGCAATGTCTTACAATTGTCTAATCGCTTTTAGGAGCGAACTAATAACTAAAGATATACAATGTCACATGATGTTAAGTGAGGGAGGGAGGGTTAGGATTGTGGGGTGGGAAGGACTATGACGGTAATGGGGCATGTTTTGCGCTGCCTTTAAAAGTAGTATTGGGGGCTGGGGCTGAGTGGTAGAGCGCTTGCTTAGCATGCGTGAGGCCGGCACTGGGTTAGATCCTCAGCACCACATATAAATAATAAATGAATAAAATAAAGATCCATTAACAACTAAAATATTTTTTAAAAAAAAGTAGAATTGGGCTGATTCTTTCCCTTTAAGAATCATTTTCTTTTTTTTGGGAGGGGGGTACTGGGGATTAAACCCAGGGGCTCTTTACCACTGAGCCACATCCCCAGGCCTTTTTATCTTTTATTTAGAGAGACAAGGTCTCACTGAGTTGCTTAGTGCCTCACTAAGTGGCTGAGGCTGGCTCCGAACTTGCAATCCTCCTGCCTCAGCCTCCCGAGCAAATGGGATTACAGGCATATGCCACCATACCCAGCTCTTTTAAGAATCATTTTCTAAGACATTTCTCTTCAGTACTACCCTCCTCTTCCCTCCTGCCTCCTTCCACAGTACCTTTAAAGTTATGGCTAATAAATTAAAAAAGACACATATGTAAGCATATGTTCCCATATGTATGATCAGCATCCAGCTGGTCTTTGCTATTAAATGGCTTTCTGTCAGACTGCAAACGTTCTGAGATTCCTTTTCTATTTTTTACAAGTCTACCGTCTTCCTAATTCTAGGGACCTAATGAAAATTAGCCTTGTAGAATGACAAATTGAACTTTAAAAGTCGAGGAATTAATGGACTCACTTTTGTCAGCTTTTGGAGTCCACTGCCATTTGTACAGAGCACGCTCCATCACTGCTCTGGCTGCACAGATGCATACCTCCCAGGCCATTCTTTAGCTTCAGCTCCATTCTGCTCTAAAGCAGTGAGGAACCTAAATAACCTACATAAAACCAGTTTTTTATGTAGAGGCAGGGTCTCACTGAGTTGCTTAGCACCTTGCTGTTGCTGGCTTTGAATTTTATTGCTGTTTTTCTTCACAAACTCTATTTCCATGACTCATAAGCTACTTTGGGACTTCCCTCAAAACCATCACAACTGTGGCCTGTGAAATCCATACTAGCTTTTCCTTCTCTGTACAGAGATTTTGTTGGTGCCACTACTCTTTGTATTACTGCTGCATGGCAACCAGAGATCTTAATGAGATCACAAATGATTTCTTTGTTTTAAATTTGGAAAGGATGTATTTATAGAACTCCTTCTTTTATATACCAATTTAAAAAAAAAGGTGTTATCACTGAGCTATATCCCAGTGTAGCTCAGTTTTTTTTTTAATCCTCCTAAATTGCTGGGATTATAGATATGCACCAACATGCCTAGCCCAAGCTCCACTTTCTAATAAACTTACTTTTTAGCTACAGAAGTTTATTTTTTCTTTTTATTTGCCCTTCAAGAGCCAGCAACTAATTTGTGTGTATGAATTCTTTTTTTTTTTTGGTACTGGGGATTGAACTCAGGGGCACTCGAACACTGAGCCACATCCCCAGCCTTATTTTGTGTTTTATGTAGAGACAGGGTCTCACTGAGTTGCTTAGCACCTTGCTGTTGCTGAGGCTGGCTTTGAACTTGCGATTCTCCTGCCTCAGCCTCCCTAAGTGCTGGGATTACAGCGTGTGCCACCGCGCTCAGCTTTGTATGAATTCTGACACTTAAATAACTTAGATTTTTCTACTTTAAGTAGAACCTGAAAATCAACATTATTTAATAGAAAACAGTAAATAACAAGTAATATAAATATAAATTAATAACACACAGGGTTTGGGACCTTGGCAGGCATTTTCTAATTTCACAAATTTGGAAAAAAACAAATTTGGCAACCTTTAATCATCGTTTGGCCTGGTCATACAAAGCAATTCATAGGGCTGGGCACAAGGCCAGCGCAAGGACCTGGGTTCAGTATCCCTAGCATGCACTTGTGCACATGCACACACACAGCCGAACTAAAAACCTACATATATGTATATATTACGATATGTATATATATGCCTGGGGAGTAGCTCAGTGGTAGACTGCTTGCCTGGCATGCCAGAGGCCCTGGGCTTGATTCCCAGCACAGACACCCCATTCTCCACCAAATCGCCATGGAGAACAAGGTAACTAAAAGCACTAAAAAATCTACATAAATAGTAAAGATTCCCCTCCCCCACCCCCCGTGGGCAATCCTGTAAGTATTCATAAAACTGTAGAAAATTACTGGAATATGTGCTGTCCTCTGGTGCATATTCCCAGCAACTTAACAGCAATTTTCCACATGAGCAATTGAGCCCAATACTAAGGTAAGCACCACAATGACCTAAAAGCCCTGTTCCCAGCTTTTTAAGAAAAAGTACAATATTTCTCCTTCAGAGATATTTAGGTTTCACAAACATCTTCTAAGGAATTTCAGCCTGTCCTTCTAGATTCCAGGACAGAAACAGGGTAGAGCATTTTGTTGAAATAGCCATTGCAATGCAAGAAATCTAGGCAAGAAGTTATAAATAATAGAAATTTTTCACTGTACCTGAAACTTCCTGTTAAATCAGATGCTCCTGGTCTCAGCAAAACCTGAGTTATAAAATTGGCCCCACGGCTGCCAAATAAAACAATGATTTTTTTTTGTTAAATACAATTGATAAATAAGAGAAACAATTCCAAGAGCACAATGCTACAGGTGTTGATTTCATAAATGCAGAATTGCACAAAAATGTTAATTCTCTACAACAAAGAGAAATGTCTAGTGAAGTGAGACCTGATACTCATTTTTCAGAAAATAAGGGACTCTTATTCTTTGAAAGTCAACTTAAGACCCATAAAGCAACCATCCTTTCAAACTTTTAGCTAAGAACAAAAACAGAAAACAGAATGGATATTTACCAATGGTCATTACTTAGAATTACAAATGTCTGTCAGAAAGAGATCAGGGATTTGATAAGGAATTTATCAGATGGAAAAAGACAGGGATCTGGTAAGGGGTTTCCTTTTCTGATTCCAATCAGCACAAAGACACTGAATTTTTGCTTGGGACTGTATAAAAATGGTACTTTTATTTGAAGAAGGTATGCAGGTAGGAGAGGATGTTGGCTTTTAATCATCTCTGGAAATTGATTCACTTCCCGAGTCTTAAAAATCCGCTTGACCACTTTAACAAAATACCTTATACTAGGTGGCATAGGACATTTATTTCTTAGTTTTGGAGGCTGGGAAATCCTAGACCAAGGTGTTGGCTTTCTGTATCCTCTCACAGGAACAGCTCTTCTTATGAAGGCACCAATCCTACCATGGATCTTACCCTCTAGATACCTCCCAAACTAATTACCCCGTAAAAGCCTTTTCTCCAAATACCAACACACTGAGGACTCTGGATTTAACACAGGAACTTTGGTGAAACACTCAGTCCGTAACAGTGACTTTAGAGTAACTATTTCAAACACAACAGAGTATCACTAATTATAAAATAGTAGTGATTAATAGCTATCATTAACATTTCAAAAAGATGTCAAATGTCTAAACAAAGTGACTTTTATATTGTACCTATTTCAGCATGCAAAGATTCAGAAAGTTTCCTGGGATGGTCTGAAGTCAATGGCTTCTCCTAAGCCCAAGCCTCCCTTGCTAAAATTGTCTGCATACACATCACCAAGGTTAGGGCATATGGGTGTGATGATGGCTGACAAAGACATTTTCCCTTCAATTTGCTTCTAATATCTATAAAAATATTACAGGACATAGTTTACCCCTACCCCAAATGGGGATAAGCAAAGGAATATGTGTTTGTATGTGTATGCTTTGGTACATCTATGCAAGACAGTCTATTTTAAGTTTTATTTTTGGCAGAGGGTCTTGTATGTTGCCTAGGAGGAACTCAAACAATCCAACAATCCTCTTGCCTTAGCTCCCAAGTGGCCAAAAATACAGGTGGGTGCCACCATACTGGGAAATATGTATTTTTAAACTGGAGTCTTTTAATTAAAATGTAAGAGCCAGTCAGCCTTGAAGTTTTTGTTTTCCACATTTTTTATTGGTGCATTGTAGTTGTACATAATGGTGTTATTTGTTGTTAAATATTCATATACGTACACAATGTAACAATATAATTTGTCAGCCTTGGGTATGAATTCTAGTTTTGTACCATACTAATGAGAACTAAAGTTTACACTCCAGGACAGTGCAGAAGACATTAACAACTATTAACAGGTACAACTAAAAGGTTGTAATGTATCTATGATTAGGAGTCCTTAATTTTAAGTAATAAGTACATGACCAAATTGAGAGTGCCTTTAGAGATCAAGGTCATTTGCTCTCAACATGGGTTGCACAGCATTCCTCTGGGAAGTCTGTGAAAAACGCTGAAGCCTCGTGTCCACTTCTGAAGATTCTCAAATGGTCTGCAGTGTGTGTGAGGGAAGGGTGACAAGCAGGTATAGTTGTATATGGTTTTCTTTCTATGCGATTCCAATATCTAGCAGGACTGAAAAGCACTGCCTTATCCAATTCCATTTTACAGAAGATTCTTAAATGTTCTAAATGACAGTTCCCAGGTTCTAGTAGAGGCAGAAGTTAGATGAACTTAAAATGAATCTTCAATAGGAGTGAAATAGGTAGTAAAAGGCATCAGTGACAAGGAATATATCTCATCTTCCCACTACTCTGATAAAGTAGGTTAGGCAGATTAAATATGAAAAATAATTTTTGTGGTCTTCCCACCAAAAAAGGGATTCTCCCCACCCCCTCTCTTGTTCATGAAATGCTTTGACAAAAAAACCGACCCTGTGGGAACCCCAGAGCCTAGCATTCAACAGCTTCCACTGCTGTATTCTCGGGTGCTGCCTGAGGGAGCCTGGTGAAGCAGCTGCTTCAGCCTTCTGGAGAGGAGAGTCCTGCACAGAACTGAGACTGCTTAGTCTGCCACCAGCACCAACTGCCAGATGTTACAAATAATGCCTTTTTGGACCAACTAGCACATCTGACCCTCAGGTTGGATGGAGCTATGCGAACAACCTCAAGCGAAGCCTGTAGAGAGGCCAACAGCCAAACCACAGACTTATGAGAAATGATGGTTAATTTTTATCACTGAACTTTGGGATGGTTTTGTTAAAGACAGTACCAGAAAACTAGAATAGGATTTGTTTCCATCTTAAGATGAGCGAGATAAAGGTCAGAAAGGGTAAAATTAGAAGTAAATCACAAAGAGGATCTTAGCCCAGGTGTATCTGACTCCAGGGCCCCATTACTTTATGTTGCTTAGTAAAAGTTGGCATATTTTTTTTACTTACAGTAATAAAAATATAAACATGGAGGGGGACCACCTATCTATCCACCCCCCAAAACGGAAGGTCCAGGAAAGTAACTTTTGCTAAACCAAACCATTTCTACCAAAAGTTCATAGGTTTGTGGTAACTGAAAAATGTCCAAAATAAAATACTCTAAGCAAAGGAAAAAATGTAGGTAAGAAGTTACCTGGGAATATTTACTGGCACAAACCAAGGCAGCATGTAATTTCATCAGAATAGTATACTTCTAGTAGTCAGTTTCACTAACGGAAATTATAGTACATGTATATACCTGATTATTTTTCTTTTCAAATCCCAGCCATATACACCACCATTTCCTTTGTAGCGAGTTCCAGAGACAATATCAAAATTACCCTCTTTTTGCTTCCTATAGGGGAAAAAAGAAAAAAAATTAACTGTCAATGAGAAAAAGCTACTGAGCTCAATAGGTATTTTCGTAAGCTACACAAACAGAACTCTTAATAGAAACAGAAAAAACATAATGCTAAGGAAACAGATGAATTATTTACTGAAAGGCATTCCCGAATGGGGCCTTCAACCCTGTTTTTCTTTTATTTATCTTGAATGAATGAAGGAAAACTATAAAATAGGACTATTTGCTGACTGTACCATGTAAAATTACCCTTAAAAATGTCAGTAAAATTGTGAACTTTCCCAGTCCCTCCACTCTGTTCATGCCCCCATGCCCTTGCCCCCACCAAAAGTAAACACAATGCTAAAACAGCCCAGGTATTCCTCTAGATCTTTCTCTTTGCATATAAAAACTAATCAAAGACACCCACCCAGGTTTTTGGTTACATTTACAAAGATGAAATCCAAAAAAGTCCACTTTCTGACTTGTTTTTTGTCAGCTAATACTATATATCACAGAATCATAGACATCTCCACAGGTCAACAGAAACCTCCCCTCTTCTTTTTAAAAGCCACAAAAATAGTCCAAACCATTAAAGTCAGACATCTGTAATTGTTTTCACAGTGGATTCCCTACCACCAGTGACAAAATAAAACCCACAATGAATAATGCCATAATAAGCATTCTTTTTTTTTTAATATTTATTTTTTAGTTGTAGGTGGACAGAATATCTTTATTTTATATTTATGTGGTGCTGAGGATTGAACCCAGTGCCTCACACGTGCTAGGCGAGCACGCTACCACTGCGCCATAACCCCAGCCCCATAGTAAGCATTCTTAAAAATGTACAACATGGGGCTGGGACTGTAGCTCAGCGGTAGAGCGCTTGCCTCGCATGCGTGAGGCCCTGGGTTCGACCCCCAGCACCATGTACGAAGCAGTAAAATAAAGACATTGTGTCCATCTACAACTAAAAAAAAAAAATTATTTAAAAAAAAAAAAAAAGTACAACATGGTACTTAAGACTTCTCAAAATGGAATATACTAGAATTAGCCAACAAAGCTTATTCACATTTTAAATTCTAACAGATACTGCAGCAATCATTTTCCAAAGTTACAGCAACTCATACTTTGAATGTGCCCACTTTTTTAAAAACCTTATCAGTAGTGGATGTAACTGCTCTAAAAGTTTTAAATTTTGACAAACTAATGGGTAGTAGCTCCTTTATTTTGCATTTCTTTGCATCCCACGGTGAATATTTTCTCTTAAGTTTATTAACCATTTGAATTTCTTCTACATGTGGCCATCTTGTCTTTCACCCAAAATAGAACAGAAAATCTATTCCCAGAGTTCCATTTCCCAATCAGGTTAAAGAGGGTTTTGAGTGTTAGAGAGATAAGCACAAAAGTTCTAAGCAACTTTATGTAGCAATCAAAGGATGAGCAGCAGTTGGCCATTAAGATGCAGTGAGACAGCTTTTCAGCTGTGTGAACTGAGGAACAAAAGGACTGCGCCTGTGGTCTGGGGAGCATGGGGAAGTGGCACAAGATCAGGTCAGAAAGGGAGGCAGGAGCCACTCACAAAGGAGGTGGGAGGATGAGGGAGTTTGGATTTTTTCCCTAAGTGTTAAGGGAAACTCTGTGAAGTATTCTAAACAGGGAGTGACATCATCTGATTGTCATGTCAAGTTTTACTCACAGAGGTTTTGTGGTCTCTTGGATTTCCTAGGAATATAATATCATCTGCAAATAAATACAATTTTGTATCCTTTACCAATATTTAACTAAACTCTTATCTTACTGCACTACCTAAATCCATGTTTAATGTGAGCTGGCCTACCTATTTTAATAAACTTATTGGAAATGATTCAATATTCCACTATTCGGCACATTTGTATTAGGATTACGTCATTTTAATCATGCTTAAGTAGTTCCTTCTATTTCTACTTCAAAGTTTTTATTAGAAAAGTGTAACAACAACAACAAAAAACCTTTTAGTATCTATAGACAATCATGCTACTTCCTCTGTTAACATGAGGAATGAATCACACTGAGGCACTCCTGGAATAAACCTGATTTGCTCACCGTGTCTTAGTCTAATGATTCAAGGCTTCCTTCCATTTCATAGGGAAGCCACCTTTAATCTTTCTCTGTGCTCTAAAAGAATTTAGATAACAAAGGAATTATCTGTTCATTCATCCTTCAGACTCTTAAATTACATCATTCAGTCATATTTGTGAGTCTCAAATCTATATGTGGGTTATATTTTAAAAGAAATCTTCAAATAATGCATATTTTTAATTCATGAAAAAAGGCCCAAATCAATATAAGATTTCAATCACAACTCTTTCAAATATTAGAAACAGTACCTACCTAATGAATTCAGGAATAAATTTTGGCTGAAATTTAGAAAGAATAAATAGTCAGTGAAATAGGCTAAAACTATCATAAACACAGCTAATAAAGAAATATGCAGCCGGGTGCGGTGGCTCAAGCCTGTAATCCCAGCACTTTGGGAGACTGAGACAGGAGAATTGCGAGTTCAAAGCCAGCCTCAGCAACGGCGAGGCGCTAAGCAACTCAGTGAGACCCTGTCTCTACATAAAACACAAAATAGAGCTGGGGATGTGGCTCAGTGGTCGAATACCCCTGAGTTCAATCTCCAGTACCAAAAAAAAAAAAAAAGAAATATGCCACTTACATGGTGTGAGAGATCAGCATCCATGATAACTATATAGTTTCCTGTGGCATGTTCCATTCCATGAATATATGCGGTTCCTAAAAATGAAAGCATTTATATCTATTAAATAACATCAGCAGACATGCTTTGGTATACCTTTGAACAGGGAGGAAATTGTTTAGCACTTGAAAAGCAGTATCAGTTTGCTAGAAGTGTTACTAATAAGTTGGTCAGTTTCCATCTTAAGTATGTAGTTCACATGCCTTATACATATATTTGAGAAGGGGCTGGTCACCCACTCCACATTCAAGTGTCAATTTACTAGATCTCACCTGTATTTTAGCTTAATGAAGAAATAGTAATACAGCCTCAGAATATATGAAGACTATCACAGTCTCATGGTCTAGAAGACACGAGACATGGTCCCAAGACACTGACAAGACCAGACATCTTCTCAGAGCCCTAGATTTATGTGGCAGCTTCCTACTTGCTGTCTTCACTTGTGTATTACAAAAACCCCAAAGGTAACATTCCCAAATCCCCCCCTAAACACACACCCCTTTAATAGGCCACCTTTTAGGAAATGACCAATTTTTTGAGTGTTCCACCCACAGGTCTAGGGATGATCTTTGATTCCCTGCCTTTACCAATGACTTTTATTTCTAAACTACCATTAAGTCCTATTGATTCTATAGCCAAACCATCTCTCAATTCCTTTCTTGTCTCTATCATCTTTTTTTTTTTTTAATTTTTTTTTCTTAGATGGACACAATGTCTTTATTTTATTGCTTTGTATGTGGTGCTGAGGATCGAACCCAGAGCCTCACGCATGCGAGGCAAGCGCTCTACCGCTGAGCCACAATCCCAGCCCCGTCTCTATCATCTTTCCGTGCACTACGTTCTGGGTCACTATGCGTGGGTCACTACCTAACATGCTTCTGTTTCTGCTCTTCCCAACAGTCCAAGTCCATTTTCACAAAGCTACCCACTGAATGTCTTCTACACATAGCCTGGTATATTAAACCCCTACTTTTGGCCCTGATTTTCAACATGTACAAGTACCACGTGTCAATTAGAAGTAATTTTTGGCCCTGATTTTCAGGGCCAAAAGTACCGCGAGCAAGTATTTAGGTGCCTTTATGCCTAAAGTCTGCCATGCAGAACTTGGCAGGTTAGGGTAACTGGTAAGGAGCAGGATTTAGGGATTCCTGAGTTCTCTAGCCCCAAACCATCACAATTAAGAGGAATGATTTCTAATGTTCCACAGCACAGTAGGATAATTATTGTTAACCACAATCGACTGTTTCAAAATAGGATTTTGAATGTTCCCAGCATAAAGGAATATATATCTACTCTCATCTGATCATTACATATTTTATACACATATTGAAATGCCACACTATACCCCACAACATGTACAAGTACCACGTGTCAATTAGAAGTAATTTTTTTTTAAACCATAACAAGTATCCTATTAACATCCTATGAGCTCTTTTAAGGACTCTGGTTAAAAAGTCACTATGTTTTTTAATTAAATAGCTACACCTTTAAAAAGAAAACTTCCTTGAATGGGGGGTGGTGACGGTGGTCAGTAATTTCTTGGAGGCTTTTGTGGAAATTTCCACATTATTTCAATTCCAAAGATACTGAGAATATGTTTTTCAAAATATTTTTAGTTGAAGATGGACACAATAACTATTTTTTAATGTGGTGCTGAGGATCGAACCTAGTGTCTCACACATGCTATGCAAATGCCCTACCCCTGAGCCACAACCCCAGCCCAATACTGAGACTATCTGAGGATGCCAGGGAGCAGAAGGTCTTCAGAACAGCAGCTTGTTTTTAAGAACTATGCTTTCTCCATGATCCCCCAATTTTTCATTAAGCATACCAATTCTCAACATGAGCAACTACGGGCAATGGCAAAAATAAAGGCATTCAGAGTTTCATCTCAATTACTGAGCTCATTTGAAATATTCTATAATGCCTTATATTTAAGCTGTAAAATCTTTCTTTTGTAGAAATAAAAAATACTTTTATAATTTAAAGAATGTGCAAAGGTGAACAGCTAAAGCAGTGTGCTGGTCCAGGGCGTGTGCTAGTCCATGGCGTGTGCTACCAGACCCACTCTCTGCTCCTTCCCTACTCTTTACTACACTGTAGAAACCACATGTTCCGGGTTCTCTTGTCATCTGCTTACAGACAACTTTGAGAGGTATAGGTGCAAGACTGCAAGGAGAAAGAAAGGAGAGTCCTCGTGTCTTCCCTCTTACTGTCCCAGTATCAACTGGTTATTCTGCACGGCCGCCTCATCCATCTAGCCCACTCTGGGCAGACCAGGTCTGGGCTCTACCTGCCCCTACTCCCCTTCACTGCTCCATCCACAGGGAGAGCAGCAAGCAATCTCCAGCGGTTACTGATCTCCTAGGAGCCTTACTATTCCCTTTGGCTTTGCAGCAATTCCTTCATCTGTGTAACCAAATTCTTTGTATTAAACTATACTATTATCCCTATACTCAGACTTACAGTAGTTTGTTTTCCTGAGTCCTGACTGATAACAGGCAACCCAAGTGAAAAACAATTAAATGTCATAAAGATAACTAAACACCACCACATTGCTATATTTGGTCCTGTTCCAACCTGGGAAATCACACATTGGACAATTTTACCAAGGCAAGTAGCAGGTATGAGGGGGGTTAGAGGGTCTACTTACCTAGTCCCAGCTTTTTTTCCCGTGGTCTTATAAGCTATAGGAATAAGAAACAATACTTTAACACAATAAAAAAAATCTGACTAAATTTTATTTTACTCCATATTCATTTTAACAGAAACAATGCATTTATTAGACCTTAAAGTAGAGTATGCTTAACATTTTTTGCCAAAGTAAAAAAAAAGGTGGTTAACAAACCAAATACATAAACACAGCTTTTGAGGAAAAGCAACATTATCCTCAACCCTATAAGCAAAACATTTTTTTTTTTTCGGTGCTAGCAACCATATTTTAAACAAAATTAATTTTACATCTATTACTACATCTGTCATTTAAAATATCTTTTGATTCCTTCCTAGGAAACTAATGCTATAACTCATTATAGCATACCTTTTCAGAATAGCTAATAGCCAGTTACTCTCCCAATTCCCTGTGATTTTCAATGCTGACACCACCCTTCCACCATCTACTTCATCTTAACTTCACATTTAGAATACTTCATCTCATTCTCTACTGTTCCCGTAACAAGTTATATTCCTAACAAAAAGGTGAAGTTCTCCTTTCTTACAGTTTTTCAATCACTTAATCTCGTAAACTTTTTGCTTCATATTCAGCCCCTGACTTCATTGTTTAGTATTTTCCTTCTGGTTACAAACTAGTGAGCATATCTTGGCCCCTTCTATATGTAGCTGTTTATGAGCAAATCTCTGTGGACTGCCAAATCTCTAAACAAAGCCGTCTCATTTCAATTCAAGCAGGATGGATTTCTTTTCTTTTTGACAACATTCAAGGGTCTTGGGGAAGAAAAAAGATGGATAAAATAATTCCTGTCCAATAACAGCTTATAGAGAGGAGAAACAGACATTCAATCATATACAATTACAAGTCACTGAATCAGACAAGACATGTCAGATCTCAAATTTTATTTTGTGATTGTTTCTGACAAAATACTGGTATCTGCCCTAAACAAGGAAAAGCTTTAAAGCTCAATGACATTTTCTATAACCCTGTTTCAGCTGAAAATTCTCTTTTAAAAAGATTACTTTATTACTTACAATTTTTAGAATGTTCAAAAGGTTTATATCCATTATTAAACAATATTATGAAATAGCTAAAAGTAATGTGGGCATACAGTAACCTCTCCAAGACATCAGTAGAAGTACTAATGATCGTATTTGTGTTTAGAAAAGGAAAAACCACCACCGCACTACCTGGTTCTACAGACGTATGCACAAAAATACATACAAACTGTTGACCTAAGTCTCTCCTGCAGAAAGGACTGCAATGCAGATTAGAAAATCTCATCAAAGGCAACTTCAATTTACAGGTAGTATTTACATTTTATAACAATACACTTGTTTATTTCTTATGTACTAAGTTCAAATTGTTTCTAGTGTGTTTTACTTTCAGACCCTTAACCCTAACTCTCCACCCTGCCTCCTCACATCAATCTGACAGCTCTTGTTTATGTAAGACAGAATAGAATGGCAGATAGGCTTTGGACTCTGGAGTCACACTGCTTTTATTTGAACCCTGGTCACATTGCTCATTTGCCACATGATCCTGGGCACATAAAGGGGCACAACAAAACCCCATCATGGGGCTGGCATGAGGAATAAGCAGTGAATTCATGTAAAGTGCTTGCAAGAGTGCCAGGCAAATATTCTGTAAAATATGCTGAACTTACACAATACTTCAGGAAATACTATAATTTGATGGACAGGAAACTTATTTTGCAAAATATTTTTATATCAGGAAATCTTGAAAAAAGATAATTAGTAAAAAATATTCCAAGCAAGTTATATAACTGTATAAAAACACATGCAGTTTTATAACCCACTGTACACTTTAATACATCAAAGGTATAAATATTTTTGAGAGTTATGACATTACTGCCAGCTGAGATTTCAGAAAACTCTGTCAACCTATTCTAGAATCAATAGTATTTAAATCAAACCATTTACCATATTTTCAAAAACACTGGTTAAAAAGAAAATAAATCTTCCACTAAGAAAGGCTAATTATACTCCTCTATTGTGCAATTCTTAGTGAGGCTCAGTTTGTTTCATGTTTACTAGTCATTTATAACTCTTATTTTATGAATTATCTGTTATTTGGTTGGGATACTTGTTAAAGTTAATATTTTGATCTTGTTAAAGTTAATATTTTGGTATTTGGGGATTAGCCAAATCTCTTGAATGTATAGTTATGTTTGATGTTTTAAAATATAACCAACATGTTACATTTTATTATCAGAACAGTTTTTAAAAATACAAAACTAGGGCTGGGGTTATAACTCGGTTGTAGAGTGCTTGCCTAGCCATGTGTGAGGCACTGCCTATAAAAATAAAGGTCCACCAACAACTAAAACAAAAAACAAAATAATGCTAAAATATAAAAATTAAATTGCCAAGTGCTCTGAAAAGTTATTTATGTTCCACATATAAACAGTCACCTTTCTCACCTACAAGCACCTAGCTGAAAGTAGTATTCTCTACTAAAGAATGAGAGTACACAGAGAAAGGGCGAAGAAAGGCTTTGCACTAATTGCAACTTGATTCTATGATATTCCTTGTCAATTCAATCTCATGCTTTAATTTTTCAAAGCTTATTTGCAGAAATCAGTCATAAAAACAGCATTTATCCAAGAGCTCACTCTTTTGCTTTAAATTTATCATGGACCCAACATACCAATGATATGTAAGATTTTAAGCAGAATGAAAAAGCATTACATTCTCAAGGGCATAAGCTGTTCTTTTTCTTTTCAGTTCTAGGCAAATAGGCTGTATTTGAGCATTGTTCATTTACCATCTTTCCCATACACAAACACAATTCTTATGACAGAAAAATGCTCATGTAACTTACAATTTTGTCTGGTCCATAGATCTTTTCCAACTGTTCTGCAACATCCTTTGTTCCATCTGGGCTTCCATCATCTATAATTATAATTTCATAGTTGATTCCACTAAAATTTAAAAAAAAATTGAATTTGTATTAATGTTTGGAGACTTTCTCAAATTTAAAAATAATAATTGATTCCTCACCAGTGTAAGTGGAGACTTACTGCCATATTAGTCAGTAAAGAAAACTTCAAGTATCAAATTAAATAAATGTCAAACATTTAATGCTTCACCTCCAAACCTAGTTCAAAGCCAGTCTCAGCAATGGAGAGGCGCTAAGCAACTCAGTGAGACCCTGTCTCTACATAAAACACAAAACAGGGCTGGGGATGTGGCTCCGCGGTCTAGTACCCCTGAGTTCAATCCCCAGTACCAAAAAAAAAAAAAAAAGTATATTTCACAAACAAAATGGAGTCATTCATAAGAAAAATTCTCCTCTCCCTCTTCAAATCAGCCAACTCACCTTACAGTGAGGCAGCTTAAATAAAGCTGAGGTGACTTAATGTAATCTGCACCTTAAAAGAAAGTAATGGTTTCTTTAAACTTCATTTTGATTTTTAAAAGCATGCCCAAAAGCCATTAAAAAAATTGATTTTGACAAAATACATGCATATGTATACATATGTCTATATATGCACACACACGTATATATATGTGCACAAATATATATACATATGTGTATGTGTGTATATCTGTATCTATATGTGAAAATTCAGAATACAAACCCGAAACAAGATTGGCTACATGATTAATTTCTCTAATTTGGAAAGAGCATACGGAATAGAATTACGGAAAAGACATACAACTAAATGGAAAAGACATGAGTTAAACTTTGAGGGGCCTTAAACTGCACATAGTTATTTCAAGAAATACAATCAAATCAGCAATGGTTTCCACCACTAAGTGTTTCCAACAATGTTAAGTCTAGTAATGCTCAGGTTGGCTGATTCCATGAGCGTTTGCTGCAATATTTATTAAATAAGGGAAAATTCACTATGTGTCAGGCAAGCATTCTTCTAACTGCTGGAAAGTATGACGTGAACAAAGTCCTTATTCTCACTTGCAAAGCAAAAGCAAAAAATAATAAAAATAAAAATAAAACAATCTGGTTACTGACATGTCCTGGCTAAATAAATAACAGCCATATGTAATATCGCCTGACTTTTCAAAATAATTTGATACGATTGTACGTGTTGCTATGGAAAAGCCTTTATTTTCGCAGCATGATAGCATCTGCCTAACCGTAAACCAAGTTACTATGAACCACCAAGATTCTCCGAATTTTTTAAAAAAATTGAGCAACACTTCCAAATTCAAACTCCAAAATTCTCGTTTCTAACAACCACATCAAACATTCAACAGGGATCGGCGAAGATACCCTTCTCGCTCCTTCGCAGAAAGGCGATCCTGCCAGCAGCATTCCCTGCCCCACAGACCAACCTCATGCTTACATAAGCACCCGGCACCGGGGCGGGGAGTGAGCACGCTCGCTCAGGCTCCTGGCTCCGGCGCCGGTCGTGACCGCCGAGGGAGAGGCTTTCAGCTTCGCCCCAAATAAAAGCGGAGGGTCAGTCCTTTTAAGAAAAAGGCGGCGGGCAGGGGCGAGAGGCATTCGTACTAACGACATCGAGTGTCTCACAAAACCCAAGGGCTGGAACGAGAACAGCCGGGAAGTGTCCGCCTTCCTTTCCTCGCGGCGGCCTGCGTGAGCCCAGGGAAGGCCGGCAGGGCCGCCTCGCGCAGCCAACCGCCGCCACCCAGGTCGGGGAACCCAGCTCATCGCACTCCTCGGGGAGGAAGGCCGGGTGCGCTACCTCTCGGAGAAGCTCTTCACCAGCAGCCACACGATGAGCGGCAAGTTCTCGCGCTCGTTGTAGGTAGGTAAGAGGACCGAGTACTTGTCCTGCCGTCGGGAGGGCCCCTCCGGCTCCTGCCGAGAGCTGGCAGGAACGCGACGCGACTCCACGGAGGCCATGGCGGAACAGCGCAGGACGCCGGAGGCGGAATTACGTCACACGGCGCGGACCGTACCAAATCCGGAGAGGGGGGGTGGCCTGCGTGACCGAGTTGCACTTCTTCTAGGCCCGCTGTATGGTTAAGCTGGAATTAGGCAGGATTTGTGAGCCTTTTAAATTGAGTCGAAAGGTTTCTTCAGGAAGTGCCTACCTATGTGTCGTCTTTACTCAAGTTCATGAAGTTGTTTTAGTTTATTCCAGTCGCTAGGAGACAGCAGGCCGGAAGCGGAAGTTCTTTTCACGACAATTTCCGGAGGAGGTCGCCATGGCTGCCCGGGAGCAGGTACTCGCCTTACAGGCTGAAGTTGCCCGGCGTGAGGAGGAGCTCAGTTCTCTGAAGCAGCGGCTGGCGGCAGCTGTTTTGGCAGAACAAGGACCGGAGCCAGAACGGCTGGTTCCGGCGTCGCCGCTGCCCCCCAAGGCCGCCTTGTCCCGAGACGAGATTCTGCGCTATAGCCGGCAGCTAGTGCTGCCAGAGCTGGGCGTGCAGGGACAGCTGCGCCTGGCCACCGCGTCCGTGCTCATCGTGGGCTGCGGTGGGCTCGGATGCCCGCTGGCGCAGTACCTGGCAGCAGCCGGCGTGGGCCGCCTTGGCCTGGTGGACTACGACGTGGTGGAGATGAGCAACCTGGCCCGCCAAGTGCTGCATGGCGAGGCACTGGCTGGACAGGCCAAAGCCTTTTCTGCTGCCGCCTCGCTGCGCCGCCTCAATTCGGCGGTGGAGTGCGTGCCCTACGCTCAGGCGCTGACCTCAGCCACGGCGCTCGACCTGGTACGCCGTTATGACGTGGTGGCCGACTGCTCAGACAACGTGCCCACTCGCTATCTGGTTAATGACGCCTGTGTGCTGGCCGGCCGTCCTCTCGTGTCGGCCAGCGCCCTGCGCTTCGAGGGTCAAATCACAGTCTACCACTATGACGGGGGCCCTTGCTATCGCTGCGTGTTCCCCCAACCACCCCCAGCAGAAACTGTGACGAACTGTGCAGATGGCGGGGTGCTTGGTGTAGTAACTGGGGTCCTAGGCTGCCTGCAGGCGCTGGAAGTGCTGAAGATCGCTGCGGGCCTGGGTCCCTCTTACAGTGGCAGTCTGTTGCTCTTTGACGCGCTCAGAGGGCATTTCCGCTGTATTCGGCTGCGGAGGCGCAGGCCCGACTGTGCAGCTTGTGGGGAGCGCCCCACTGTGACCGACCTGCAGGACTATGAGGCCTTCTGTGGCTCTTCAGCTACCGATAAGTGCCGTTCCTTGCAGTTACTGAGCCCGGAGGAGCGAGTTTCTGTCACTGACTATAAGCGACTTCTGGATTCTGGGGCACCCCATCTGTTGCTGGATGTCAGGCCTCAAGTGGAGGTGGACATCTGCCGCTTGCCTCATGCCCTACACATCCCTTTGAAACATTTGGAACAGAAGGAGGCGGAGAGCCTGAAACTCTTGGGAGAAGCAATCCAGGAAGGGAAGCGGAGTATCGAGGAAGGGGCTGCGCTCTCCATTTATGTGATTTGCAAACTAGGAAATGACTCCCAGAAAGCCGTGAGGATCCTGCAGTCCTTAACAGCAGCCCAAGAGTTAGGCTCTTTAATGGTTCAGGATGTTGTGGGGGGACTTATGGCCTGGGCCGCCAAAATCGATGGGACATTTCCACAGTACTGAAGTGACTGTTGTCATACCTCAATTATATTATTTACATCTTTTCAATAATATAGAGAAGAACCCAGTATTCTTTATCTGTGACTACACAGCCTCCTTTTTATAAGGAGCTTTTTGGTTGTAATGTATCAGATGGCTAATATTAATGGATTATAATACTCTGGGAACCATCTTGAATTTTCAGCACCTAGAGAGTGCCTTGAACATCAGGTATAATGTGATAGGAATTTGTGTTTTACTTTTACCTGACTTGCATTTTTCCACATCTCCAAATCAAAAACTCGAAATCATACATCTAGAATTCAGATGTAAACTTAGTCTTACTGAATTGATCACAGATGATATATTTGGTGTCAGCTTATTGTTTAATAAGATATTCTTTGGGTCACATTTCTATTTCAAATGATAGACTATGTCCTACAGAAATAAATTTTTAATATGTAAAGTGTTAATTATCTGGGAAGTGGTCATAGTATTAAACATTTCAAACTAATATCAAAATGAGATCTTTACAGCTCAGTAAAATAAACCACATTTGTAGTCTGTCAGTTTCCCTTGTAAATTGCTAACAATTTTCTTATAGTCAGCTTCATTGTCAACTTTATGTTCTGCACATACAACATTAAACTATATATTGTTTGGCTTACTTTGAAATCTTCCATTTTAGGCCCTCTTTTCACTCCTCCTCCTTTAATTTGCCTTTTCTGTTTTGATTTAACCTATTCCAGCATTTTATAACAGTGTACAATCTAAGTGTTTTATGTTTCTTTACTTATTAAAAAAATTTTATGAAATGGCAGGTCATATACCCAGCTTCCAATATATACAACAAAATTAAAAGTAAAAATTTGTATATCAGTGACCACTCAAAGAACACGTGGACTGTGAAAGGGGGCTTCTACCCTCCATCTGCTTGTTAAAGGCAGGCTGTAATCATCAGGAATTTTTTTAAGAGCAGAAATCACAAATATAATCATGAACTCTATCTCTGGCAACAAATAATACTTTTTTAAAAAAAGTTTAAAAGCATTATTACAGGACAAAACCCTTTGTAGGCCAGGTTTACACACCAATTTGCAACCTCTGGGCAGAGTCTTGTTATTATGAAAGGGTGATATTTTTTAAGAGTCACATTCAATCACATTCAAAATTTGAGTAGTCATCACTTTTAACTGTGAAACATTGTAACTCATTCTTTGAACAGGATACCTTCTTTGTCAAGAGGTTGGAGCAGGTCACTTTTGACTACTCCGAAGAAGTTATGGAAGTGCCTGAGACCTGGAGTGGAGAGCAAATGTGGCCAGCTGTGTCTCTCAACTTTTTGTTCCAGGGAAAGCTGGAAAGTATATGGAAAGTATAGGGAAACAAGTAAAGACTCTTGTCCTAAACTTAGGCAGTTGTGGTTGTTCTTGCAAACCTGGTTGCCAGTGGGGCCAGGTAACAGAAGCTGATTGTCTGATTAAGTGGGAAAAGTGATGGGAGATGCTTTTAAGACTCGGGGACAGATCTGAGGCTGCACTTCCAGGAATGAGCCCCAAAATTATGCGTAGAACCGGGCCCATAAGAACAAACTGCACTGCCGCATGGAGCACTAGAGGAAATTCCACCAGGCTGGAATTAATCATTAATCTTACTTGGGTTGGCCCCTGCTCTCCTAGAAGGCCATAGACCTTGCCATGAGAGTTGCTCTGCGTTTTTCTTTTCTGAATTAGCAGGTCTGGTAGAGCCAATAAAACAGAGCCACTCCTCTGTCGTGCCTGGGAAAGAGTCCTGGACGCCCACAGTAGGGAGGCAGAGCTGATGTGGGGTTTCCCAAACAGTGGAAGGCTTTTCAAACAAATGGGCTATTAAGAATGTTACGGGAAGGGTGCAGCGGCACACTCCTGTAATCCCAGCGACTGGGAAGGCTGCGGTAGGAGGATCACAAGTTCAAATTCTGTCTCAGTAGCTTAGTGAGACCCTGTCTCCAAAAAAAAAAAAAAAAAAAAAAGGGCTGGGGATGTGGCTCAGTGGCCGAGTACCCCTGAGTTCAATCCCCGATTAACAACTTGAAACTGGGATGGCACATGTACTATTGGTTAATCTATTTTTTTGTCTTTCATAGTATTTTGATGAACTCATAATTATACATAATTTCTTGGCATGTACCTACATGATAGATAATCTGAATGAAGATTGTGTTTTATGTAGAGACAGGGTCCACGGAGTTGCTTAGCGCCTCGTCATTGCTGAGGCTGGCTTTGAACTCACAATTCTCCTGTCTCAGCCTCCGTAAATGCTGGGATTACAGGCATGTGCCACCGTGCCAGGCTTCTAGTCATCTTACATGATATTAAATTATTTAATGATATTTAATGATGATAAAATGATTCAGCAAAAAATACCCTTCTTCATAACTGTCCCCTGATGATTAACCTATAATTATAAATGGAAAATACAAGATGCAGGTGTTAAATTGTTGAGGCCTCCCCCTAACACTCAACTTTCTCCAGGTCCACCCAATTGAAAAAGACCTAACTCATAGTTTTGGTGGTTTCATTTTGCTTGTGGTTGGTTGGTTGGTTTTCTATTTAAGCCTAAATGTTCCATCCAGCTTGTAGGTGTGTTTCATTTGGTAAACAGTTTCAAAATCGTTCAGTTTGTTTTCAGTCTTTAAAAATGAGGAGATATGAGCCAGGTGCAATGGCCCACATCCACAATTCCATTGACTCTGGGAGCTGAGGCAGGAGGATCACAAGTTCAAGGCCAGCCTCAACAACAGCAAGACCCTTAGCAACTTAGTGAGACCCTATGTCAGAATAACTTGTGATCTTTCTGCTTTAGCTTCCTGAGCTGCTGGGATCACAGCCACCATACCTTGGGATTGAACTCAGGGGCACTCAATCACTGAGACACATCCCCAACCCTATTTTGTATTTTATGTAGAGACAGGGTCTCACTGAGCTGCTTAGCACCTTGCTTTTGCTGAGGCTGGCGTTGAACTCATGATTCTCCTTCCTCAGCCTCCTAAGCCGTTGGGATTACAGGCATGCACCACCATGCCCAACTAGTTTTAAAATGTGTAGGCTTTTAAAAGTAATTCGTGCTCATGAATAATTGCACTAAAGTTTAGATTTTCATGCTCAGGGTAAAATTTAAGCAGTTGGAAAGTATGTTCACTAAGTGCTCTGAGGCATCTGGGACTATATCCTGGGGTATGAGATCAGTGGGAAGATCTGTTATCTGAATCAAGTCTATAGTTTCATTTATAATATTGCACCAGTGTTCGTTTCTTGGTTTAGACAAACTTTACCAGGGATTTATGAGATGTTTAACTGGGTCGAGGGTATATGGGAACTTGATCTTTGAAACTCAGAATTATTTCAAAATAAGAAATTTAAAAAATAATATATAGAGAATGTGGAAGTCTTTCCTCTCCTAAGCCCCAGTCTTCCAAGGCCCTTCTTCAGACAGTCCCTGTAATCAGTCTTCACTGTGTTCTTACGTATGCATATTTGCCCATATGCTCTTTTTATGTTTTTGAGGCAGAGTCACGCTACATTGCCTAGGTTGGCAATGACCCCTGGACTCGGGATCCCTGGCTTCAACGTCCTGAGTAGCTGGATGTACAGGCTTTTACATCTAAGTCCAAGTTCAGTGATGTACTTTTTAAAAATTTCTTTTTAAAACAAAAGAATGCTTTTCAAGACATAATACATATATGGAGCACAATTTTCCATCTCTCTGGGTGCAAACAAGATAGAGTCACGCCATTCGTGTCTTCATACATGTACCTCAGGTAGTGATGTCCATCTCATTCCACCATTTTTGCTACTCCCATTCCCCCTCCCCTGACCACTTCCCCCCTGCCCCAACCAAAGTTCTTCCATTTCTCCCATGCTCCCCAACCCCACCCCCCTTATGTATCAGCATCCACTAATCAGAGACAGCATTCGGCCTTTGGTTTTTTGGGATTGGCTTACTTCGCTTAGCATGATGTTCTCCACCTCCATCCGTTTACCTGCAAATGGCATAATTTTATTCTCTTTTATTGCTGAGTAATAGACCATTGTGTATATGTACCACAGTTTCTTTATCCATTCATCTATTGAAGGGCATCTAGGTTGGTTCCACAGTTTAGCAATTGTGAATTGTGCTGCTATAAACATCGAAGTGACTGCGTCACTGTAGTATGCTGTTTTTAAGTCTTTAGGGTATAGGCCAAGGAGTGGGATAGCTGGGTCAAATAATGGTTCCATTCCAAATTTTTTAAGAAATTGCCATACTGCTTTCCAGATAGGTTGCACCAATTTGCAGTCCCACCAGCAATGTGAGTGTGCCTTTTTCACACCCTCGCCAGCACTTATGTTGCTTGAATTTTGGATAATTGCCATTCTGACTGGCGTGAGATGAAATCTTAGAGTAGTTTTGATTTGCATTTCTCTAATGGCTAGAGATGTTGAACATTTCTTCATATATTTGTTTATCAATTGTGTATCTTCTGAGAAGTTTTTGGTCAGCTCCTTGGCCCATTTATTTATTGGGTTGTTTGTTTTTTTGGTGTTAAGTTTTTTGAGTACTTTATATATCCTGGAGATCAGTGCTCTAGAGATTTGGTGTGTGTGTGGCAATTTTTTTTCCCCAGAATGTAGGCTCTCTGTTCACCTCACTGATTGTTTCTTTTGCTGAGCAGAAGCTTTTTAGTTTGAATCCATCCCATTTATTGATTCTTGATTTTATTTCTTGTGCTTTAGGAGTCTTGTTAAGGAAGTCGGGCCTAATCTGACATGATGAAGATTTGACCTACTTCCTCCTCAATTAGGCGCAGGATCTCTGGTCTAATTTCTAGGTCCTTGATCCACTTTGAGTTGAGTTTTGTGCATGGTGAGAGAGAGGAGTTTAGTTTCATTTTGCTGCATATGGATTTCCAGTTTTCCCAGCACCATTTGTTGAAGAGGCTATCTTTTCTCCAGTGTATGTTCTTGGCACCTTTGTCTAGTATGAGATAATTGTATTTATGTGGGTTTGTCTCTGTGTCTTCTATTCTCATTGAGCTACATGTCTATTTTGGTGCCAATACCATGTTGTTTTTGTTATTATAGCTTTGTAATATAGTTTAAGATCGGGTATTGTGATGCCTCCTGCTTCATTCTTCTTGCTAAGGATTGTTTTGGCTATTCTGGGTCTCTTATTTTTCCAAATGAATTTCATGATTGCTTTTTCTATTTCTATAAAGAATGATGTTGGGATTTTAATTGGAATTGCATTGAATCTGTATAGCACTTTGGGTAGTATGGCCATTTTGACATCCAGGAGGTTAGGAGATCTTTCCATCTTCTTAGGTCTTCTTCAATTTCTTTCCTTAGAGTTCTGTCATTTTCATTGTAAAGGTCTTTCACCTCTTTTGTTAAATTGATTCCCAAGTATTTAATTGGGGAGGAGGGCTACTCTGAATGGAGTAGTTTTTCTAATTTCTCTTTCAGAGGATTTATCACTGATATATAGAAATGCATTTGATATATGGGCATTAATTTTATATCTTGCTACTTTGCTGAATTCATTTTTTTTTTTTTTTTTTTTT
>CM053401.1:170812431-170852921 GCA_028644305.1 Xerus rutilus
TTAGGCTAGCTTTTGCATATAAGAGAAAACATTTGGTCCTTGACTTTCCGAGTCTGTCTTCTTTCACTTAGTATTCTAGTCTTCAGTTCTATCCATTTACCAGCAAATACCATAATTTCATTATTCTTTATGGCTGAGTAATATTCCATTGTGTATATGTACCACATTTTCTTTATCCATTCATCTGTTGAAGGGCACCTATGTTGGTTTCATAGCTTAACTATTGTGAATTGTGCACTGTAAACATTGATGTAACTGCATTCCTATAGTATGCTGATTTTAGATCTTTGGGGTATATATCAAGGAGTGGGATAGCTGGCTCATATGGTGGTTCTATTCCTAGTTTTTTGAGGAATCTCCATACTGCCTTCCAGAGTGGTTGCATTAATTTGCAATCCCACCAGCAATATGTGAATGTACTGTTTACCCCACATCCTCACCAACACTTATTATTGTTTGTATTCTTAGTAATTGCCATTCTGACTGGACATGAAATCTTAATGTAATTTTGATTTGCATTTCCCTAGTTGCTAGAGATGTTGAACGTTTTTTTTCTATATATTTTGGCCATTAAAATAACATCTTAATGTTGCTGGGGCAGTGAGTTCATGCCTCTAATCTCAGTGACTTGGGAGGCTGAGGCAGGAGGATCACAAGTTTGATATCAGCCTCAGCAAATTAGGAAGACCCTGTCTCAAAAATTAAAAAAGGACTGGGGATATAGCTCAGTGATAGATCACCTCTGGGGTCAATCTCCAATACCAAACTAACTAATTAAATTAAAATACATATCTTAATGTTTACATCTGTGTACAAATGCATTTAATAAGTAATAAAGTGCTTACTCTGTGATGTTCTAATTTTGAATTAATTTTGGGACTGCCCAATTCCCTTCCAAAGAGAAAGTATTAAATAGTCCTCAACACACTTAAGAGGGCTATTTCCTACATCTCACCAACACAATCTTTTAGACTGTTTGGACCTTGCCAATCTGATGGCTAAACAACTGTTTTCATTGTTAATTTGCATATCTATTATGATCAAGCTTAAGCAGTTTTTTCATGTTTAAAGATCTTTCATTAAATAACACTACTTGGTAGTATTTCTACCTACATTATGTGTCCTCGATCATATATATATGATTCGCTGTAGTATAACCATATATACATATGTCTGTGTATGAATATACATATATATGATTAAGACCACTTGGAAAAGGGGGGCACCATTCTTTAGACATTTATTGAAAGACTACTCTATGTTGAGTGCTGATTAGGTTCTGAGAAAACGTGACATTGAGGGCCTGGGCTGCCTTCCAGGTGCTCATGGCTCATTTTTGACTTTATGTAATGTATGGAGTCCTTTCCCACCTATGTTATTTCATTTAATCTTTTGACAACTGAGTGAGATGCCAGGAGCCATCTCCTGTTCACAGGTCTCTTACATGTTCTTGCTGACAGTAGATTTCCCTGAAATAACTTAGCTGGCAGGGAGTCCTGTCCTTAAAGTGGATCCTGATGCTAACAAATGCAGGCTCTCTTGTCCCCTACCCCCAAGCATTTTAGAAAATATTCCTTTGTATTTTGGGTGTGTTTTTCAGCTGTTACCAAGTATTTTATGCACCAAATCATCTTTAGAAAATACTTTTTTTTCTTTTGAGCATGGTAGGACGTTGTGAGCATTATCAGTTACCCCTGGAATGAATGTCTCCTAATGAGGTCACAACCACTTACAGTGCAGGCTTTGGTCTTTTCTGAATATAAGGCTGGACTCAGGCTTATATTCAGAAGCCACTAACTAGCTGTAGATGTTTCTGGCACACATTCTGTATTCTCGATGAATGTTTTAAGGTTTTCTGTGTACTTATTATCACATGCACACACATATACAAGTATTTGAGATATGGTGTCACTCTTGAGTTTCTAGGTTTAAAAGCAAGCACACGATAGGAACTGGTCTTCTTGGTTGAACTTCTGAAAGCCAGATCCACAAGGGTAATGAATGACCTCAGCAATTCATATTTTCCAGATCCAAGACAATTTTTAAGTTTTGATATTAGAAACCCCACCCCCATGTGTAGTAAAACTCATAAAAGGAAAGCAAGGGAATGTTGGATACAGGACTAAGAACACAGTTTCCTTGGCAGAGAGCAGGGGCGGGAGAGGTAAGAGGACCATGTGTTTAGAAGCTCATGATTGCTACGGTCCTAACTTTTGTCTAGTGGTGGACGGTGGCTAACATCACACTACCAAAAATGATGAACAACTCATGCATGGCTAGCAATGGAAACATGTTCTACACCTAATACATGCACCTGAAGTCCAAAGAAAAGGAGAAAAAAGTGAAAGAAAAAAAAAGAATGTTTGTTAAACTTGGTCCTCTTAAACCATGATACCAAGATTTCAAGCGTGACATCAAGTTTGCTAGTGGACAAGAATGGCTTAGTGGAGCGTCCTGGTCTCGTGCCCTCTGGGCCCCATGTTCCATTTCCCATGGGTCTTGTCAGCATGTGGGAAGGTGAGCAGCCTTCTTTTTCCCTCCAAAGTGTTGCCTTTATCTTCACTATCACAAAAAGTTATGCAGAAGGTTCTTCAAGAATTTAATTAAAAGAGTTTATAAAAAGACTTTAGGACTAATTGATAAAAAGCTGCAGGACATTTCCCCCGCATTCCATTGCTCTGTAGAGAAGCCTCTGCCCACGCCTGCCGCCTGGGAGCCCTGGCCTAGCACACCGGCCACATTTCCAGTCTGCTTCTGCTTTAGCAGCATTGCAGTCTGAGTGCTGAGGTGCAGAGGATGTGCAGTGGAGTCGTCACTGAGATGGTGCCAAGGAAACACAATCGGTTGGGTCAAGAAATATTTAACGAGCAGACCCTGGCACCTACCGCAGGACCGTACAGCCATAAACAAGACAGACTGGGCTCCTGTGGCCCATGCCTACCTCTAGTGAAGAAGAAGATGACAGATAATCAAATATACAATCCCAGAGTGTGATCATTCAAAAAGGAATGATGGCTGGGCTGTGATGGCACCCACAGCATCTCTGAGGAGATGGTGGGAGCCACGAGATGAGTTGGGAAAAGGGCACCCTAGGCAGTGGAAATAGCAAGTGACATCCCTGGAGGTCGAGCAAGCATCTGGAGTTAGAATACACAAGGGGAGCCAAGTAAGGCTGGAGCAGAGCAAATGAGAGGAAGGTGAGACCAGGGCAGGCCAGGTGTCATGGGCCATGGTGAGGAGTCTGGATCTTACTCCAAGGGCAGTGGAAAAACGTGAGAAGGTGTATTAGTCTTGATTGTAACAAAATACCCAAGGCTTAGTGCTTGATAAAGAAAAGAGGGTCCCTTAGCTCATAGTTCAGCTGAGGACCTCACGGCAGGTGGCATCACAATGGCGGGAGAAGGAGAGATCACATGGTGAGACAGGAAATGACCACGCCCATAAGGATCCCATCACCTGGTAACACCACCAGCCTGGGGACCAAGCTTGTAGCATAAGCCCTCAGGAGATAAACCACATCCAAAGCCCAGCAGAGGCCTAGAGAAGGAAGGTTGCTCTGACGCTTCTTGTACATCCCTGAGGTTCCTTGGGCTTCTCTGTGAGAGGGGAGGGTTATGGGGCAAGGCTCAAGCTGGCCAGCAGCCCGTTCAGGCACACAGGGGAGAGGCGATGTCCTCTGGGATGCCGTTTCCAATTGCAGCCGTAACCAATGTGGCGCTTGCAATAATCGTCTGCGTTTCCAGATCCGAGAGTCCGAGGTCTCAAAGTCACAGGGTCAATCAAGCCTGTGTCTTCTCTGGAGGCTCAGGACGGCCCACCCCTGCCTTTCCCCGCGTCTGGAAGCTGCCTGCATTCCCTACTTGGCTGCCTCCTCCGTCACCAACACCAGCGGCCTAACAGTTTCAGGCTCCCTCCCTGCCAGGCTCAGCTCTTCCCCTGCTCCTGCACCATCATCTCACTCTCTCTGACTCTCACCCTCGTCCCTCCTCTCCGGCGGTTCCTGTGTTCGCTGGCCTACCTGGACAACCCAAGACACCCTTCCCACCTCAAGATGCCTAACCACACCTGCAGGACAACCCCTTTGCCAGGTAGAGGAGCATGTTCACAGCTCCAGAGGTTTGGACTTGACGTCTTCGGGGCCGATCACACCAGGACTCTGGTGGGGTGGTAGAAGGACAGAGGCAGATGGACTGGAGCTATGTCTTGGAGAAGCTCCAGATGATCAGAGAGGTGGGAGCTCGGGCAGCTGTAGCTTTGGTTTGGACGACTGGGTGATGAGAAACACATTTCCCCTCCTGTGTTGTATGTATCTCACTTTCTCATGTTGCTGATAAAACCACACACGAGAAGCATCACCCACGACGTACCCAGCCTGTCCTCTCTGGAGGGTCACAAAACCTCCTTGGGCCGTGAGAACCCTCCTCCTCCCCAGGGCCAACCAGACCAGCAGTGGGGACGCCACTCCATGCACCGAAGCCCAAAGCCAGCTCAGGGCTGCTGACAGCAACCGTCAGGGACGATTTATGTTCCTAAAATTAGGAATTCTATACAGTGCTCCGCAGAGACGTGCACAAACCCTGGGTGTACCAAACACCCTGTCACCACTTCCATTCAAGACCAAGCCACAGCATGTGGGGGAGCCCAGGAGCCTCCCTCCTGCCCCTCCTCCTACCCCTGCCCGAGGAGGGGCACCACCAGCCGTGATGTGGGGAGAAAGCTGCTGTGGACGGAAACTGGCTCATCCTTATAAATTTGACTTCATTTTCTAAGATGAAGCCCCAGTTCCTCCCTCACTATGTTTCTGAAATTTGGGGCCCACTCCAAGTGCATTTGTCCCAGTGGCCTTTTCTGGTGCTTCCCTAGCTGTCCGCTGGCCAGACACTGAGAGCCACATCTGGCGCTCTGTGGTTGTCCCATGGGAGGCCAGGTGAACTGGCCAGAAGTAAAGCCAGGTGAAGGTCTGGGCCCAGTGGGCCGGGCTCAGAAGTCCAGCAAGGCCCTCACTCCGCCTGGCCAGCCTCACCTTAGGACATCTGAGGACCGCTGCCCCATCCAGCTGCCAAGGTATGTGGAGGGCTGCAGGAGAGGCCCAGAGACCGTATAGCCACCCTTGCTTTTCTGTAAGCACGAGGAGTTTGGGAGACTGTTGCCTTAGCGTTGGGGAGGCAGGGTGGCTGATGACTAGAGCCACTTGCCCACCCCCACTGGGGGCTGAGGTTATTCGTCCCTCCAGCTCCTCAGCTGGGGACAGTGAGGGCCTCGACCCAGCTCCTCCAGTGTGCTCTGTTCCTTCAAGTGTTTTTGAGCACTTTGTCTGCTGGCACTGGGGATACAGCAGTGACTGGGGTAAGATGTACCCTGTAGTCCCCAGAGCTCCCATTGTTTCGCGACAGAAGCCTTAAAACCAGAGGGATGATGGGTGTGGTGGCAAACACCTGTAATCTCAGCAATTTGGGAGGCTGAGGCAGGAGGATCACGAGTTCAAAGCCAGCTTCAGCAATTTAGCGAGGCCCTTAGCAACTCAGTGAGACCCTGTCTCTAAATAAAATATAAAAAAAGGGTGGGAGATGTGGCTCAGTGATTAAGTGCCTCTGGGTTCCATCTCCAGTATCAAAATAAATAAATAAAAAAGAAGAAGGGGGGCAGTCGAGAGGGTTTTATGACGGCACACAGCCTGGGGACTTGTCTTCATCTGGAGGAGGCTTCATGGAGAAGAGAACAGGGGCGGGAGCAGTGCACGTGGATCAGCCAAGCCAGGGAGATGCAGATGCCGGGGGTCTTAGGGGACCACTTCTTAACGTCCTTTTATTCTTTTTCTGAGGTTTGAAACCAAGCAAGAGACTCTTGAGTTAGGTTGACCAAGATGATAATTCCACCCTGGAATTACTTGGGGTTGTGCTCAGGTCTGGCCAGTCTTGTCAAAGTGCTGTTCCCTGCTTCCCCACGTGCTCACTGTCCCAGGCTACAGGCCCATCAGAGGGGCAAAGCTGCCCAGCAGCTCACCAGAACACCACCCCTTCCACAGGACCAGGGAGGGAAGAGGAGCGAGGGAGGGTCCGAGCACATGGTAGGCTGCCGAGATCAGTTGTCAGTCGTGCTGCGTGGAGGGGCAGGAGCCGGCAAGAGGGGCAGAGAAGCCAGCAGGTTACTCCAGGGTGGCCTTCTCCACCTTGGCTGGGGGATCTGACGAAGCTGTGCCAGGCGCTTCCAGCCCAGTGAGTCAGAACCTCAGGTCAGGCATGGGTATATTTTTAAGTCTCTCTCCTCTCAAGTTTGTCTTCAACTAGTCCTGCCTTTTATTTTATTTATTTATTTATTTTTTGTACTGGGAATTGAACCCAGGTTACCTCCCCAGCCTTTTAAAAACTTTGAAAAAATTTTGAGACAATCTTGCTAAATTGCTGTGGGTGTCCCCAAATTGCTGAGGCTGGTCTGAAACTTGGGGTCCTCTTGCTCGGTTCCCCGAGTCTCTGGGCTGTCCCTGCCTTCTTGAACCCTGTATCTGCCAAGGCTTTTTGTTGAGTCTTCTGGAATGACTTTCTCAGCAGCGGGCTGGGAGGAGCATGCTCAGTAAGTCAAGGTGAAGGCTACTCAGGGTTCATGGAAAATTAATTCTCCAGGGTTGGGGATATACCTCAGTTGGCACAGTGCTTGCCTGGCATGCACAAGGCCCTGGGTTCAATCCCCAGCACCAAAAAAAAAAAAAAAATTCTCCAGTGCGTCTATCATCTCACTTTATGTCCAGCTCTGTTTTCCAGTGTGGCTTATCAGAACTTTGTGAGATTAAATATACTCCTCTAATAGAATTCATTTGAATATAAATTAAATATAAATTCTTTATGACAGTCTTTGGGATAAATTAATGTCCCAAGATTCCTTGTAACCAAAAGTGCAAGAAAACTTAAGTTCAAAGGAATTAAAGGGGACCCAAGATAGTGGCCTAGACGGACAGAGTGTTCCTAGTCTCTCCAGGACCAGGGACTAAAGCAGTGGGAATACTGTTTCTCTGCCAGTTATTAGAGGACCCCCAACAGCTGCATCCACGCAGGAATTTCAGTCAGATGTCTGGGTGGGTCGCCAGGCCCCAGTGTTTGCGCAGGACCCGCTCCCGAGCACGACACCCAGCTCCAGCACCCACACACCATGCAGGACCTCGGGTCGCCCACCCACATAGGACCCCCAGCCATCGCTCCCATGGGGGACCCCAGCTCCCAAGCAGGACCCCTGGCTGCTGCTTCTGTGTGGCGCTCCATCTACCAGCATGGAACTCCCCGCTCGCCTACACCCGGGGATGCTGAATGGGACCTGAGACCTTCAACCTCTGCACAGCAGCCAGAGTGGCATCTCTGAACACGTCACCCAAAACCATGGCCCAGCCCTACACCCTATCTCTGAAAGCAGATGCCCCCATTGTGGGACTCCTCCGTCGCCATCTTGGATGTGAGGTGGGGTGGGGAGGCGGCGGCACGCCCACCAGTAAACCACAGACAGCGCCACCTACTGGAGGAGAAGGGAAGCAAGCCTTTTTATTTACCTTGAGACTTTTCCCCCCTCTATTATCTTTTTTTTTCTTTTTTTCCTTTCTTTTTCTTCTTTTCGCTCTCTCACTCTTTTTCCACCCTCACATTCCCAACATATATGAAATCTAGTGTTTTTATGCATCAAACTACTGAGGACTGGGATACCTGATTAGTACATTATAGTTGTATTATATAGTCTCATATCTTCTATCTTTACATGTTTATTTTTCTTTTTTTTTTTTTAAAGATTGTTTTTTATTTGTAGATGAACACAATGTCTTTATTTTATTGCTTTGTATGTGGTGCTGAGGATCGAACCCAGGGCCTCACGCATGCGAGATAAGCGCTCCACCGCTGAGCTACAATCCCAGCCCCACATGTTTATTTTTCTTAATTTTTATGTTTCTTTGTTTTTTGTACTCCATTTTTTTTGTACTCACTTGTTTTCCCCAAATCTCTTTCTCTCTTTTCTACTGCTAGCCAACTTCTTTTGGATTCCTCTTTCAAGGTTTCTAGGATCTAATAACTCTATATCCTTACTTCCCACCTCCCTAACATCTCATCCTACACCCCAACCCCGGTTCTCTTTAGTCCATCAGCAGAAACTGTAGACCCTTTTGCAAACCTGTTATTTATATAGTATATAATAATTGAACTCATAATTTCTGTATATTGTGACAAAACTGTAAATGTCCTATCAGGAGCTATTGGTCTAAAATTATATATTGTTTATATTGAGATCTGTTAATATTGGTTTTCCCCTTAAAGGAGAGGTATTGCAACCCCATAGGGAATCTATAAGCCTATAGTATAAAGACTGCACATGCACAGAGGAGGAGCCAGTGGGCTGCTGTCCCTGCCTACTTCTGTCTGGAGTTTACAGCCAGGACCAGGAAGATCATCCCTGAGGTCCCTGCAGGCCTGGCTATACCAGAGGTGAGGTATTGGTAACTGGCAGGAACACTACAAGATTATAGGGTAGAAACTGTAATACCTCAGATCAGCACTGCTAGAGAGGAAGACACATGAACAACATGAAAAAATAGGGGAAAAAAATGCCCCAAACAAACCAAGATGCTACAATAATAGAATCCACTGACAGCACAGTAGATAAAATGTCAGAGAAGGAGTTCAGAACATATATAATTAAA
This sequence comes from Xerus rutilus, assembly GCA_028644305.1. Classification (NCBI taxonomy): domain Eukaryota; kingdom Metazoa; phylum Chordata; class Mammalia; order Rodentia; family Sciuridae; genus Xerus; species Xerus rutilus. The sequence continues at coordinate 170,821,103 of CM053401.1, forward strand.
ATGATCTGTGAAGCACAGAGTAATATAAGAGAGCAAATACAGGCAACAATTGATCAATCCAACAAAGAGTTAAGAGAGCAAATATGGGGAGCAAAAGATTACTTCAAGGAAGAGATAGAGACATTAAAAACACCAAACAGAAATCCTCAAAATGAAGGAAATAATAAACCAAATAAAAAATTCAATAGAAAGCATCACCAACAGACTAGATAACTTGGAAGACAGAACCTCAGACAATGAAGACAAAAGATATAATCTTGAAAATAAAGTTGACCACACAATGAAGATGGTAAGAAACCATGAACAGAACATCCAAGAATTATGGGATAACATCAAAAGACCAAACCTAAGAATTATCAGGATAGAGGAAGGCACAGAGATATAAAACAAAGGAATGAACAATCTCTTCAATGAAATAATATCAGAAAAATTTTCAAACACAAAGAATGAATTGGACAGTCAAATACAAGAGGCTTACAGGACACCAAATGTACAAAACTACAACAGATCCACACCAAGGCACATTATAATGAAAATGCCTACCATACACAATAAGGATAGAATTTTAAAAGCTGCAAGAGAGAGGGTACGGATTACACACAGGGGGAAACCAATTCGGATTTCAGAAGATCTCTCAGCCCAGACCCTCAAAGCCAGGAGATCCTGGAACAACATACACCAAGCTCTAAAAGAAAGTGGGTGCCAACCAAGAATCTGATATCCAGCAAAATTAAGCTTCCAATTTGATGACAGAATAAAAACCTTCCACAATAAACAAAAGTTAAAAGAATTTGCAGTGAGAAAGCCTGCACTAGAGACCATTTTTGGCAAAATATTTCATGAGGAGGAAATGAAAAACAACGAAACTATGAAAATCAACAAAGGGAGGGACGACACTAAAGGAAAAGCCAATCAAAGGAGAAACCAAATCAAGTTAAAAACAAAAAATAAACCAAAATGAATGGGAATACAAACCATATTTGAATAATAACCCTGAATATTAGTGGCCTAAACTCATCCATCAAAAGACATAGACTGGCAGATTGGATTAAAAAACAAGACTCAACAATATGTTGTCTTCGAGAGACTCATCTCATAGAAAAAGTTGGCCACAGACTGAAGGTGAAAGAATAGGAAAAAACATGCCGCTCAAATGGGCCACGTAAACAAGCAGGGGTTCTCCATCCTCGTATCAGATAAAGTAGACTTCAAACCAAAAATAGTCAGAAGGGATAAAGAAGGACATTTCATACTGCTTAAGGGAACCATACACTAAGAAGACATAACCATCATAAATATCTATGCCCCAAACAATGGAGCATCCATGTATATCAAACAAATCCTTCTCAATTTTGAGAAACAAATAGAGCACAACACAATAATACTGGGTAACTTTAACACACCTCTCTCACCACTGGACAGATCTTCCAAACAAAAACTAAACACAGAAACCAGAGAACTCAACCATACAATCAATAATTTAGAATGAACAGACATATACAGAATACTTCATCCATCAACAAGTGATACAGTTTTTTTCTCAGGAGCATGCCAATCCTTCTCTCAAATAGACCATATGTTATGCCACAAACCAACTCTTACCAAATACAAAACAATAGAGATACTACCCTGCATTCTATCAGACCATAATGGAATAAAATTAGAAATCAATGACAAAATAAAAACAGAAGCTACTCCATCATCTGGAGACTAAATAATATGCTATTGAATGACACATGGATAACAGAAGGCATCAAGGAGGAAATAAAAAATTCTTAGTGGTAAATGAGAACTCTGATACAACATATCAAAATCTCTGGAACACTATGAAGGCTGTGTTAGAGGAAAGTTCGTTGCATTGAGTTCATTCATTAAAAGAAGAAAAAGTCAACAAATAAATGACCTGACATTACATCTCAAAGCTCTAGAAAAAGAAGAACAAATCAACACCGAAAGAAGTAGAAGACAAGCCAGGTGTGGTGGTGCAAGCTTGTAATCCCAGCACTTTTGGAGGCTCAGACAGGAGAATCGTGAGTTCAAAGCCAGCCTCAGCAATGTGAGGTGCTCAGTGAGACCCTGTTTCTACATAAAACACAAAATAGGGCTGGGGATGTGGCTCAGTGGTCGAGTGCCCCTGAGTTCAATCCCCAGTACCAAAAAACCCTCCCAAAACAAAAAAGAAGTAGAAGACAGGAAATAATTAAAATCAGGGCTGAAATCAATGAAATTGAAACAAAGAACACAATTCGAAAAACTGACAAAACAAAAAGCTGGTTCTTTGAAAAAATAAATAAAATTGATAAATCCTTGGCTATCCTAACAAAAAGAAGGAGAGAGAAAACTCAAATTACTAAAATCAAGATGAAAAGAGAAATATCATGACAGACACTATTGAAATACAGAAGATAATTAGAAACTATTTTGAAAATGTATACTCCAGTAAAATAGAAAATCCTGAAGACTCCGACAAATTTCTAGGGGCACACGATCTGCCCAAACTGAATCAGGAGGACATACACAACTTAAACAGATCAATTTCAAGCAAGGAAATAGAAGAAGCCATCAAAAGCTTACCAACAAAGAAGAGCCCAGGACCAGATGGATTTTCAGCCGAGTTCTACAAGATCTTCAAAGAAGAATGAATTACTCCTCAAATTATTAATTACTCCTGAAATTATTCCATGAAATAAGGAGGGAACCCTTCCAAACTCATTGTATGAGGCTAGTATCACCCTGATTCCCAAACCAGACAAAGACACATCAAAGAAAGAAAACTTCAGACCAATATCCCTGATGAACATTGACGCAAAAATACTCAATAAAATTCTGGAATATCGTATACAGAAACATATTAAAAAGATAGTGTGCCATGATCAAGTGGGTTTTATCCCAGGTATGCAAGGTTGGTTCAACATACAGAAATCAATAAACATAATTTATCACATCAATAGACTTAAAGTCAAGAAACATGATTATCTTTATAGATGCTGAGAAAACATTTGACAAAATACAGCACCTCTTCATGTTTAAAACACTAGAAAAACTAGGATAGTAGGAACATTACCTCAACATTGTAAAAGCTATCTATGCAAAACTGAAAGCCAACATCATCCTCAATGTGGAAAAATTGGAAGAATTCCCCCTAAAAACAGGAACAAGATAAGGATGTCCTCTTTCACCACTTCTGTTCAACATAGTTCTTGAAACTCTAGCCAGAGCAATTAGACAGACAGAAGAAATTAAAGGGATAAGAATAGGAAAAGAAGACGTTAAACTATCATTATTTGCCAATGACATGATTCTTTACTTAGGGGATCCAAAAAATTCCACCAGAAAACTTCTAGAATTAATAAATGAATTCAGCAATGTAGGAGGATATAAAATTAATACCCATAAACCAAATGCATTTCTATACATCAGTGATAAATCCTCTGAAAGAGAAATTAGAAAAACTACCCCACTCACAGTAGTCCCCCCCAATTAAATACTTGAGAATCAATTTAACAAAAGAGGCGAAAGACCTTTACAATGAAAACTACAGAACACTAAAGAAAGAAATTGAAGAAAACCTAAGGAGATGGAAACATCTCCCATGCTGTTGGATAGGCAGAATCAATATCATCAAAATGGCCATACTACCCAAAGCTTTATACAGATTCAATGCAATTCCAATTAAAATCCCAACATCATTCTTTATAGAAATAGAAAAAGCAATCATGAAATTCATTTGGAAAAATAAGAAACCCAGAATAGCCAAAACAATCCTTAGCAAGAAGAGTGAAGCAGGAGGCATCACAATACCAGATCTTTTTTTTTTTTTAATTGTTGATGGACCTTTAATTTTTATTTATTTATATGTGGTGCTGAGGATCGAACCCAGTGCCTCATGCATGCTAGGCAAACGCTCTACCACTGAGCCACCACCCCAGCCCACAATACCAGATCTTAAACTATATTACAAAGCTATAATAACAAAAGTAACATGGCATTGGCACCAAAATAGACACGTAGATCAATGAGAATAGAAGACACCAAGATAAACCCACATAAATACAGTTATCTCATACTAGAGAAAGATGCCAAGAACATACACTGGAGAAAAGATAGCCTCTTCAACAAATGGTGCTGGGAAAACTGGAAATCCATATGCAGCAAAATGAAACTAAACTCTTCTCTCTCACCATGCACAAAACTCAACTCAAAGTGGATCAAGGACCTAGGAATTAGACCAGAGTCTCTGCACCTAGTTGAGAAAAAAGTAGGCCCAAATTTTCATCACATTGGATTAGGCCCCAATTTCCTAAACAAGACACCTAAAGTGCAAGAAATAAAATCAAGAATCAAAAAATGGGATGGATTCAAACTAAAAAGCTTCTTCTCAACAAAAGAAACAATCAATGAGGTGAAGAGAGGGCCTACATTCTGGGAAAAATTTTTGCCACATGCACATAAACTAGATCTTCAGGATATATAAATTACTCAAAAAAACTTAACACCAAACAAACAAACAACCCAATCAATAAATGGGCTAAGGAACTGACCAAAAACTTCTCAGAAGTATACAAAAAATCAACAATTATATGAAAAAATGTTCAACATCTCTAGCCATTAGAGAAATGCAAATCAAAACTACTCTAAGATTTCATCTCACACCAGTCACAATGGCAGTTATCAAGAATACAAACAACACCAAGTGTTGGCGAGGATGTGGAGGAAAAGGCACACTCATACATTGCTGGTGGGACTGCAAATTGGTGCAACCAATCTGGAAAGCAGTGTGGCGATTCCTTAGAAAACCTGGAATAGAACCACCATTTGACCCAGCCATCCCACTCCTCGGGCTATACCCTAAAGACTTAAAAATAGCATACTACAGAGATGCAGCCACTTCAATGTTTATAGTAGCTCAATTCACAATAGCTAAACTGTGGAACCAGCCGAGATGCCCTTCAATAGATGAATGGATAAAGAAACTGTGGTACATATACACAATGGAATATTACTCAGCAATAAAAGAGAATAAAACTATGGCATTTGCAGGTAAACGGATGGAGGTGGAGAACATCATGCTAAGCGAAGTAAGCCAATCCCAAAAAACCAAAGGCCGAATGTTCTCTCTGATAAGTGGATGCTGATCCATAATGTGGGTATGGGCATGGAAGAAATGGAGGAACTTTGGTCAAAGGTGCAGGAACTATGGTAGAATGCGATGGACAATAATGCCTAGGTTCATGTATGGACCGCACATATGGTGTGACTCTATACTATGTACAACCAGCGAAATGAAAAGTTGTGCTCCATTTGTTTAGAATGAATCAAAATGCATTCTGCTGTCATTAATTTTAAAAAAAGGAATTAAAGGCTGAACCCAAGTCCCTTTGCCCTCATGAGTTGGAAGACATATGCAATCAGAGTCCAAGTTCATCATCTCCACTTTCTTATTCTGTTCCATCTTTGCCAAAAGAGGTCCCATGGCACCAGCTGGAGGCGGGCATCTTTCAGCCGCTGCAACCTGGGCTGTTCCCTGAACAGGGGAAGCTCTCTTGGGAGCCCAGAGGTGGAATGAGTCCCTGGAGGCCCTCCTCTGAGTGGCCATGTGTCAAGGAGGCAGCTGTACCAGCCCAACAAACTTGGCATTTTCTAGGGAAGCCAATCTAGCCCTGAGCAGCCCCCAAGCAAGAGGACATTCCCACAACCCCTTCCCGTGCACTCCAGGCCTTATTACTACTGTTAGAGACAAGGGCAGAGAACAACCTGGGCCCCAGCTCCAGCAGGCTGTGAGGCAGCGGAGGCCAAGGGTCACCTGTGCCCAACTCGTGATGTAAATCCAGGTGGAACAGAGGCAGCAAACTTGTTCTTTAAAGGTCCAGAAAGTAAATATTTTGGCTTTTTCAGCCACAGAGTCTCACCACTACCCAACTGTCTCCTTGCTGTGTGACAGCAGCCACAGCTAATCCTTAGTCAACCAGGCAGGACCAGGTGCCAGTAAAATTTACTTTTCAGGAATAGCGGGGGCGGGCTGTGATTAGCTGACCCCAGCTGGAGAAACTTGCCATCAACGGGTTGCATTTAGCATGAGGCATTTCCCGCTGCTCAAGAGGAAACCCAGCTGTGCGCATGTCTCCTTCCTTGGGAGCAGCATCTCAGATGTTTCTGTTTTCTGGCAGTGTTGAAATGTGGGGGTTTTTTGAGGTCTTTTCCTTCCTACTCAGAATAATAATGACTGCACATTGGAGTCCCTTTCTGTGCACTGTGAGCCAAACTGCCCTGAGTCCTTGACACTCAGTCACTCTGACTTGCAGGAAAACTCAGTAGGCAGATGCTCCTGTTACTTTCCACAAGGAAACAGAGGCCCAGAGGAGTTACACTGCTTGTCTGAGTCTACACTGCTAGAAAGTGGTAGAGACAGGCTCTGAATCCAGGCAGTCTGGGTGGGTCCAAAGCCACGTGGTGTTTGTCTCTCCTTGGGGCTATGTGGTGGGCCCTTGCCTCACTCCTGGGGTTTTTCTGGCTGCAGAGCTTGGCTTCCGGGGAGACTTTCTTCTCTTGCAGCTTCTGTTTCAGCAGCAGATCCCAGAACTGAGGTCATTGCTGCTGCTCCCGGGAGGTTACCTCCCAAGGCCAGGAAGGATGCTCTTGTCCCTAGGCTCCTGCAGGACCTCTCTTCCTCAAGGACATCTCTTGCATATGGAGATGGCCCAGCCAGCCTTTTTTCTGCCTGCAGGAGTGAACTGTGCCTTGCTGCAGGGGTCCTTGCATTTTCCTGAGTCATGGCCACTTTCTGAGTCTAGGGGATCCTATGGACCACTTCTCAGAATATCTAGTCAGCTTCCTTACAAAAAACCCAACAACCTTGAAAACCTGCTAGCTTCTAATGAGCACAAGTTTGGGAGGTAGTGATATTTATTATCGGGTTATCTTGTTATTGATACCTTGAATAATGGGCCTGGAAGGCAGGTCAATCTGCCTTGAACACAAAGGCAATTTTGAGATACTTGTGACGACTCTAATGAATTATAAAAATATCTGTGATTTTTTCTGGTGATCAAATCATAGGGACTACTTATATGCCAATGCCAAATGCACTGTGTGTATCATAAGCGACAATAAAGATGTATTTTTCTTCCCCATCCAAGTTCATAGACACCCTTGAATTCTATCTGTAGATACTGGAAGTCTCTGGATCTGTTAAGAACTCAACTCATATCTTATTTCTCTTCTGGTCTCTTCTAGGGAAGGCCAGCTGGCATTTAATGATCTATTTACCGGGGTTCACATTAAGTTCCAGACAGCACGTACCTCAGGCTTCGTAGGCCGAGCTGTCTTGGTCCCCCCACTCGACAGTCTTCAACAGAACCGAGTCCGTGTGTCTGCATCCTCATAATATGTCACTAGTGGATGGTGGCTTTGAATTTCCATCTTTTTTTTTTTTTTTTTACCATTTTTACACAACATGAAATATTCTTCTCTTTTGAATTTTTCCCCACCCAGTTAAAAATGTAAAAACGATTCTCAGGCCATACCAAACTTGGCCCTGGCACAGATTTGGCCCTGGGCTGTAGCGTGGCAGCCTCTGGTGACATTGTTCCTTGGGCTGGCTTGTGTTCCCTTCCTGTCGCACAGAAGGCCAGCCCTGCTTGCTGATCTTGCGGGTCGCTTGCTCTGCTCTCCCTCCACCTTCTGACCCTACCATACCTCTGTCCTCCACGTTGCTTTATTTCTATTTATTTATTTATTTAATTGGGAAATTTAAATTTTACTTATATTATTAAAATAATTATATTAAATTAATAGAATCATTGGTTAGTAGCAGTGACTCAAAAGGAGAGGAACGCATGGGACTCACACCTGGAAACCCCTGTATCTAACCACCACCCCCTATGGTCTCCCTCCTTGGCCAGAGATGAGGCCGGGCTGAGGGGTCAGTGAAGAACTTGAGGGCCAGCGTTGCTCACGTTGTTTTAGATCTTGTCTTTGGGGATCTCTCCTGTGAGGTGCATGGAATCAGTGCATCCTGAGTCTGCAGAGAGCACCCCTGAGAAAGTGGGTCTCCCCGCTTTCCTTCTTGACTTGGACTCACTCCCCTGGGAGACGCTCATCTGTTTGACCAGCACTGAGCCAGGCTTGGACACAGCCTAGGGTTCCAGAGTTATTTGTGTCGTCTTTGCTGGACCTGCCCTTAGAGCAGCAATCGCATCATGTTGTCACGCCTGCCCTGAGGAACTGTCACGTTGAAAGTCACCCAATAATAATTCTCACCATCTTGACATGATAGTCTGTCAGCCACAGGGCCTAGCTGTCCAAGCCTTGGGGCACACTTGCCTTTTCAACCATCAGTGGCCTTAAGACGGGTGGATGGTGGGAGCCCCATAAAGGAGGAGGTTGGGCTGTGGGCCCTGGGTGGTTGGTTTGCACATGAAAGTGGGGCTCCAGGTGAGGTGGTTTCCGTTCCTAGGACCTGGCTGACCCTGGGCACGGGGAGTAGGCCCTCCAGGGTCAGGGAGGTCCCAAGATGCCCAAGCATCAAAAACACATTATAAAAAGACACCATGAACACAGTTTCACAAATGAAAATGAGACACAAGCCAACCAGGCAGAAACTAAAGCTACCCACTATAGAAATAAAATCCCAGCAACTCCTGACCCAAACCAGGACTCCATGTAGGTCCCAGTTTTTGCTCCCCCCCGCCACTCACACTAGGACCGTCTTCCTGAGATTTCGGGGGCCCACCCACCTCCTGGTTAGTCGCACCCTGACAAAAGGTCTGGGTCTCCTTGGGGCTTCTCTGAGTTGCAGGGTCTGCGGGGCAGCATCTGCTACGGCCATTCATCGCACATCACTGTCAGAAAAGCTGGCAGTTGACGGCGACTGGTTGCCACTCCCCCTGGCACCAGGCCCTCTGGCTTTATTTAAAACTGTCCAGAAACGGTGGCTGCTCTTGCTGGGAGCAGGAAGTGACCTGAGTAACGTGAACAGTCTGTCGTCAGGGGTTAACAGGACCGCTAGCCACCCTGGAGGCCCGGCTTTGGCCGTGAGAGACGCTCATTCAGGGCAGCTGCCACTGGACAGTCTCTGCCAAGAAGACTGTCAGGCTTTGAGCCACGCTGGCTCTCAGGGACTTCGTCCTTTTTGTTTCCCTATTCTTATTTAGGAAGGTCCTGCCCAAGGGAGCCGGGCATGCAGCTGTGCAGCTGAGGTGGCCCTGGGTGTGGCTCTGGGGTGCGATGTGTCAGATGGGAGGGCCTGTCAGGGAGGCTCGCGACTGGCTGCTGGTTCCGAGTGGGGGCGCAGCCCCGTTGCGCCGTCCTGCAGTGTCCTGGGTCCCAGCCTCCCTCCTCTAGCAGGAGAAGGTGCTTCTACCCCCCATCCTAGCCCAGCTGGACTCCACACCTGCCCCGTGTAGCCCTGTTGCTTGCAGACTGAAGGCTCCCGGTGTTACCCCAGCACTTGCCCCATGTTTGGATTTTTGTAAGTGGTCACTAGGTCTTTATGCATCCAAAGAAGTTTGGTTTGATATGTGGATCTTCCCTGAAGGTCACTTTCCCAAATTTGCTCCTCCTACAGCTGTCCTCTCTTCATGTCTCGGGGAGGCTTGTGGCACTGTGTGTGTGCCCGTCTCACCCACAGTGAAAGCCCGGTGGCCAGGCTCTGAGCTGCCCCCTTCTCTTCTCCTACCAGATGGGCCTGGCTCTGCCCAGCCACCCAGCCTCAGTGCCCTGCCTCTGATGCCCACATGCTCCCCAGGGCCTTTGCTGTTCCTTCTGCTTTAACCTAATGTCACTTTCTCAACGAGGCCGTCCCTTAATACTTAATTTAAGTAATTTACAACCAAACACACAATTACCAACCACACCTCCTCTTGGGATTTGCTGTTTTGATCTTCATGGTTTTGCTGTCTGACATACAAAGGCCAGATCCTTGTTTATTTGTGGAATGACTGATGGATTTTGTCACTAGGGCAACCCTATGAATAAGGGTTTGGACTATTCGATGACCCTCCTAAAGCATCGGCATGATGAGTCTGGGTTTTGGTATGCCTATACGCAAGTCTAGAATAGGTCTCCTCTTTGTCCACGGGTCTCAAAGTCGGTGAAACTTCACTGGCCAGTTTGGAGACTCAAGGAATGAGTAACCCCTGGCTCTTCCCTGTGAGTGAAAAGCTTCATTGAGATTGTGTCTACACTCTCTCTGGAAATGTCAGTGGGAATGAGTCAGGGGCCAAGGGATTGCCGCATGGGGCTGGCCCACATGAGCAGACCCGATGACTCAATCTCCCCCTGTGATGTCACCAGAGGCAGGGATGTGGAAGGATTCATGGGCCAGAGACAACCCCCAACCCCAAAGGGAAAAGTGACTTCAATGCGGGATGCCTGACCCAGGGCAGTGCGGCGTAGGCCAAAAGGTGGGCTCTTTAGGACGTTTCTGTGTGGCCTTAAGCAAGGAACTGTACCTTTATTTATTTATTTTTTAGTTGTAGGTGAACAGAATATCTTTATTTTATTTTTATGTGGTGCTGAGGATCGAATCCAGTGCCTCACGTGTGCTAGGCGAGCACGCTACCACTGCGCCACAATCCCAGCCCCGGAACTGCACCTTTCTGAGCTTGCTTGTATGTAAAGCAGGGATTAGGCGCGTCCATTCTGCAGAGGCTTCTGGAAGGCTGCAGAGGGGCCAGAGGTGTGGAGCCAGTTGGCGGGAAAACAAACGATAAAGGGTAAGGAAGGAAATACAGGCGGTGACTGCAGCACCGAGATGTCATGAAGGAAAGATGCAGAACAGGGGCACAGAGGAGAGGTTGCGGGGAGGCCTGCCGGCCAGGCGGCCCTTCCTTCCCGCCTGGGCAGGAGGGCCCAGCAGGGGCCAGCGGGGCAGCGAGGCCTGCTCACTGGGCTTGTCCCTGGCGCTTGCTCCAGCCCGCAGACCTTCACAGGAGGAGGCGGGGTGTCCCCGGGCAGTGCCGCGCTGGCAAACCACAGCAGGACCCTGGAGGGGAGCAAGGGAGCCCAGAGGGGAGCTTTCTCCCACGTCGCCGGCGGGCGACCTCCACCCCAGGGCGCCGCGTTCTCCGGAGGCGCATGGAGACTCGGAGCGCGCGGCCTGCACGTGGGAGCCCCGCGCGCTGCAGGAAAGGAGCGGGCGCGGGTGACGTCAGCCCGCCGGTGGCGTCGGGTGGGCCTGGGAACCGAGCCCCGCAGGGCGGCTGCGACGCGCGACAGCAGGGGGCGCGAGGTCGCCGCGAAGGTGGCCGCGGGAGCGCCGGCCCTTCCTGACGCGTCGTTCTTTAGATCAGTTTTTAAACATTTTGTTAAAAATATACTTGAATTGCATTTTCAGCAACGAGATCTGTGAATTCATAGACCTCCGCACTGCATTAATGTCCCCTAATATATTAAACACATCACAACTACAGCAATGACAGCGACACTTCATTCAGCTTTAGAAGTACTGGCTCCGCACACCCACCCTGGGCGCGGAGTGTCATGCCCTTGGGTTACGGATAAGGAGTTCCGGGCGCTGGGTCTGTGCCTCCCAGGTGTGCACCTGACGCCTCTCAGGTGCTGCCATGCGTGGAGCTTGGAGCCAGGGCTGGGGACGCGGAGAGGAGCGAGGATTCTTGGATTCTTGGATGCGGAGATTCCTGGTGCCCCACGTGCCGCAGCGCGCAGGCGGCGGGAGGTGCCTTGGGGAGTCAGTCCTTGTCAGGGCTCTGAATGTGCCACCAGTTTCCGGGCAGAGAGACGAGACCCTCCACAAGTTCGCCAGCGGGAGAACACGGTGAGCAAGAGCCCCGCCCTGAGTGTCACCAGGGACGGGTGGAAGGCCCCAGGAAAGGCTGTGGGCCAGACAACTGCCTGCAGTCACAGCAGCACTCCACCTTGGGACAGAAAGAAGAGCCATCCTCCTTCCAGGACCAGGCAGATTCATCTTGAACCTGAGCTGCTGTGGTGAGCTCCATTCTGTTCCCAGCTCAAACTGCCCAGAGATAAACGTCTCTCCTCGCTGGCCTCAGTTTCCTCATCTGTAGAACGAAGGGCTTGGCTCAGAGGCCTTGAAGTTCTTCCCCAACTTTGATGTTATTTTGGAATCATCCTTACAAGAGACTCCCTTCTCTCAGGGAAGTCTGAGTTATTGATGCTTTCTCCAAATTCATCTAATTTTGCTGTCTGGGGCTCTGAGATTTCAGATGTCCTGATGTGTCAAAAGTAGATCAACCCACTAGGATGGTCACTATAAAAAAACAGATGATAAAGAGAGTCCCTCTGGGGGTACTAGAGCCCTGAGATTGCTGGGGGCAGGTAAATTGGTGTAGCTGCTGTGAAAAATGGCACTTCCTCAAAAATTAAAACTAGAAAGTAATGTTTTATAAGTTTAAAAGCCTCCCCATCAATAAACGTGATTTTTTTTGATGATGAGATTACAGGTTATTTTGTACCTCCTCTTAAAAATATTTTCATGTCAGGTGTGGTGGCTCATGACTGTAATCCCAGCTACCGGAGGCTGAGGCAGGAGGATTACCAAGTTCAAGGCTAGTCTCAGCAACTTAGCGAGGCCCTGTTTCAAAATAAAGCATAAAAAAGTCTGGGATGTAGTTCAGTGGTAAAGTGCCCCTGGGTTCAATCCCAGTACCAAATATACGTATGGTCTCAATTTTCTGCTATGAGAAAACATTGTCTTATTTTTAAAAAAAGGATATTTGTAAAGATAATACTAGCCCTGAAGAACAGTAGTGAGGATCAGGATGCTTACTTTCTATTGAGGTCAATGGATGGTAAACACGTAGAAAACACATAAACAAAGAACAGCTTTAGCTATACAGGAAGTCCATCTGGAGACTGACAGGGGGGAAGGGGTGGGTAGGGCTGCTGGCTTCTTATACAGGTGGCCAGCGTCCCAAGACAGAGGAGGTGACAACTCAGCAAAGGACTAAAGGCCGAGGAGTAGCCAGGCATGTGCAGATCTGGGAGAAGATTCTGCCCTTCTCATACTTCCGTGATCCTAGGTTTGGGGTTGACGTTTACCTTGAGGTTGGAACCATGAAGCAATTATGAACAAAGTCCAGCAGGTGGTTGTTGGGGAAGAATGACCTGCCCTTGCCTATGTGGAGGGGCCAAAATAACTCGAGGAATTTAAAAGGGCCTTGGAGAGAACTTCTTCCAGGTCCACAGGTAGGCTAAGCTTCCTACTTCTTTTGCAAACGTACAAACCTGGATATTTACCAGCACCATCGCAGGGGAGAGCTTTAAGTTGGTCCCAGGTTGCAATTCTCAAAATCACCAGTAGGTGGGGGTGAAGGATAAGGAACAGGCAACGTGACTCACCATAGCGATTCAGGCTGAGAGTTAAAAGGAATATTTTTCTACTCTAAGAGAGTGCAGCCCTGAGAAGCTGCCGCAGACCCTGACTGGATGGCAGGCAGTGACAGGGTCAGTGAGCCAAGGGGATCGGCCATTACACAGCTGCACCAGTGGCTACCTGGGGCTGTGGAGAGATCAGAAATCCAGACTTTCATGTAAAAACTCCAGATTTTAAAATGTGCTCACAATATGATGTTTGGTCCAAATAAGCTCTTTCGATGCAGGTCTCCCTGATACCAGTTTTCTGTCAATGGGAAGAGTTATGTGGGCCTCTTGGTTGCACTCAAGTTCCCAGAGTGTGTGGACTGGTGCCTGGGAGGAGACTGACTGTCACCTCCTCTGCCCATTGCCCACCCTGTAATCCAGCCATTCTGGAAAGTCTGAGTTCTCCCCAAGGGGCTTCTCTGGGGTTGCTCAGCTAATAAGAGCAAAGCAGAAGCCAGGGCTAGACCACATGCAGGAGCCAAGGCTAGACCTCTTGCCTCCTTCAGAAGTCAGTGACCAGGAATCGGGAAGCTGCGGCCCTCTTCATAGTGACACCCCAAATGGGAAACACCCCAAATGTCCATGGATTGATGCATGAATAAACCGAATGTGTTCTGTCCACACAGTGGACAGTTCTGATCTGTACCACGTGGACGAACCAGGCTGAGTGAAAGAAGCCAGGCACAGCAGGCCACAATGGTGTGATTCCATGGCGGGGGATGGCAGAGGATGCAAATCAGTCAAGACGAAAGCAGACTAGTGATTGCTAGGGGCGGGGCGATGGGGACAGGGTGGCGATGGGTCAGATTCCTGCTTGTGGTAATGACAAGGCTCTGGAACTCGCTGGTGCAGCCAACCGTCCCACAACACTGGCTGAGCTCGGAAGTTGCTAGAGGTAAACTTTATGTGATGCATATTTTAGCATAACTTAAAAAAAGAAGCTCTTGGGTACGAGGGTAAATCAGACTTTGGACCCCTCTCCCTGGGCTCTCCTATGGAGGCTAGGTCGTGGCTGGCTCTGTTCTAGGATCTCTGCAGATGGGGGCCCATTTCATCCCAATAGCATTATCTGAGTGTAGGCAGTGGCTCAAGGTTTGCCGTGTACAGATCACCTGGGGCCCATTGAAAGCAGCTTCTGATGCAGCAGGACTGGAGCCTGAGGCCTGTCCTTCCCATGCTTTTTTTTTTTTTTCTTTTTTAGTGCTGCTGGGGATTGAACCCAGGGCCTTGTGCATGCAAGGCAAGCACTCTACCAACTGAGCTACGTCCCTAGCCCCTGAGGTCTGCTCTACCTGCTCCCAGGGGATGCTGCGGCTGCTGGTCCTGGGACCACACTTTGAGTACGGAGGGGATTAAGGATGAGTAAACTTTGGCACAGAAATACTAAGTAATTTGGACCGTGGCCAAAGGTCTACATTGCATAAATGGTAAAGTCAACACGTGTAGCTCACTCAGAGTCAACTGAACATGTGGGGGAGGTAGGGAGGGGACAGAGGCCTCCCCACTTTTCTTCCTTCTGGGCCAGGAGTGGTCACATCTTACCCTGTTGACTGTGCTTCTGCCTTTAAAGATGTGAGTTGTCGTTTTTTTCACTGAATTCTTATAACAAACTGTGTAGTCTAAGCATAAAAAAAAGATGGGAGCTTTTCATACAGTATGACCTCTGAGGGCACGGAATGGTTCTCTTGGTGCTCAGTTGAGATGGAAACCTGCTAGGACAGGAGAGGAAAAACTGAACTTTTTGCAACAAACTCTGTAGTAACCTATTAGAAGATGGCAGCCGGAAGGAGCAATTATGTGAACAGACTGTGGTGCCATTTATCCAGTTTGGCACTGAACTGCCTGGTAGCCAGGAATAGTTAGAGTTGTCAGTCAGAATGATTCTGGCTGCCAGAAGGAGGGAGCCCGGCATCAGAGGGTGGCCACTGGGACTTAGAGGAAGCTGGGGGCTGGTGGTCCAGGGCTGGTCTGGTAGTTCTCGGGTATTGCCCAGGACCCAGGTGCTTTCTCTTTCCATTCTTTGGCATGTTAGCCACCATCCTTGGTTTGGTGCCTCAGAGTCACAAGATGACTGCTGCATTTCCAGGCCTCACATCCTCCCAGGACAGCACCCAAAACAGGAAGGGAGGGAGCGGGGAGGCACAAGCTCTCTCCTTGTGCAGTTCTGTGTTTAGTAAGGAGGAAGTCTCCAGGTCCCTGCACCTGAAAGGCACACACACCCACCTCCCATAATTAATTTATCATTAACATACTATGTGTTCATATTTATTTGTTTTGCTTGTTGTCTGACTTCCTGAATGAAATGCAAGCTCCACGGGGTCAGGACTTCTGGCTGTATCCGTCCCTGATGTGACCCCCATGCTTGCAGCAGGACGCAGCATAGACAGGCGCTCACAGACCTCTGCTAAGTGGACGAATGGACGCTGGCCTCTGCCCCCAGCCATGAGGCCACCCTCCTATGAATGATGGAAGTGCCTCTGTCCCCGGCTGAGCCCGTGGCAGGCCGAGTGTGGCAGGATTCTCCTCCAGGGCCTGACCCCTGTCAGGGTTAGTGGGACACCCCTCGACTGGGTCCCCACCCAGGCAGCCCGGGTGCAAGGCAGGCCCCTTCCCAGCCGCTGCACCTGATTGGTGGATTCGTGTCATGTGTCAGCACCCTGGCTGCAAGGGAGGCTGGGAAGAGAAGCGCCACGGGAGATGGCCTGTGCGCTAGAGAGTTGGGCATTCTTCAGAATAAGGAGGATGTTCAGAGCCACAAGAAGAAGGAAACAGAACGGGGTCTCCTCCAAACCCTAGAGATCACTGGTGGCTCAGAGGGAGCAGACTTCAGGCAGCCACAGGCCGTGGGCCGTGGTTGGCAGATGACAGTATTTATAGCAGCGTCAGTGGAATCTCGCCATGTGTCCAGGGACAGACCAAGCCATCTACACACCACGACTTACCCTGGTGACAATGTTGTGAGGCGGGTATTATGCCCAGCATGCCTGTTCTGAAGGTGAGGATGTTGAGGCTCAGGAAGCAGCAGCAGCTGGTGCTCCTCGACCCCCGCATGCTTACGGGGCCTGCTCACTGGGCCCCCTTGTTGACGGCCTTGGGCCCGAGCCAGTGGCCTCCTTCATCTGACCCTGCAGGGCCCTGCAGCTTTGCAGGTGAGTTCCTGTCCCTGTTCAGTCCCTGAGATCTCGGAGAGGGGTGGGGTCCCGCAGATTCCGAGGGTCCAGCTCCACGGTTCTTGGCAGAATCTCTGGTACGAGGTCCCAGCAGCCATAAATTTTAAAAGCCCCCAGAAGATCCCAGCGTGAGCAGGACTGAGAACCAGTGGGTAGCTTCAGGAGGAGCCATAGAGCTAGGCGAGGAAAGTCCTCGACTTCTCCCCGCTCGCTGGCTTGGCTGTGCCCTCTGCGAGAGGCCCCAGGCAGGCTCAGGCAGGTGCTGGTGTGGAACAGCCTAGCAGAGTGGCTGCGGTGGCCGCTGGCCCTCAGTGGGCCTTCCTAGGGCAAGGAGGGAGGAGAGGCAGGAAGAGCTTCCCAGACGGGGGAACTTGGCCAGTGTGGTCAGAGGGGACCCCGGAGGTCTGGACGTGTACCATCAAGGCGTCAGCGCGGCCAGCTGGCCTGTGTGGCCTCCCAGCTCTGCTCACCCTTGCCTGGTGGCAGGACCTCCTGCATGCCCAGGGCTTCCAAGAAGGAAGCAGGAAACGGAAGAGGGAGGCTGGGAGGGGCCAGGCCATGGAGAGCACCCAAGGACACTGGGGGGCCAGGAGCTTCTTTCTGGGACTTTCTCACTGCTAGGCCCCAGAAGCTGGCAGAGGTGGTTGGGGCAGTACCTGGGCTAATCAACCGTCCTTGTTTCTAGTGGACTTGGAGGGCTGAACCTAGGAAGGACCTCGGCAAATCAGGAAGGTCAGTTACCCTCCTAGAAAGTAAGCCCCTCACCTGAAGCCCAGCCTCCCCTGCCTCTTCCCCTGTGTGGGTTTGGACCAACGCTTCTTGGCGGAGTTCACTGTGCGCACTGATCTTCTGGACTCTTACTGAAGTGCAGACTCTGGTCCCCAGGGCTGGTTAGGCTTCCAGGTGGTGCAGGTGTCGCAGGCCCACGGCCCACACCTTCACTAGTGATGCTTGAGAATACCTCAGGCTCACTGAAAACCAGCTGCTTCTGCCCCTAAGTAGGAGAGAGGAGCTGGCAAACACAACCTCAGGCCTCGGGCTGGCCTGGCCGTGAGAGGCGCCTGCTGACTGCCTTTCTGTCCAGACCTCACACACCCCTTGCAGACAGCACCCATCCCGGGCACTGTTTATTTGGTTTGCTTTTCAATTATTTGGTCCCTCCTGCTTGGGTGTCGTGGGTACATTTTGTGTTTTTCGCTTCTCCTTTTATCTCACTTACTTTTCGCCTCCCAGCCGTCTGGGTCGATGTGCAAATGAAAGATAGTCTGGGAAGGTGAGAAGCTTGCTGGAGACCAGCCGGAAAAAAGGCTGAAATTAAGATTCCCCTCCCAATCCCCTCCTTAACAAGTACAGGCAGGCTTATGGAAGTTTCTGAAGGGGCAACATTGGCATTTGAGCTTCTAAGGAATGATATTTTTGGAAACCAGGCATCTGTTCTAGAACCTCCTTCATCCCTGCTCCCTCCCTTTTGTTGATGCTTTAGTAGGATCATTGTGGACGTGGGTCATGTGTCGCATTGGCAAGTTACTTATTCTATGTGCAAGTCCTCTGTAAACTAAGGATAATGACTTCCCTGCAGAGCCGGGTGCGTTAGTCTATTCCTATTGCTGTAACAAAGTACCTGAGGTTGGATATTTTACAAAGAAAACAAATTTATTTAGTTCACAGTTTTGGAGGTTCAGGAGCATGAGAACACATCTCCTGGGCTCTGATGAAGGCCCTCTTGGCTATGGCACATCATGGCAGATGGCATCTTGATGCGAGCACATGTAAGAGGGAGGGGTCACATTGAGATGGGAAGACAGTGGGGAGGGGCCGGGCTTATTTTTCACAACTCCCTCTTGTGGTGAATGACTGGGTCTCAAGAAATCTACCTAATCCCTTCAGAGGGCAGACCCCTGCCCACCACCCATCTGCCACTGGGCTCTACCTCTTAAAGGTTCCACTGGCCCCCCACATGGCCACTTGGAGGACCAAGCCTCCAACACACGAGCCCTTGGGAAGCAAACCATAACCAAGCCACAGCACAGGCGTCCCTGTGTGTCCCCAGACCCACCCTCTTCCCTGAGAGATGGAGTTAGGGGTTGCTCACCGGGTGCCCCACTTTCTGGCTTCTGATTCAGTGTGCAAAGGAGGTACCAGCTAAAGATGGGTATTGGGGAATTTACCACCTGTCCCTCCTGCTCTGGGCTGCGGGCATGAATTTCTCTCTGACTACGGCTCCTGCCAGGCAGACTCCTCTGTCCTTATTAATTTATTGCCTCTCAGATTCAAAGTCACGCTTCAATATCTGCTCTGCCATGATGGAGAGTTCCTGTGAGCATCTCTCCTTCACGGAGAGCAGCATGGTGTGCCTTCTCGGTCGGGGGTCGGGGGCACTGCAGGGACACTGCTGGCTCTCTGCTTCTGTTTTCGTCCCTCACCCACTGGCACACCATATCTGCAGGGTCCGGCCAGTCAGAGCACTGCCTCCTCGTGGCCTCACTAACTGGCACAGGGGCAGGCACATGGTCTAAACTGCTTCTGTCAGAGCCAATCTCAGGAACAGGCAGAAGCTATTCAAAAGATACTATTGGTTTTCCAGATACTAATACTAGATAATAGTTGGATACTAATTGGTTTTCCAGATACTAATACAGGATACTAGTTGGACTTGAACTTTAAGAACATAAGAGTTGGGGCTGCTGCAGCCATGTTGTCACCCTGAGGAGAGAGTCTTGAGCTGCCAGGAATCGCCACAGGGAGCACGAGAATGAAGCCAACACGGTGGGACTTGTGAGAGACAGAGATACCGAGTCCTCCCGAACACCTGCAGCTGAAACCGTGCTAAAAGGCACAAGGACTTCTAAATATCCTGTCTCCCAACCATCTCCCTCACCACAATGTTCTTTTGCCACAAGCCAGTTTGTGTTGGGTTTTATGATATTTGGGAACACGGTGGTCCTACCCAATACAGCGACTTTAGGAGGAGTACGCTTCTTTTCCAGGCATTGACTTCATTCTTCATTTGGTCCCCATGCTGTCCCCACACCGCCCTTGGAGGCAAGTGCCCTCCATTTTCCAGTTGAGAAAAACAGTGCTCAGAGAAGGTGAGTAACCAGCCCGGGGCCACTCAGCTAGTGAGTGGTGGAGGTGGCACCCTGGCCTGGGCTCCAGCCCTTCACACCGTCCCACCTGACCCTAGCAGAGTGGAAGCCTGCCGTCCACCTTCTCCAGTGACAGTGACAGTCAGGGGTCTGGCTGTGCATGGGGGAGGGCAGAGTGCGATCTGGAGGCCAAGCAGTCGTATGGTAATGCTGTCGTGTTCGTTATCTAACTGCTAATGAAAAGATCTCAAACTGTAGTGCTGCCAAGCCCGTGGTAACGAAGTGTGAATGCATTAGTAATCAGCAGCAGCCAGGCAGGCAAGTGAAGAATGTGTGAAGGTCCCTTGAAATACAAGATGAACCGGGCCAAAGCATGTCCCCAGTTATTTTGTGTAAGCTATGACTTGATCAGACCCCTTCTGTGGTTGCTGCTGAGCTCCTGTGGAATAATGAGCCATTGTAACCGTAGTGCTGTTTACTGAGCACTTACTAGAGACCAGAGTGTGTCTGTGTGTTCCGTCCACTTCATTGCATGTCATCCTCATGGCACCCTAGGAGGGTGGACGGCAGCATTCCTTCCCTACAGAGGAGGAACCCGAAGTTCAGGGAGGCTCAGTAACTTGCTCACCAGGGCAGTGACTTGTCAAGGAATCAAACTGCAGATTCTCTGGCTCCAAAGCCCAGGTGCCTTCTGTTTGTTCTGGAACTTGTAACACTTTCTGCTCCTCTAGGTGGTCTTGCTCATAGCAGTGCGTGCCTGCTCAGCGTGGCACAAGCAGGGTTTGAGGACCGACCCTTCTAAAGACAGGTGCCTTGGATTGTATGGCAGATCCATCTTTAAGGGATGCCCTTATTGTTAAGGGCATCTGATAGGCCAAAAAGACAGCTGCTGAAGTTCACAGGACCCTTCCTGGATTTCTAGTTCAAGTTCAAGTGTGTATCAGTTGGCAAAAATAGCAGAAACTCAGCCCCTACTGATTTAAGTGAAAAGAAAATTTATTGGATCACATGCATGAGAGGTCCAGGGAAGGGGACGATTTCAGGCGATGCTGGATCTAGGGGCTCACTGTCATTGGAACCTAGCTTTTCTCTCTCTGTCCCTTGGGTATTTCCTCTGCGTTGGCTCCATTCTCAGGTTCCCATCTCCACACCATTCAGGTTTATATCCTGAGAGAGAGGGAGGGCAATTTTGCTAATTGGTTCTGTAAAAATCCCAGCATTCGATCCAAGGAAGGAGTCCAGAGCTGTGGCAGCTCTAAGGTGTTCCCAAGGACCCAGACCTCCCTGTTTCTGTTCTACCACCCTCAGCCCTTGGCTTTTGTCCTTATGGTCACCTCATGGTCCAATAGAGATGTTAGAGATCCAACAATCACATCTGTGTTCCAATAACAACAAGAAGAGATGGCTCATTTTCTCCCTCTTAAAGGAGCCTTCTTGAAGTCCCCTACCAGGCTTTGCTTACATCTTTCTGGCCAAAATATATTCATCTTGTCACCTTTGGCTGCAAAGGAGGCTGAGAAATTAGTCTATTTTCAGGGTCAGAGTGCCTGGACGAAGTTGGGAGATAAGTAAAGTGGTTGGTTGGTGGGCCACTGGGTTTCCATCCCCAGGAAAGGATGGAAAGATCCTGGGAAAGGATGCCGAGAAGCCTAATTCCAAGGACCACTAAAGCTGGCCCTTGGTGTTGCGCCAGGCCCAGTGGCTCCTCCTCTGTGACGTGGGTCTTGCAAAAAGTGCTTTGGGTTAGAGGTTAAAAGCTGTGACGGTGGATTCCAGCCCCCGTGTGACTGCACACCCCAGCTGTCCCTTGTGCCTCAGTTTCTCCACCTGTGGCCTGGGGGTGGTAATCCCAGCCCCCCGCAGCCTCCTGGCTGTGAGCAGAAGACTGACTTATTCCAGGCAGGGTGGCCATCTCTTCCTGGCTTTCCTGGCGCTGGCTTAGCTTGGCACGCTAGAGGCCACCTGAAGACGCCTGGGAGCCCTCTAGTCCTGGGCAGGCTGGGTGGAGGTCTCCCTAACTACCAAGCGGTGACTGAGCTCATGGAGACGGCTACTGTCTGCAGGGGCAGCCCCGGTGGGCTCAGCACCACAGAAGGCTCTTGCATCTTTCAGATCTGCCGTCCTGCGTCACTGGGTGGCCATGGGGCTCTGGGGTCCCCCGTCTCAGTCTGGCTCCTGGAAGGTGCAGTGGGTGTGGGCTCTGGCGGGTCGTTATTGGAGGAGGACCTGCTCTCAGCAGAACCCCCGTGGGGGCCGAGGCAGGTGCTCTGAAGCCTGAAGGGCCTTGTAGACCCGGCCCCAGGGCCTGAGCACCTGCACCCCACCAGCCAGCTGTGGACCACCCTGGGGTGGGGCCATGTCACCTCCAGGCACCTCTGCTGCTGTGCTTCCTGTCTGCAGATGGAGCTGTGAGGACATGGTGGCTGGGCACTCCCATTGGACAGGACGCCCGGCATCTTCCTCCCATGTCCTCCCTCAGCGCTGCAGGGCTGGCAGGAGAAGGGCTCCTCCTCCTCCAGGGGCTTGCCCAGCCCTCTCAGGGGACTTCTCTGGGATCTCACCTGCCTGGACAGGGTCGCACGCCCTCCCCGTGGCTCCCTGGCAAAGGGCAATGGGTTAACCATGGTTGCGCCAACCTTGAGACGGGGCACATTGAAACCTGGGCCAGCGAGGCCCTGTTGGTGGGGAAGAAGGGGAGCAGCCTTCCTCTGGCCTCCAGCAGTGTCTGTCCCCAAGTGCCAGGTGTGTGCAGCAGTGCCTTGGAGCTCTGTGGGGGTGTGCGCTGGTCTGCTTGGGAGCACCCACCGCCGCCCCACCCCTGCCTGCAGTCGGGGCCAACGCTGCCTTGGCCTTGGGATGTGGGGAAGCTGAGGGCACACCCCACATCGTTCCTGGACCACAGATCTTTGTGTCTGCTTTCAGCAGGGACTCCCAATCCATCCTCTGATGAGAGCAAGATACCACTTAGCAACCTCAGAGGGGATCAGATGGGTGCTGAGGGGCTGGGGCAGCTGGGGTGGCTCCCAGGCAGGGCCCTCTCTTCCCTGTGACCGTCCCCAGGTGCCCTGGTGGACTACCCCTGCAGCTCAATTGTTACGCCAATTGCAAAAGACCCTGGAACTTCTGATCCTCTTTGTGGCCTGTCAGCTGCTATTCGTTCAGCGGCCATTGTGGCCACCTATTAAATGGACTCGTCACTAAGAAGGAATCTAAGGACTTTTTTGGGTCCCACATATCTATAATGACAAATTCTATACATATATGTAATAAATATATAAAATGACATAGCCTCACCCCAGAGCATGGTCCTATCATTCTTCTCTTTTGAAAGCAAGGGCAGTTGGTGGCTTTAGATCTACTTCAACATGAGTTTGGGTGTTTACAGGTCATTTGGGTAACAGCCTGGGCTGTTCTGAAAAGAAAATGGAAAAACAAACAAAAAAACCCAAACCTTCCGGGCTGTTTTATGGCTGCAGACGCTAGCCCCACAGCACCCTTTCAGCCTTTTGATTTGAAATAAAAGGCTATTGATGGAGGCCTAACCCCTCACGATGGAGGTTGTTTCCAAGCAGAAATGACTGGGTACTTGGGGTGGGGGCGGGCTGCCCACCATGGCTGTGGTGTCAGTGTGGGATGTTTCAGGGTTTGGTACAGAAGTAAGGGACTCACTGATGCATTCGCCCAGCAGATATTCACTGAGCATCTACTATGTGCAAGGTGCTGTGCTGGGTGGGGCACTGCTGAGAGGGTCCCTGCCTACATGAAGCTGACCCTGAGTAAGGAGAGTTCACAAGCTAATAAATACATAATGTGTCATTGGGCAGTAAGGGTTTTAGAGAAGGGTAGAGAAAGGCAAGTGGGTTTTAAAACACAGGTTTAATTGCTATTCAAGTATGGCAGGCCCAGCAGGTCAGGAGGTGAGCTCCAGGGAGCAGGTAGCTTGCCACTCAGTTCCCAAGAGGGAGGGGATGCACAGGGAAACAGCGGGGTCAGCTAGGAGGGGGAGGGGTGGGGGCCGGGAGGGCACTGTGGGAGGGCACTGTGGGAGGGCACCAGGCTGAGGACTGGCTCCTTTGGACAATCTTAGAGGCTGTGGGCACAGGATCATCTCTAGCTTCTTGGTACCTCACCCTGGGATGACTAGGGCAGCTGACGGCGGCTTCACGGGTGACAGGAGGTGGTGGGATGTGGCTCTGGATGGGTGGGTTTGCATGTGACAGGCACACTCCAGGCGGGTAGTTTCTTGTCTCTAGGAGCTGGCTGGCCCTGGGAGGAACAGTCCTCGCAGGGTCAGCCAGGCCCCAACCTCCAGACTTCAGAATAGAGAAGACACAAGTCCCTTCCTCTACTGGAGCCAGGTCCCTCGCAGGGGGTGGAGGAAGGCTGGAGGGGCAGGGAGTGCTTGCGGGGACCCTGGGAGGCTCCTGCAGTGACCTGTCCTCACGGGGCAGACTGAGGGCCAGCGAGCCGTCAGATTCCCACCAAGGCTGGACGGGGCGAGGTGAGGGAGGCCAGCGAGGCACAGGTGGGCGGTGTCAGGAGGAAGACTCTTTCTTCTCAGGAGAAAAACAGATGTGAGGCCATCTTAGCAAATGATAATTGGAGTAAAAATAATCTCTGCATCCCCTGTCACCTTGCACGTGTGGGGCGATTTTATTCTCTTGTTCTTTCTCCACAAATTGTCAGCAACTGCAAGGCAGGGGCTGAGGCCAGTTCTGCTTTTTGGTTTGTTTGCTTTGTCCTCTGCTGTTACCACAGGGCCTGGCT
The DNA here is from genome assembly GCA_028644305.1 of Xerus rutilus. Lineage (NCBI taxonomy): Eukaryota > Metazoa > Chordata > Mammalia > Rodentia > Sciuridae > Xerus > Xerus rutilus. The sequence goes on from CM053401.1 coordinate 170,845,467, forward strand.
CGGCACTGGGCCACTGGGCCTCTAGCGATGCCCACCTGAGTTTGTCTCTGGGAGGGGCCCCAGCAGGGGGACAATTCTCTGCCCACAGGCTCCCTCCAATGCTGGTGAGATGCCGGGGTCCCCATCACTGGGTCTGTGCACACCCTGTCCCCTTTGCTTGCCTTGCTGCCCCTCCCCTGCATCCAGGTCCCCATTTAAATGTCACCTTCTGGGTGAATCTTTCCCTGACCCCACCCGTGTAAGAGGCTCTTGTCTACCTCCTCTGGCCTCGGTTACTCTCTGCCAGGTCACCTGCGTTTACCACCATCAGGAATCATTTTCTTCAACTCCCGTGCTCTCTCTCTCTCACTCCCCATCACCATTAGGTCCCTGCAAAGACAGGGGCCTGGTCCCAGATGCTTGCTGCAGCAGGAGGGGGTGGTGTGCCCACCCTGATGCCCTCAGTGGGATGGGGCACTGGTGTGCAGTGGCTCGGGGTTAGGTGGTCATCTGCACCCTGTCCTCTGTGAGCAGAGCCGTCTGGCCAGGATGCACCAGGTGCGGGACACGACCAAAAGGGGTGTAGGCAGGTGAGGCCCAGGCAAGCGAGGACACAGACAGCCCGGTCTTCATTCAAAACCGTGATGCTTTATTCATCGTGGACGTGGGCATTGCTTGAATCCGTAGGAATAATGCACTAAAATACCGCTTGATGGCTGAGTTTTCTGGCTGCCCCTTAGATTCTGTGCCAGAGGCAAGTGCCTGGCTCGCCCCACCTTGGTCCTGAGGGGTCTGTCATCAGCCTTCCTAGTGGCCCACCACGAGTCTGGAGAAGGCTGAGCTAGGTCTTAGATGGGGGATGGCTGTGTGACCTTCAAAATGGCACTGACGTGGGCGACCTGTGGTGGCACCCTGCCCAGAGCACAAACCTCCACACGGAGCCCAAGGTCACCGTGGAGGCTCCGTGGGGAGGGGAGGGAATCCTGCCCTGCTGCGCTTCAGACCTGAATTCCAGCCCCGCTTTCTATGGCTTCCACATGAAAAATGGTTCCCTTGCTAAAAACAGGCAGAAAAGCTTGAAGCTGTAAAAATTGAATCTAAAAGTTGATCCCAGTTTTAGAAGCAGCTGGCTAGGCTGCCTGAGGCTCCCTTTTTCCTAATTGGGGTCCAGGGCCCAGGAACCCACTTCATTGGGAGGGTCAGGGCCTGAGAGCCCCTTCGCTCACCAGCTGAGGTCTCGAATGGCGGCTGATCCCTGCCTTGGCCTTGGACACTAGGAAAGAGCAGAGTCTACAAGACGAGGCCAGAAATCCTGACCACTGTGGCCCCAGCCTCTTCTCCACGCATCCCCCACCTCTGTGCTCTAGGGGGGCCCGAGCCCTCCCTCCCAGCGCTGCCCCGTTCGGGGCTCCCTCCTGCCCCCTGCTGGTGCAAGGCTCCATCTGATGCTGTCTGCTTGGCATTTCCAATCGCCTCTGTACCTCACTGGTACTTTCAAGGAGGAAAAAAGGTCATTCCATAGATCCGAGGTGTCATCATGGGGATGGCAGCGCCTGATCACGGTGACATCCCCCTGGCTGGGGAAGGTAGAGCTAATTAGTTGAAAAACTTACTTTGCAACATGAGTCACTAGAAGCAGGTGCCCGGGGAGCCATTAATGAGGCTCTCGTGACTCGGATGGTATTTCCACCCTGCCTCCCCGCGGGCGCACTGTGCTGAGACAGTGGTGCTCTGGGAGGTGGGGGAGGAGTGAGAGAGCGGGAGGAGGAGCAGGGGGAAAGATACGGAGAGAAAGATGCTCCAAGGACCTTCAACGTTAAAATCCAATACTAAGACAGATGCCTTTCTGAGCTCTGGGCCTCTCTGCTGCTTCTTTCATTCTTACAATGAGTGTGTACTGAGCCCCTGCTCGGCCCCCACCTGCAGAGGTGCCAGGAGCCAGGTTGAGCCATATTGCCGAGTCCCTGTCTGTTGGGAGTGACCAGCTCATGCCAAACCAGCTTGTAGCCAAGTAGCAGAGAGCACAGGAGACAGGCCCAGCCGACGAGGACCAAGCAGGGCAAGGCGAGTGGAGAGGAGCTGGCCTGGGTTCTATGGCGAGTCGGTCAGGGAAGCCTCTGCGGGAGGCTGCAGCCAGGAGCCCGCCAGGCAGAGTTCTGCAGGAAGGGCGTTCCTGGCACAGGGATCCGCAGGTGTGAGGGCCCAAGAAGGGAATGGGCGTGTCTGAAGAGCAGGTGCGAGACCGGAGAGGCTGGGTGGAGACAGCCACGCAGGAGCTGGGAGAGGAGCCAGAGAGGGCAGGGCCAGGGGCCCGACACTGGCTTTATTCTCCGTGTAATGGACAGTCAGTCACCCAGGATGTGGGCAGGGCAGCCTCACCACCAGGCTCATTTCCCAAGTGTGCTTCCTGCTGCTGGGCTGAGGGCGGGGGGGACGGTGGCAGGGCCTCTGGGGTGTGGGATGGAGCACAAAGCAGTGCTGCTGTACCGTGAAGGGGACAGTTTCTGAGTGTGACATGGGTGTGAGGCTCCCTCTGGATGCTGATGCTGGCACCTGGCACGAAGCTCTGACCCCATGAGCTGTGGGGAACCTTCTAGGTGGGCCTGGGGCCCTCTCTGTGCATCATCTACACGACCTGAGCTCAGGGAGCCATTCTGGTTCAAGTGGGTGCTCTGAAGGGCTCTGGGGACACAGAAGGGACTTTGAGGACTTCCATGTGCTTCTCAGGCTGCCCAGCCAAGGGCCACAGCCCAAAACACTGGCCCCACCTGTGTTTGTTAGGATTCAGGTGAGTGGTATAAAGCGTTTACTTTTTTCTAATACTAACACATATGTGGCGTAATAAAGACCTAGACTACGGTTGAGAGAGAATGAAGCGACTTCACCTCTGGAGACAGCGGGCCCATGGGCTCGCGTGTGTCCTGTCAACTGCTGGAAGTGCCTTGTGAACTCTGAGGAACAGGCCTTCAGGTGTGAAAGAGAGGATGGGGAAGAAGGGAAAAAGGATAAAAGGGAAGAGGCACAGGCGGGGATTCAGGAGAGACAGCGGGGCTGTTCTCTCTCCTCCAACCCCGCAGATGAGCGACCCCAGCCAACAGGCCCTTTTACTTCCGGTGCTCTTGGTGGGCTTTGCTCCCTCCCTGGGGAAGGCATTGCTTTCTTTCACTGGTTTCCTTTCCTGGGACGTGTCCACAGGAAGGACAGATGTGCTGCTACTGTTTGTGTTTTCTTCAGGCACCCAGGAAGCAGGTTTCGCTGGGCGTGTTATTTACAGGGTGGACAGAATACGCCACCTCCGGACAGGGGAACAGACTGGGTAGCCATGGCTGGGCACTGCTGCAGGGCCAGCTTCCCTCTCACCCTGGAGGCAGAGGGTCCCAGGTGATGGATGTCCTCCCTGGGGCGTTCCAGGCCATACTGGGAAGTGCATGTGTCTCTGGAGGCTTCTGCGGTGGATGGCTGGAGCGTGGAGCTGCAGAGGGCAGGCAGGGCAGGGGTGTCCTCTGGCTTCAGTTGTCATCTCTGGTGTCCGAGGAGGCACTTCCGAACAAGATATCACTGTCCTGGGACATGCCGCTCAGCTGCGACTTGGTTTTGATGAGGAACTGGGCCCTTCGGAACATCACCCGCTCCTGTTCCTGCTTGAGCTCCAGGTAGGAGCGGGAGAAGGTGTGAAAGATGGAGGTCACCGGGAAGGCCATGAGCAGGATGCCACTGAGGATGCTGCTCAGCGCCACCACCTGGCCAGGGGTGCTCCTGGGCACCATGTCTCCGTAGCCCACAGTCGTCATGGTGATGACCGCCCACCAGTAGCAGGCAGGGATGCTGGTGAACTCGGGGCTGTCGGCCATCTCGTTCTCAATGACATACAGGAGCGGGGCGAAGAGGGCGATGGCCACGCACAGGAAGAGCAGCAGGAGCCCAAACTCGCGGGTGCAGCGGCGGGCCGTGAGCCCCAGCGTCTGCAGCCCCAGCGAGTGGCGCGCCAGGCGCATCACGTACAGGATGCGCAGCGCGCGCAGCACACGCAGCACCAGCCCCACCTTGTCCAGGTAGCTGTTGCCCGCGCCTGGCTTGCGGCGGCCGGAGGCAGCGCCGTCCACCAGCAGCGTGACATAGTAGGGCAGGATAGCCACCAGATCGATGAGCGTCAGCGGGCTGCGCAGGAAGGCAAACTTGCTGGGCGCCTGGATGAACCGCAGGAGGAACTCCAGGGAGAACCAGCCCACGCACACGGACTCCACGATGAAGACGTTGCGGCACATCTGGGAGCACTGGCCCTGGGGGAGAGCGAGTGGTCAGCCTCCCTCCAGGAGGGCCGGGAACCCGTCCCTGCATGCCATGGGCTGCCCACCTGCTTCTCCACGTGGTCCGGCCCGGGGTCCCCTCTAGCTCTGTTCCCACCCAGGCCTAGGGCGTCAGGAGCCATCCCTCACTCCTCATCTCTCCCCAGCCCGGACCTCAGCCCTGACCCCCTGGCTCCCCGCCAGCTGTCTCCCTCATGTCCCTCACCGTTTGGTGCCTTAACTCATCGTGTCTTTGGAAATCTCCTTGGCTCTTCTGGTAAAGCAGCGTTAAACGCAGGCCATTTCTCTCTGTACACAGCCTCTGGCCCAGCCATCCCCCCCCCTTACCTGGACAGCTGCAGTCACCTCCTCCCTGGGCTCGCCCATCCCTGCAGGTACCCAGGGGGATCCTGAGAACATGAGTTGGGTCCTGTCCCTCCTCTGCTCGGCACCCTTGGTGGCTCAGAGGGACAGCCAGAGCCCTCCCTGGACACGCGGGCTCCCCTCCATCTCCTCCTGAGTTTCCTACTTTGCTCTCCCTCCTGGACACCTGCTCTACCTCAGAGGCCTCCTGCTGGTTCCCCTAACACCTTGGATCACCCCTCCAGCCTGGCCTGAGACTCCTTGCCTCCTCCAGCTCTGTGTCCCAGTCGTCACCTCTGGAGAGCTTCTGTGACCCTGTTTAAGCATCTCACTTTTCCTGCACCCAGTCCCCCTTACTCTGCCCCTTTGGTGGACAGTGCTCACACCTTCTCGTAGGCTTGGTAAGTTGCTCATTTGTCACGTGTCTTGTCTGCCACCACCATCCCTGCCCCCCCCAACACGGCACAGGGCGGGGCAATCTGTGCATGCTGCTCTCTGCCTGGACCCAGTGCCTAGACAGGTCAGCATACAGCAGGTGTTTAATACATGGTGGTTATGGGAATGAACAGAAGAAGCTTGGGCTGGAGTTTAGACAGGGTGGGAACAGCTATTGGGGGCCAGGCAGGCCAAGGAGGTGGACTGGGGCCCAATGTAGAGCCCCTCTGTCGTCCCCAGGGGGATTCGGGCCAAGGTTGCCTCACTGAAGCTTTCAAGAGAAGCTGGACATCTGCAGTTTTACGTGGACTCTGGGATAGCTGTTCTTAACTAGACACAATGCTGCCTTCAGTGCTCGGGTCATGCAACACAAAAGTACTGCTGCACGGCCACCACACACGGAGGCCCTCAGTTTATCCCTGGCCTACTGGACAGTGGACAGTCCGCAGAGGACTGGCTCCTTCCTCAAAGGGGCCTTTGGCAGAGAGGAAAGGTGTCAGCATCCCAGCCTAGGGCTCTGTGTGGGTCCTTGGCTGTGCCAGGGTTCTCCAGCTGTTTGTGCTGGGGACATTCCAGTGGCTGCAGATGGGAGCCATATTTGGTGGGGCTTTCAGGTCTCAGTCCTCTGAGGCAGGAAGCCCCCTTCTCCAGGAGGCCTTCCTGGAGTACACCCCCCCCCCCGAGTGGCCCCAGATGCCCGGAGGCCTCTCCCCCAGAGTCCCATTGCATGTGCCTCACACTCATGGGTCACCCTACCTCCCCTGCAGAGCCTGTGTACAGGGGACACTTCAATGGGCACACAGGGAGTGAGACACTGAATCCATTGGCCCCTGAAATAAAGCTGAAAAAGGCCAGGAATTACTTTTAAAAAGGCAATATCAGAAGTTGAATAAAACAGTGGCTTTATTACTATTTTCCTGTTAAAATTGGGATCAAAGTTGTTGGAACTGGCTTCCCACAGGGATAGGTTTCCCATGGGGTGCTCCCCCGCCTCAGCAAGAGTGTATAAATCCTTAGAGTTGCTACTTCCGGCTCACTCATGCACCAGGTACTGTCTCAGTCGCTCCACACAGTCACTCACTGAGTCCTTGCAACACTGTGAGGTAGGCCTGTTCACACCCCCATGGACAGGTGAAGAAACAGGCACAGAGGTGTCCAGTAACTTGCCACCTGCACAGCCAGAGTGTAAAATGGAACTCAGATTCAGGGCCTCTGGCTCTAGCACTGTCCTTTCCGTTCCCTGCTCCTATACTTATCAAAAGTTAATTCTGAAAAATAAAAAGTTAATTTTGGCTGGGCGCAGTGGCGCAAGCCTGTAATCCCAGCACTTAGGGAGGCTGAGACAGGAGAATCGCGAGTTCAAAGCCAGCCTCAGCAACGGCGAGGCGCTAAGCAACTCAGTGAGACCCTGTCTCTACATAAAACACAAAATAGGGCTGGGGATGTGGCTCAGTGGTCAAGTGCCCCTGAGTTCAATTTCTAGGACCAAAAAAAAACAGCAACAAAAAAACAAAGTTAATTTTGGCTGGGCGCGGGGGCGCACGCTGTAATCCTAGTTACTCATGAGGTTGAGGTAGAAGGGTTGCAAGGCACAGCAATTTAACAAAACCGTCTCAAAATGAAAAGGCTTGGAGATACAGCTCAGTGATGGAGCACCCCTGAGCTCAACCCGTAGTACAGGAAAAAATAAAGTTAATTTTTTGACATGGAGCTATTTTCTTAATACCCTTTAAAAAATTCACCATGCTTTAAAAAAGTGCCAGCAACCCTCTGTGGTTATAAATGCAATAGCTATCGCTGCTCTCTCCATAGTGTCCGTATGTGGAAAGTCTTCTCAGGGTGAGTACTTCTGACATTGTTAGAGACTTCATGGAAAACACTTAGCACATGCAGGATATACAGTCAGTGCTCAATAAATGCTGGCTGGCTTATTTATGTCCCGTTCACACCATCAGATCTATTTCTCAAATATCTATACAGTTTGAGCCTCTTCGAGACCTTCTAGTTTTTCTTGAAACATGCTTCCAGAACCTTCATGTGTAGGGAAGGGATCACAACTCAAAGACCCACAGGTCCCAGGCACGAGGAAGCTGACTAGGGAGGACACCCGCTGTGAATTCAGCTCCACCAAGAGCTGCCATATGAATTGCAGGCCAAGGGGCCCGACCTTTCCAGTTTCATTTTTGTTTTGTAGTGCTAGGGATCAGCCCCAGGCCCTTGCACATGCTCGGCACGTGCTCTACCACTGAGCCACGTTCTCAACCCCTGACCTTATAATTTTTAGAAGTTAAAAGTGTACTGTTATATGGAACCCATTACTTTGAAATGTTGGCAGCCAAAGGAAATTGTTCAGGAATGTCGTGCAGCCCAGTCACATCCTTCTGTGGAGTTC
>CM053401.1:170853421-170888268 GCA_028644305.1 Xerus rutilus
GTGTGTCAGCTGGTAGGGACCAGGTCACCAGAGCTGTGGCCAAGGCCAGAGGCAGAATCCTGGCCTGTGCCAGCACCCAGAGCCAGCTGAAGCTGCACCCACATCAGGCCCAAGTGGTCAGTAGAGCCAGACACCACAGGGGGGTGTGGCAGGCGCACAATATCCCTCAGATGTGCACGCCCTGCTCCTGCTCTTGTGGTCCCAATTCACTAACTTCAGGGGCCAGTGAACACATCTAGTGAATTCGCTCCACTACACAGCAGCGAGGGACGAAGACCACAGATGGCATTAAGGCTGGGACTCGCAGGACTCTGTGATTAGGAGATAATTTTGGGTTACCTGAGTGGACGCATGTGACCACAGGGTCCTTCTACATGGAAGAGGCAGGCAGAGGAGAGTGTCAGAGGACGTGGTATGAGATGGCTGGACAGTGAGATGGAGAGGCCAGGAGCCAAGGAACGCGGGTGGCCTCTACAGGCTGGGAAAGGCAAGGCCATGATCCCCCAGAGCCTCCAGGAAGGGCATAGCCTTGCCAACTCCTGAGCCGAGCTCAGCTAGACCCACTGTAATCCCCGGCCTCTGCCCTGTAAGATCTTCAGTCTTGTCCATCCTCAGCCACTTTGTGGTAAGAGAAGTAGAGTTCAGGGCATGGCTGAGATAAAGCTGGCCCTCCTCGCCTGGGGACAAGCTGCTGACTACTGTATGTGGGGATGCAGAGGAGCCCACTGGCTTTGAAATCAGGAGACCTGGGTTCAAGGCAGGTGTTCTGGCTTTGGGCAAGGTACGCTTTACCTCTGAGATTTGGTCTCCTCATCTGTAAAATGGGGATATGAACAGCTCCTTGAATCATGGCAAGGACAGAAGCCGAGGACATGCCTGGCCTGATGGCTGACACACAGCGAGTCCTCTAAGGACGCCTGTTATCTAATTATTAGCTATGGGAAGAGATTGTGGTCCACCCTCACCCACCAGCCAAGGTGTCTCCTATGGCCCGATCCACTGGGATTTGAAGCCAGCATCATCTGCCCCAGAACCCATGGCTGGGGAATGCAGCCTGGTGCAGCCCTCTGGGAAAGCCACCGAGCGGTACTAAGGAAAATGATGACTGCTTCTGTTGCCCTGTGGCCCGGGAATCCTACTCCCGATTCTGTTCCCCAGACTCACACCTGCGCTGTGGCCAATGAAGTTGATGTTAAATTATTTGCACTTCAATCTTTGACTCAGCAGTTTGCTTCTGTGAAATCATATCTAAAAGAGCAACAAAGTAGGAGAATGTGGTTCTTTGTTGCCTGTGGCACTAGGAGGTTCCCAATGTCGGTCCCCAGGAAGTAGGGACGCGGATGCATGGCTCACAGCAGACATAGACTGTAGATCCTGCACATTGCTCAGGGAGTACAAGCAACGAATGAGATGGGGTGTCGTAACATATTTAGGTCTTAAAAACATGGAAGCGAGTGCAGAGAGAAATAAGTGCATAGCACTCTATTTATGTAAATGAGCACACACACATTACATATTTTATGAAGACTCAAGTACATTTGAGGATCCCTGTCAACCACTTGGAGGGTGCCTGGCGATCGGAATGAGGAGAAAAATGAGTGCAACAGGACAGGCTGGCACAGGCCAAGGAGGAGAAGCCGGGGGTAGACAGGCAGTCCACACCACTCTGGGCGAACTAGGTTCAAACATAAAAATGAGGAGCAGGACCTCTACCAAGCTCCCAGCTTCCGGAATGCCCCGGGGTCTTTCCTAGACCTCCTCAGTCACAATGCCTGAAGGGGAGGCCCAGGAAGTGGCGTTTTTTGAGAGGCTCTGTTAGCCATTTCAATTACACTGAAGTTCCCTCAGAAGACAGAGGTACAGAGAATGCCCACAGGAGCCTAGGGCTGCAGGGGCAAAGTCTGCTCTGGGCTGGGAGGAAGCACCTGCCCCCTGCCCCCTTGCCCAGCCGCTCAATCCCCTGGGAGTTCTGGAAGGCTCTTGGGATTTGAAGAAATTTCTGCACTGGAGTCACCTTGACCAAATTCTCCTCCCAGAGGCCAGAGATCCGGCACGCCCCATGCCATTTCCTGTCCTTTTGAGAAGAAGGATGGGGCTCACAAGCTGCAGTGGAGGCGGGGCACACACTTCCAGAGACAAAAGATCACTGAAGACATAAAGTGTCCTGAGAGGCAGCCCCACCGGGAGCTCAGCACATGACTGAAGGTCAGGTGCCTGGGGGGCAGACTGGGAGAGACAGCATGGGACAAGGTAGCTACCGAGCTGCCCACTCCCAGAGGCACTGGCCTCTTGGAGCCTTCTCCTCCCCTACAGAATGAGGCTGGGTGCTCGCCCTGCAGGACTACGAACAGGGTCTGGTGGATGCAGCTCTGCTGCAGGTGTTAGTGGCATCACCTGACTTCCCATCTCATTGCCATCTTCCATCAAGGACATAAATGGTTCTACGAACTGGCAGGTGCTGAGCCCACCTGCTCCAATACCTCTTGGGTCTCTCCAGGGCTTCAGAACCCCCCCTCCCCAGCCCCCGCCTCTCTGGCCTCCATTCTTTGGTCATGCGCTTCCCTTCCAAGGACCTCTTGGCCCCTCTCCTGAGTGCCAGCGGAATGTGGAGAGCGTTACACGCACGGTGTCATTAATAGCAGCACTCTGGCCTCTCTGCTGCACATGCAGGGCCAGGCGCTGTGCTAGGGGACTTAATTTTTGCATGAACCCCTGCTTTTCCTAAAGGGTAGATCTTATCAGGAATGCTCCCATTTTTCAGATGAGGAAATGGAAGCTCACGATGGGTGATAAGTGATGAACCCAGAGTCAAATTCCAGGCCAATCCTCTATTTTTTGGGGGGGTGTTACTGGGGCTGGAGCCCAGGGCCTTGTGCATGCTAGGCAAGCTCTCTACCACTGAGCTTTGGCCCCAGGTCTCCTTAAAAATTTTATTGTGAGACAGGGTCTCACTAACGTGCCCAGGCTGGCCTGGGACATGTGATTGACTGGGCAAACGTCTTCATTCCCGTTTTGTGTTTGCACTAGGGCAGAACAGGCCACCGGCAGAGTCTCTGCTTTGTCAACTCTGGACTGCAAAGCAGAGGTGGCGCTGCAGGCCACGGGCCCAGGAACGCAGGCAGCCTCTCTGTGCTGGCCAAGGACAGCTTGGCGGCTTCTCTGAAGACACTGATTTTAGCCCAGTGAGGCCCATTTTGACTTCTGACCTCCCCAAACTACAAGATGCTAAATCTGTGACGCTCGAGGCCACTAGGTTTGTGCCCATGTGTGACCAGGGACCACACCCGAGGCAGCTTTCCTAAAGAAAAGATTCCTGCCCTCAGCTCCGGGGGGGTCTTACTTTCTCCCCCACTCCAGCTTCTCAACCTGTGCCTTTCCCTAATCCCAGGAGGGCCTTAGGGACCCCTTCGGTCTCGCTGCACACTGCTCTCCCCCTCACCCCGTGTGTGTCTGCTGCTAGTGTGGCTCCTCCATGTGTCAGGATCAGGGCTCCAGGCTGGGCTGGTGGGTCATGAATGCTACCTTCATCCCCAATTAAGCCACTAATCAAAACAGATGCAGCCCTGAGCCTGGCCCCAGTCCTGGCATGCTGGACTCCCAAGAGATGCTGTGCTGCATGGGGGACGTTTCTTAGCCACGTGCTGGTCATCCCTGTCACAATCCAAGCATCCCAGATCTTGCCTCCTCTGAGCTGGGTCCCCGTCCCCAGGGAGATAATGTGCTGGGAACTGGGCTCTTCTCTCAGTCCTTCACTTGTCCCAGTGCAAAAAAGGTGCCAGAGCCTCCCCTATTAAAAACACAGGCTGCCTCTGGAGCAGCCAGGCGCCACTGCTGGTAAAGTAACACCACACGCATGTCTGTCTTGTCCCAGGAGGTGTTCGGGGCCGGAGCCAGAACATCTTTTCTATTTGTTTCTTTGCAGCTGGAAATTTGGGTACAGAGGCCTGAGCAAAAAAGCAGGGCTTGGGGAAGCACTGGGAACCTCCGGCCACCAGGCAGGGAGATACCTGCTGGCATGATTCCTCAGGGAAGTTGTGAGACAAAAGTCGCCACGGGGCAGGGGACAATCATAGGCATATCAGATCCTATCTGTAGCAAATGCATGTCATGTGCTGACTTTGTTCATCAAGTACAATCTGCTAGATAATAAAAATGGCCAACAGTGACTGAGTGCTTTGCCGACAGATCTTGCCTCCGGCTTCTTATGAATGCTGTGTAGTGGGCTTACCAGCCGCCATCTCCACCCAAGGGCTTCATTTTTGGGTTTAATGAATCGACCAAGAGTGGATTCCCAAACTCCCTACACCTCTGGCAACCAGAATAACTATCGAACATGAGGAAAGGGGTGTAGAGAAGGGATAGCCCAGTGTAGACACCACATCGGGTCCTGGGGCTGAAGTCCCAGACCTGGTGTGAGTCACTAGCCCCTGTATTCAGGGCACATCTCTGTTCTTCTGTTTCCTGAGGCAGTTCCCTTATCTCTGGCCAGAACCCAGCTGTGTGTGAGAATTCAAAGTAGCTCCCGGATCTGCCAGCACCAGGTTCCAGGGCACCCACAGCCTGGCTTCCCAAGCCTTGGGAGAAGAATCAAGGTTTTCTGTTTCCAGTGCACAGCTCCCTATGGGTTTGGAGTGTGTCCCTGGGTAGGCATTTTTCCACTGGAATGAGCTGGCTTAGAGCATGACGGATAAGAGCTATCCCCAGGGGCCATGGCTCACCTGACTTTCAAACACACCTTCCCTCCCTTTCCACTCAGCAGGTACCTCTGTAAAGCTCCAAAAATCAGAAGTCAGAAGATACGGACAGAAGCCCTGGTCCTACAGAGCCAGAGAAACCCACCCAAGGACCAGGGTATGCCCTGGCCAGGAGCCCACCCTATGGACCCAATCTCCAGCAGGGCCAAACTTCAATTAGAGGCGATGGTGGTGAGGCTCCCCAGAGTGACTTTGTGGGGGTATCAAACACACCCTAGGGAAAAAAACCTCTGCTCGGATTCATAAGGCAGGAGCTCCTCCCTCCTCTCACCCCCTCCCCCTTAGCTCAGGGTGTCAGCAAAGTGGGTGTCTATGTGTCTGTCTCCCTCCTCCCATCCACCTGGGTGACTGTGGTGCATGGCACCCTTTAAGCGCTTAAGAAGGTGCCTGCTGAATGCACAGCGTGACTACAAACCCCACTGGTGGCTGCCTGCTTTCAGCAGCTCCATTATCCCAGCATTTCTCGCCCTCTTACCCCATTATCCCCTCCCTTGAGGAGCTTTTCAGAGACTTTTTCTTCTTTTCCAAGAACCCATTGGACACCACCCCCATTTCCCCCACCCCCGTTGAAGAATAAATGCATTAGATGAACCACATTTCTACCTATAAACACGGGCTGCTGCAGTTGGTCACCCAGCAGGTGACTTCCCTATTTCTCTTAGCTACAGGAAGGCTGCCCCCATCGCATCCTGTCCCCACTCCATCCTCTTGCTCACTGTGCTCTCCCCAGCACATTATCTCACTAAATGTTTATTGACTGAGTGTTGGGCTCTTGGTATGGTGAGCTGCCCACAGTAACTGCTCAGCCAATCTTTGTTCACTCTGTGATGGAATGAATGAACTCTTCCCTCCCCGTCCAATGACTCCAATCCATGCAGGCTGAGCCCCTCTCCAGTATGGAACTCCAGAGGCTGAGGAGACCTTCCCTATCATATTCTAGGGCTTCCTGTGAACTATCGCTATCTCCAGCGCCCAGCACACAGTAGGCGCTCAATAATCGCTCATTGAGCTCATTAATGAATGATTCAATAAGGCCCGCCGCCGGCGGGAGTGCTCCATTCGGTGCCTGTAGATGGACTGAATGAACCAGTGACAGACGCCCCTCCATCCCAACTCTCCCTCTTTCCGGGATCGGGCGAGGCAGCCAGAAACCTCCGCCTCAGGATGTGCGCCCCCACCCCACGCCGGGGTCACGTTGGCGAAGAACGTCCCGCACTTCGCATCCGGGGGACCCCTGGGTTGGAACCGAAGCTGCACCCGCATCGCAGCCATGGCCAGGCGCGCTCCCTGCAGCCACCCGTGGCTACTCGCTGGTCCTCGGTCGCCCCAGCCTCCCTCCCGGCGGGTTTCGAGGCCCCCGCAGGAGAGTCTGAGGCCACGACCACGTGCAGCTCCCCTAAGCCCCAGCGTGCGGGCGCCGGGTCCTGCCCGCAGCTCCGCAGGGTCCGGCGAGGCTGCAGCGCGCAAAGTTCCCACCTCAAGTTCCCGTCGCGGGGTCCCTGCCTCGGAGTTGGCCTGGCCACCGCTACCGTCCCCGGTGCCAGCAGGCTCGGGACGAGGATGCAAGAGGGGGCTGGAGGCCGCGGGGGCGTCCGCTCTACCTCCCGGAGCCGCGGCCAAACTTCGGCCCCGGGATCCGGCTCGGCTTCTGCTCTCGGACCCAGGGCCACCCCGCCTCCGCCTCCTGGTCCCCGCCGGGCTCCGAGTGCGCCGGGAGCGCGGCGCGCCGGCAGCCGAGGGAGGGAGCGGGCAGGAGGCGGGACGAGGGAGGGGACTGCGCGCGGGGCGGGGAGAGTGGGCGGGGCAGGCGCGCGGCCCCCGCCTCGCCCGCAGTCGGGACCGCGGCGGCGCCACGCCAGCTCCGCACGGCCGGCCGCGCGGGTCGCCGCCGGTGCCTGGGACCCGGGCCCTGCGCTCTTGCTGGGGCAGCGCGCCGTGCGGCACGTCCCGCCTGGCCCCGGACGGCCAGCGCTGTCCCCCGCCCTCGCTGCTCCTCGCATCCCCGCCGCCTGCAGCCTCTGAAGTCCCCGAACTCCGCTGCTGGGGGGCTGCGCGCTCCAGGCGGCTCGGCAACCTCTTGGGGTCGCGCGCCACGTCACGTGCTTTCCCAGGAGGTCCAAGTGCCCCAGCCGTGGAGGGTCTCGGGCAGCACTGCCCAGGGTCTGCCCGGGCCACATCCTTGAAGTCTTCGCCTTGGGCTGCCCTGCGGGCCGCACTCTGCACGCCCTTCCACATCCTGGGCGCCCACGCCCCCAGTCTCCTGCCTTTCTCTGCAGGTCCTGGCGCACCACTGTCCTTGACGTCCCCTGTCCAGGCGTCCGTCCGCACCGCATCCCTGCAGCCCCACACTGGCTATCTGAGCAAGCTTCTTTCTACCGGGGAGCCGCAAGCTCCGTGATGTGTGCCTTTTCCTCGGTTGCCCTTGGGTCCTTCCTGCCTCTGAGGCCCGGGACTGCACGCGCTTTGCTGCGTCCTTAGAGATGGCAGGTCATACGTGTCCCAGAGAGATCCATAGGGTGCAGCCCGCACTCCCAGGCCAGCGTGGGCGCCTGGATTGGGTCTTGAGGTTTCAGGGTCCTGCACTGGCGCAGGCAGCCGCCAGGAGGTCTGCCTTGCCTCCTCCGGGTTTGTAGGGGTGCGCACAGCGGCTGGGGTTGGGTTGGAGGGTTCTGTCCTAGGAGAGTGTGCCACCCTCAGAGCCAGCCTTTAGGGTCCCTTGTGTGGCGCTTTACTCCTTTTCTTTCTGTCTCTACCATCAGAGAACCCAGAAAGGAGTGCACAACGCCTGCTGGGGAGTTGGGGTGACTGCTCTTTTGGGGGCTTCACTTAGAGAAGGAGGGTTGGCATTAGCCCTCAAGAGTGAGCGCTGGCTGCACGCTGCTAGGCAATGGTTGGGGAACTCAGGACAGTCTATGGGATGGATGTGATCTGGTGGTGTGGAGACAGCCAGCCAGGACAGGTGAGGAGCTGGCCCCAAGAACTCCCCTTCCACTGGGGAAGAGGCAGGAGCTGGGAATGTTGAAGTGGCTCAGTTGTGATCTGTGGGGGTTAGGGGACAGGAGCCAGAGCAGAGGAGAGGTGCGCAGCCAGGAGACAGACTGCTTTAGATAAAATAAAGAGGGGGGACTCTCCGCGGAGTGACCATGCCATGGAGTCCCCAGCAGGAGGGAAAAGCTGGGAGGAGACCTTGCTAGGTGGACAGAACGAGAAAGTCAAAGGCCTGTAGACACAAGAGGGGGTGCGTGTGAGGAATGGAACCCAGCTCGGGGAGCTGGGGAGGGGTCTTGGTGTTATGGACCTGTGGACCGAGAGCACCCTGCACCCTGAACTCGCTGGGTGAGGCCCTGCCTTCTGTTCCCCCCTGGGGACTGGTGCTTCTGTCTTTCTAACTTGCTCACTGTCAATGTCCCTGCTGAGCATCCAGCTCCATGGGGCAAACACTGTATTCCTTCCTTTGTGGCCACCACCAGGGCCTCAAGGATCTGCTCTTTGTTTAGGATTAGTGGGACCTTATGGCCACCTCTAGAGAGGGGCTGTCCCTGGAGGCTGGGCCTATCAGAAGTCATGCATGTGAGTCAGACGTTGGGGTGACGTGCAGACAGAAGGCTGGCCACACTGTGGAGACCATTAGTAGGGACAGCGCCTCCCTTCTGCCCTGCCTACCCCGCACGGACAGACACGTGCTCAGGAGTTCAGTTACTGCCTGATCTTCTCCCTGACTGCTAAACAATGTCCAATAAAATCCTTCTAAATCCTTTTAAGGAATTCCCTCTTTGCAATCCCTCCCTCCCTTAGAGCCTTCCAGATTTTCAGCTCTTCATATCTTCATTTCCCTCCTGAGAAGCATCCGTTGCCAAGCTGTCGCCTGGAAGTGGACGTTGACAATGCCTGAGACAGCTTTCTGAAAAGACGACGGGAGCCATGGGTGCTTGCCGAGTCCCTCCTCAGTGCCAGGTGGCCACTGGGTGATTGGTAGACATTGGAGTCACACGGGGCCTGTGGGTGGGCTCCGGCACACAGACCTGCTTTAGTTGTCTCTGTTGGGCAAATACTAAAATAAAAAACTTACAAGAATTAATTGCTAACCTTTAAAAATCAGATTTCACATAAAATTTTTAACTTTTGAAACCCTGAGAGATCTGGCTGACATTCTTTACCTGAGTAGTGTGCTTTGCCACATCATGTCATTTGAGTTACCACCAGGCCCCTCCAGCCAGAGGTGATGACCTATCGTCTTGGCAAATTGTCTAGGGTCACATGGTAGATGGCAAGCAGCATCTGAATGATGGCCTGTCTGACCCGAAAGCCTGCTCACCGCTGACAAACAGACTATGGTGAATACCAGGGGCAGGAGAAGATGTGGTGTCCTGGCCAGAGGACACACCTTAAAAGGAAGTCGCTGTCAGCAGTGTGAGAATACATTCTCCTTCTCATCCATAACCAGCTGTCAGCAAGTCAGAAAGGCCTGGGTTGTTTTTCCATGGCAGCAGGGGTTATCCACAGCACGCTATATTTTTTTATCCATTTCCCCTTGAGATGAAAAGGCTTAGATTTGATTAGAGTTGGGGGGAGTCCGTGGAGAGGGTGGAGGGTGCCCTGGTCCTTGTTCAGAGTCAGTCTTCCTGGCAGGGACTTTGCTGGGCGTGTGGGTACAGCTTTCTGGAAGGAAAGTGCTGGTCTCTGAGTCAGGTGGAGTGAGAAGGGGCTCGGGGGCCCTTACCTTGCTCTTTCTTCCACCGTCTGCTCTGAGAGCTCTGTCCCCTTTTCCTTTAAATCCAGTCCCTTTGCTGAGAGTCATCTTCCCATGGTTTCCACATGATCCAGGACTCAAGTCAGTCTCTTGTCACCCTGAGACTCTTGGTCCCAGCTGGGACCAGGATGCAGAGGTGAAGTTGGGGTACACAGAGTGTGACCTCCTTTAGTCTTTCATTTAAAATTTGATATTTTTCTCATGGACATTTTTGCATTAATTTTGATCTTTTTTTTTTTTTTAAATGTCACATCAAGTATTATTGCTCTCCTTGCCGAGTCTTTTGGCATTCTCTTAAATCTTGCACTTTACGCACCTGACCTTTTTGAAAAGAGCTCTGGACTGGAAGTCAAGAGACCTGGGTTCTGGTCCAGCTAGTGCCACCAGCCCAGCTTTATGACTGGACCCAGGTTCCTTTGGTACCTTGAGGCGCTCAGCTCAGGGAGAAGCTCACCCATCCAGCAAGTGTGGTACCCGACTCTCATTTTGATCCAGGAGGCCTGCAGACCTCTGAGGTAGTGTACCTTGTCCCTCTCTTAGGGGTTTTGGGGGTCAGTTTAGGTCTTGCTGACCCAGCCATTGTGTGATGTCCCTCGCTGTCCTTTTCTTGGTACTCCATGCGGGTGTTTCCTCTGTGCAACAAAACCTCTGTGGTTGCCGTGTGCAGTGAATATTGATGCCCAGGTTGATTTCCCTATCCTGAGGGAAAGGTCAGTTTTGGAAGTGTGGCGGGGCACCCTGTTCTCTGATGACTTGCTTCTTGTACTTTGATTTCATTCACTGGATCATTTGACAGGCATTCGTTAAGCACCTTGGATATGCCAAGCACCGAGCAAGCACTTGGTGTACCAAAGACAGCTTCGCAGCCCTGCAGGAGCTGCTTGCTTTCTGGGAGACTGCGGAAGCAGATCCGTGCGCCGGGGGCAGTCTGCACAGGTGGGGACTTCAGGTAGAAGCACCCATGTCTAGAGAACAGTGCGCGCGCTCTCCGTGGCCACCAGCCCCAGCAATGCACAGTCACCTTCCCAACAGAATCTCCTCCAGAGAGTGCTGCGGTGTTGCATTTGGGATTCACACTCGCAGGGGTGGAGCTGAGTTAAAGCTCTCAGTTCCTTAGACTCCCTACCCCTCTGTCTCTCCTGGGGATGGTGGTTTGCTCCTGAGGTTTTCCTACTCCCCAGAACCCCTAAAGCCCCTTCCTGCATTCAGCTTCCCCCTGCTCTGGCCCCAGGGCGCCACCCTCCCCAGCCTTTAATAACTAACAGGTGCACGCCTGGTGCTGCTTGATTAGGAGCTCCTGGGTGCTTCAGTCCAGCCAGGAGTTTCTGGTTCTTGCAGGGAGAGGGCATGGGCCCGAGAGTGTCCTGACCCCTTGAGATATAGATATCTATGTGTTCAGATTGGCTGGACCAGAACCATGAACCAAAAACCTCTTTTCTTAAAAACAAAAAAACAAAAAAAAAACCTCTTTTTTTAAACACATACCCAGCCTGTAGTATTATGCTGTGAGCCATAGAAAACAGTCCAAGGCACAGATCCATCTTGTCAGGACTTCCACGTTTTAAAAGTATTGATTTAGTTGCCAATATTAAAAATCCAGGAGATTTTCATATGAAAATCTAGATTTCTGGTTTCCCTTAAAAACTAACAAAGACATACCAACTCTGAACCTGCATTGCTACCTGGTAAAAACTGGCTAGAGCAGCTGGTGGCTTTCTCTTATAAGTGTGGCATGGGCTCTCCCATTCGCCATACTCCTCACCTCTCCTTCACGTACCAGTTCCAGCCTTTGTTTTACAAATTAATTTGTTTTTTTAGTACTGGGGATTGAACGCAGGGACACTACCACTGATCTACACCCCAGACCTTCATATTTTTATTTTGAGACAGGACCTTGCTAAGTTGTCCAGGCTGGTCTCCAACTTGTGATCCTCCTGCCCCTGGGATTACAGGGGTGCGCCACTGTGCCTGGCCCCTGGGCTCCCTGTAAGCAGCCACATTGCCTGTGTGGCCCCTAGAGGCACTGAGAGCTTCCCTTCCACTTTTGAATTTCTTAAGAGGAGAGAGTTCAGCAAAGCAGTGCCTGTTGGCAGTTACTTAGCATGGCTCAAGGGGAAGGAGGTCGTGGAAAAGGGCACCTGAGTGCCTGCGAGGACCCTTGGGTGGATGGGGTGGTATGGATGGGGACTAAAACTGATGTTTGAACTCTGCTGGTGTTTGTGACTTTGCCTATACATGTAGAGGTATCTTTAATGTGAATATAAAATAATTCATTTATAAAAATCATCGAAGCTGGGCACAGCAGTGAGGCCTGGAGCCCCGGCTCCTTGGGAGGCTGAGGCAGAAAGATTGCTGGAGTTTGAAGTCAGCCTGGGCAACACTGCCAGGCCCTGTCTCTTTAAAAAAAAAATCTTACTTATTGCAAGCACTTACCTTGTGGCAGACCCTGTTTAAGGTTTTTTTTACATTGAATTCTGCAATAACCTCACGTGGTGGGTGCTGTTATTTTCTCTGTTTTCAGGCCAAGGAGAATGAGGCATAGGTAAATAACGTGCTCAGGATTACAAAGCCAGGAAACAAGAAGCTGTGATTGCGATGTGGATGGAATGACCCTGGGCCCTGGGCTGAGCAGCAGGACCCTTTCTGTGCCTGGCTTCCTCCCTCCCCAGGTTGAGGCAGGGTGGCTCCTCTGCTTTGCTCACTTCCTGGCCAGGCAGGCTCCCCCACCCCCCAAGGAGGAGTGTGCCCTGCTGGGGTTTTTCCTGGGCCTGGGCCGTGCTGCAGGCTGTTGGTGTGGAGGGGGCACTTAGGAGGACGGGCTGGGTGGGGAGCACAAACAAGCAGCAGCCCTTCCTGCAGCCCAGTGGATCCCAGAGGCACAGGCCCGTGGGGGTCCCAGCACGAGCTCGCTGCCCGTGTCCCCGACCCGAGGTCAGCGGCACTGCTTTAGCATCCTGCACTGCAGTGGAAGATTTTCAGTCCCCTCGTTGTTACTTAGCATTGCTTCTGGGCTTGGTTCCCTCTTATTTCATTTTCATCTGAAATCCTGAGCTCACCCTCCTCAGCAGCTGACGGGACCATTTATTTCCCAGGCTGCAGCCAGGGAGGACTGGGAGTTTTTGCCACTTGTTTTGCTCCTGCAGACAGGGAGGAGACAGGAGGACATTTGCATTTGGCAGCAGCAGAGTCACCAGGGCCCTGGAGCCTGAGATACATTTTGTTTGGCCCTGGAGGGCACTGCCTGGTGGCCTCTGTCCCTGGGGTCTCAGAATCTTGAGAGAGTGTGGTCTGTGCTCTGAACTTGCCCTGTCAAGTCTTGGTACTTGGAGCAGTGCCTAGAGCCATGTTGGCAGAGCCCAGAGGATGCAAGGAAGCAGCAGCCTGGAGTTGTACAGCAGGTGACTGGCAGAAGCAAAGCTCCCGCCTCCCAGGCTGTCCCTTGTACCTTGCCTCAGCCTTCCTCTTTAGAGTCTCAGGAGGCCACATAACAAGGGCCCCCTCCCTCCATACCACCGCCTGGGAAGTCCCTCTGCCAGCCTTGCGCGGGCTGCTCCCTTCTCCCCTTCAGGTCTCAAGCCAAATGTTCTCTCCCCAAAGAGACCATTCCAGACCCAGACCCGGGGCCCTTGATTGACAGATGTTGCCACTCTGTCCTGTCCTCTGTTGTCTTGTCCTTGGAGCTCTGACACGTTCCTGAAGTGATGTATTGGGATTAACTTGCACACATTTTTGTCTTTCCCTCCAAAATGCAAACCCCACCAGGACAGGGACCCTGTCTGTCTTATTCAATGGTCTCATCCAAGCACCTGGTACACAGGGGATGTTCACTAGCTCTGTATGGAATGAGGGGACGGACCTGGCCAGATGCAGCTCAGGGACTTCTGATGATCCTCAAATAAGAAAATGATTTTAGTAAGCAATGAAAGTTAAATGCCTGTAGGATCACTTCCATCTACTTAAGGTTTTATTTGTGGGGAAATAAGTCCACTCCAGCCAATGCTCCAAGGTCATGTGCCTGGTCCCCCTTTGGTGGTGCATTTAGAACCATTTGCAGAGCTCTGTCTCCGTGTATGCAGAGATGGGAAGAAACCCGTGTCAACCTGGCTCTTCCCAAACTAGCTTCTTCTGGGAGAATCTACTGTTCACGTGGTTGAAAGTCTAGGGGTTAGTCTTCCTGACTCCAAGCCCACGCTCTTTGTTATGGCTTGGATATGAGGCGTCTCCTGAAAGGCTCTTGTACGGGAATGTTCAGAGGTGAGATGATTAGATTATGAAAGCTGAACCCTCATCAGTGGATTAATCCATTTGATGGATGAGTCATTGGAATGGACCACTAGTGGTAACTGTAGGCAGGTGGGGCGTGGCTGGAGGAAGTATGTTATTGGAAGAGTGTCCTTGGGGGTTATATTTTGTCCCTGGCTCCACGCTCCTCTGTCTCTGCTCCCAGCTGCCATGAGCTGAGGTGCTTTCCTCCCTGACACCCTTCCACCATGATGTCCTCATCTTGGGCTCAGAGCAATGGAGTCAGCCGACCATGGACTGACATGGCTGAAACCATGAGCCCAAACCAACTTTTTTTCCTCTGAGTTGTTCTTGTCAGGTATTTTGGTCACAGAGTTGAAAGGCTGGCTAACACAATCTTCAAAATTACTTTAAAAATGGTGTAATTTACATATAGTGAAGTGCATAGTTCTTAAGTTCAATCAGTTTTGACAGATGTGTGCACTGCGTGACTCATGCCCTTGTCAAGATGTAGAACATCTCCATCACCCTAGAAAGCTCCCGCACAGCCCTTCCACCGAGCACCCCGTTCGCCAGCCCAGCCACCTGGGGCAGCCACTGCTTCAGTTTCTTTCTCCACGATTGACTTTGCCTCTTCTCAGACTTTCTTGTCATGGAATCACACAAAATGTGCTCTTTGGTGTCTGGCGTCTCTTGCTTGGCATGAGGTTAAACACCGTTTTTGTCACCTGTGTCACGGGTCACTGATGGCTTTGCTAAGGATGGGTGACCATACTTTGTTTCTCCATTCACCTGTTGATGGACATTTGGGTTGTTTATAGTTACGGGCTATGCTGAATAGAGATGCTAGGACCAGCCTTCTTTTTCTCTCTGTGCTCCTGGGGACCAAACCCAGAGCCCATGCATGCGAGGTGAGCACTTGGTCATGGCTATGAAGGTTTTCCTACAAGGCTTCCTATGAGTATATGTGCACATATTGCTTGGTAAACTCCTAGGGGTGGACTTGCTGGGTGAAAGTTCACATGTCCTCAACCACAATGCTGTCCCGACTCCCTATCCTAGAGTCTTCTGTCTGTAGGCATGATGGCAGATACTGCCACACTAAGTGATGTGAGAACAAGGCCCTTATCTTCTGTAGCACTGTGCTTAGTAGGTGCTGCACCTAGATGAATGTGGGTTGAAATAATAGACGGGTGAAGGAGTCGGGAGACAGTTCTCCATGAGTGTCTTGTGTGTCTGCAGGTCTAATGAGCAAAGGTACTAACAGCTTTGCTCTAGATTATATTTTAGAGCATGCTTGTGTAGTGAACAGCTGCAGAGAGTAAAGGCAGTCATGTTTACTATACATTATAGAAGATTAGGGTTCAAATATTATTCAGCCATAAAATTCTAAAATATGCTACAATATGGGTGAACTTTGGAGACTTTATGCTGAGTGAAAATAAGCCAGACACAAAGAGGCCCAGACTGGGAGCCTGGCACAGTAGCACACACCTGTAATGCTAGCTACTCAGGAGGCTGAGGCAGGAGAATCTCAAGTTCAAAGCCAGCCTGGGCAACTTAGTGAAACCCTGTCTCAAGAAAAGAAATAAAAAAATATAAAGGGCTGGGGATGTAGTTCAGTGATAGAGAGTCCCTGGATTTAATACTCAGTACCCCTTTCCCCCATGAAAGACCAAGAGTGTATGTTTCCTCTTACATAAATTGCTAAAGTAGTCAAAGTTATAGAGACAGAAAGTAGGATGGTGGTCTACAGGAGCTGGAGGAGAAGAAAGTAGGGAGTTGTTGTTCAAGGATGTCAGGTTTGGATCATGCAAGATGAAAAAGTTTTGGAGATCTTTTACATAATAATGTGAACATCCTTAACACAAATGAACTATACACTTAAAAATGGTTAAGATGATGTTTTTATTTATTTTTTGCTAGGACACAAACAATATTTGGGTTTCCCAAGTTGAAGGTCCCTCTCCTGTAGCAGCTGACTAATTGTGATTCCCACTGTCCTGTGGGAATTGGGGCTTGGAGAACTGGGGCAAGAAAACATGGGCACTCTGACCATTGCTATTGCTGTGAGTAATAACTCTCCTTTTTCTCTGACCCAGGAGTTTTGTGTCTTCCACCGGCATCCATGGAACTGGCAGGCTCACCTGCTAGTCTGCAAGCAGGACAAACCTCCCTCCCTTCACGCTTCCTGACAATCGCTGTCTCTAGTTCAGTGTGTCTGTTGTTTTAAGTGCTTGTCAGCCTCAATCAATTCTAAGCTTTTGTTTATAGCTGTAACCCCAGGGTCTAGCATGGTGTCTGGAACATAGAAAATGCTCAGTAGATATTTGTAGAATGTAGGAATGGTGGGTGAATGAATGATTGCCTGATGTCCTGATCCCACCATCTCTCCCATGAGAATAGGACTTTTGGAGAAAACTGTATGGCCCCCCTATCAAAGTTGCTTGGAGGCCAGCTGCTGGGAGCTGTCTCTGTTTTGTGCTGGGCTGGCTTTGGTGGTCCCCCCACCGGCCCCTGAGATTCCCCTACATGTGTACTGCTGAGGATACTTCGAGGTGCAAGCTCCTACTCCTCTTGATCTGCTGGCTGGCTGCTTGTGGTGGTCAAGTATCGCCCTGCCCCTTTCACAGAAGAGGAAACAAAGTGAAAGAGATAAAGGCTTCAAGTACCAGCCCTGCCCTGGCCACTCATTGCACAACCCCAGGCAGCTCCAGGTGCTGTGGCTTCTGCCCTCTAGACATTAGGTGGGTGTCATTCTTCTGGGTGGTCCTGGGGGATCCTGAGCAGCCTGCTCCAAAGAGCTCAGGGCTGCAGGTGGGGGCAGGAGTGGGTGGACCTGGCTTCCAGGCTCTCCTGATGCTGTCTCAGATCCCATCCACTGATCCCTTCCTGTTCACATGCCTTGGTCTCCCAGCTTAGCTGAGTCTCCTCCTGTGCCCTGAGGATGGGAATTTCTGGCAATTTCTGTGTTCTCTTTTCATAATGTTATTATGGTATAAACTTTATGCCTTGCTTCTTTGGGGACTGCTTCTGTTTATTTTTAAGAGCTTCCTTTTGAAGTGAGGAAAATATTAAAAACAGAATCTTATCAACTTTTCCTTTTATTTCTGAAGAAATAATTTTAATTCTCTTCCACACAATGTGTATCTCTCTGACTTAGCGGGGGAGAGTCATACAGGAAAGATGGAGAGAAAGGGTAAGACAAGCAAAGATGCTTGTATTCCAGGACACTAGGCGTGACATTTAGAAACTGTGGAGGAGGTTAGGGCAGAATTTGGGCTTCCAGGCTGATGATTTTCTTAGCATTTCATGTTTTATCTCTGGCCAACTCAGAGAATGTTTCTTAAGCACCTACTGTGTGCCAAATGCTCTGTTGACTTGCCCCTGACTGCTTAAAAGGCGTACTTGCTTCTCAGTGGTAGAGCTGGTAGCCCTTGCCTTTCCTCTCATGTGTACTGAACTTTTTCTCCTTTAGGGGAGAGAAAAACGTACTTTATCAGCAGTGGCAGCAGCTTGCATGTCCACTGAGCAGCTCATCCACTCATCCTTAAACAAACATTTATTGAGCACTTACTCTGTGCCAAGCCTTCTACTGGATCTTGGAGCCATGACTGGGAATGTCGTTGGTGCTTTTGCGCTAGCGTGTGGGAGACGCAGCGCGTGAGTGAACAGACGTGGCTGATGACAGATAGTGATAGACGCGGGGAGGAGAGCCAGGCGGGGAGGCGAGAGGGCAGAGCCAGCTCTGCGGTGCTCGTGCCAGCATGGTATCAGGGCTAAAGAAACACTCCACTCAGCATTACTTCCTGAGGGCTGGAGGTGTCCTGGGTCCTTCCTCTGTGCTGCATGAACCTGGCAGTGCTTTCCTGCAGCTAGGACAGTTGCTGTGTGGAGCTGTCTTCAACCTCACCCGTGGTACCCCTGTGGTCTCCCAAATCTTGTGCATCCCTGGCTGTCCAAGCACCTGTGTTCTGGGTCACCAGGCTCCCTCTGTGCAGGACTGTGAACTTCTCACTGTCTGGGAAGTTCTTCCCCACGACGTCTTCATGGCTTGATCACTGAGTCGCTCGCAGGCCTTTGCTCCAATGTTACCTTCATGGTAAAGTCTTGCCAGTCACCTTATTTAAAATTGCAACAACTCCATCCCTGATTCTAGATCTCTCCATCCTCCACTCCTGTTCCTGTTTCCTTGGTTTTTTTTTTTTGGTAGCAGGGATTGAACTCAGGGGTACTCGACCACTGAGCCACATCCCCAGCCCTATTTTGTGTTTTATGTAGAGACAGGGTCTCACTGAGTTGCTTAGCAGCCTCGCTGTTGCTGAGGCTGGCTTTGAACTCGCGATTCTCCTGTCTCAGCCTCCCAAAGTGCTGGGATTACAAGCGTGAGCCACCGTGCCTTGGTTTTCATTGTCACTTGATATACTGTGTATTTCCATTAGTGGTTACTACACTTCGGTCAGAAGGGATGAGGGGAGGGAGAAATTACTGGAACCCAGAGGGACAGCTCTGTCTGGAGACCACTGATAACCTTCAGCTGAGGGACCTAGGCCACCCTGTGTAACCTATTCTCCTCTCTCGCTCTGATCTTGCTGGGGCTCCCCACTGCCATGTCCAATCAGGAAATGGAGGCAGGTAGGAGTTCACTTCCAGGGACACAGGCAAGGGTGGAGAAATTGATCTCAAGGGGAGGGGCCTCCAAAAGTGTTCTTTGGGACCCTTGGGTATTATTAAAAAGTTTTGGGACCTAGTGGGCTGGACGTGGATTGCACTATCAGCATTTCCACTAGTAACAGAAGGTGGAGCGAATTCCAAGGCCTGAGTTTGAATTTGAGCTCTGCCACTTAGCAGCTGTACAACTTTGGACAGGCCACTCTGCCCTCTGTACTCCATCTGTTAAGTGGAGCTCTGAGTCCCTGCTTGGCACCCCTCTCTGATAATTGTGAAGATCTGATGGATATAGGAAGCGGAAGTGCTTTGTAAATGGCAGTGTCTAAGACAGCACTGGTTGTTTGAATCTTGGCCTCCAGCTCATGCTTCCCTTGTTGATTTAGAAATTCCAGATCGAGATGCAAGCTGGGGTTCTGTTCACTGCAAGGATCTGAGAATGACAAATGTTTTCAGCCCAATCCATTTGCTTAAATTGGTTCCATGGAAAAATCATGAAATTCTTAAGACTCTAGAGGTGGGGAACAGTTCTGCCTCGTCACCGGCTGCAGGACACTGGGCATTTGCTGGGGGCTGTGGGAAGACCTGGGCTCTGCTGCGCATCCAGGTCCTCCTCCCTGCTCTGCAGCCAGAGGGAGCACCTGTCCTGGAGTGGGAGGCACAGCAGGCTGCCGGGGAGGGCGGTGTGCTTCCGAGAAGCTGTAGGAAGTGGGTGGGAAAACCGCAGACCCCCACTTTCCTTAATAGGGGCTTATGTGCCATTCTACAGCAGGAATGAGATCCCCTGGCAGGGGCCCTGTGGCCCTGATCCAAGGACAGCAGAGAATGTTGCCCATGGTGGCCAGGGCAGTTAGCTGCAGAGGGCGCATCTCTTCAGCCACCCGGGCCACTAGCCCAGGTGCAGATGGCTGGTGGGCACGACTCTGCTGATGGCTGTGACCTGGCATTATGTGGTGAGTATGGTGCATTGCGTCAAGCGCAGGGTTAGAGCCCTCTCAGCCAGCCGCCTTTGCTTGCTGTTGGTCTCTGCTTTGGTGACAAGCCAGGAGTCCTCAGTGTCTGGCCCTCTTTCTCTGCTGGGCAGTGTGCAGTCCACCTCGTTCCCTCTGGTGGCATCCTGGTCAGTGGCCACGCACTAGCCTGGGCCAAGGAGACCTGAGCGTTTGCCATTCCCTGTGTCTTATCTTTGGACATGATGCATCCTCTTTTGTGCCTCAGTTTACCCTTTAAGAATGCAAGAAACTGTACTTCCAGACATGCCGTTTCTTCCAGTCTGCCCCTCTGTGTTTCTGCTGTGGGTTTCTTGCCCCTGATGCTTTGGGCTTTGAGGCAGGAGGATTCTGTGCTGCGAGTGTCTGTGCATTCAGGAAGGTTTGCAGCAGCCCGACGTTAGCTAGCTACCAGATGCCAGGACGCCACCTCACAAAGGGTGACAAACAGAAATGCCTCTAGTTATAAAAAAGCATGAAACTCCTTGGGGAGCAAAAGTGCCCCTGGTTGACCATTCCTGTCCTAGGGTCCCAGCCAAGGGTTTTGCGGGTCATGGGAACTGTTTCCCTGAACGCTGTCTGGAGGGTAGATGATCCCGTGGGTGTTGAACATCTACACTGTGCCAGACTCTGGGGAAAGACACTGAGCAAGACCAGTAGTCCCTGCCCACAGAAATGTCACACTGGTTGGGGAGAGGGAGATGAACTTCATGTAACTGCATGAAGGAATGATTTCAAAGATCACCTCTGCACAGGCCATGTGAAGTCACTCTTCCTGGTGACCAATTTTCTTATTTAATGATTTTAAAAGTTAAAGCTCTAAGTATTAGGTGATATTAAGTAACATATTTAGAGAGATGACTTTTTTTTTGTCTGTAGAATAGATGATATTCAGGAAAAATCCTTTAATTTCTTTGTTGATTTATCATGTACAGTAAAAGGCAATATTTATCATTAGAAGGACGTATTCGTTTCTGGTGGCTGTGGTGAAAAAGTACCACCAACTGGGTGGCGTGAAACTACATAGGTGATTTCTCTTGTAGTTCTGGGGCTTGAAGTTCAAAATCAAGGTGTGCGCAGGGACATCCTCCCTCTGGAGTCCCCGGGGAAGAGGCCTCTTGCTGTTCCTAACTCCCGTGGCTTCCGGTGTTCCTCGGCTGGTGGCAAGCTCACTGCAGTCTGGCCTCATCTTCCCACACCCTTCCTTCCATGTCCATGTTGCTGTGTCCGAACCCCCTCTCTTTTTTCACAAAGACACCAGAGCAAGGAGCCACCCTCGTCCATCATGACCTTATCTTGGTTACATCTGCAAAGACCCTATTTCCAAATTCAGCCGCATTCAAAGGGGCTGGAGCATATCTTTATAGGGGACACAGTCCAAACCAGGACAACAGCCAGGTGGGATGAATCCATCATGGCCTGAGGGAAATGTCAAGACCTGCTGCTGCTCGTGTGTGTGGGAAGCTGGCGTGGGGAGACGGGCTGCGGAGCAGGCAGCGCAGCGCCCTCGTGCCTTGGTCCAGCCACGCCTCTGCACACACAGTTCTGACCCTCTCCCTCGTGTCCTCTTCTAGCAGACCCCAGACCCTGACTCAGAGCGGCCATCCACACTGTGCCCAGCTGGACGGCGGCTGGGGAACACACTCTCTGCTGGGGCTCTGTAAGTTCATGCCTGCAAACCTCGAGTGGACCCTCAGCGTCCCTGACTGTCCCTCTCCACCTCCACTCACTCTCCTTCAACTCAGGGATCACGAGTTGGCACTTCTCCTCTCTCCTCAATCTTGTCCCCTCACTCTCAGCTAATGCCTGGTGTTGATGCTCACAGACCCGCCTCTCCAAGAAGCCCACCTCTCCACGATCCACCTCTCCACGGACCCACCTCTCCAAGGACCCCACCTGTTATGGTGTGGGTGTGAGGTGTCCTCCAAAAGCTCACGTGTGAGACAATGCAAGAAGGTTCAGAGGAGAAATGATGGAGCTGTGAGAGTCTTAATAACCTAGCCAGTGAATTAATCCCTGATGGGGTTAACTGAGCGGTGATGAGGCAAGTGGGGTGTGGCTGGAGGAGGTAGTTGATTGGGGCTGTGGCCATGGGGTAGATATTTTGTACCTGGAGCGTGGAGTCTCTCTGCTTCCTGGTCACCATGATGTGAGCTGCTGGCCTCCACCACCCTCTCCCGCCATGATGTTCAGCCTCCCCTCAAGCCCCAAGGAATGGAGCTGGCCTTCTCTGGACTAAGACCTCTGAAACCGTGAGCCCTCAAATAAACTCTTCCTTCCTACAATTGTTCTGATCAGGTCCTTTAGTCACAGCAGCGAAAAAGCTGACTAAAACCCCACCTCTCCACGGACCCCACCTCTCCATGGATCCTCCTCTCCCCACTCCACTGAGGTCCACCCCCACTCAGCCCGACCCCTTCCTCGAGGACTTTCTTTCTGCATTTATCTCTTCTTCATCTCCTCTATTGTCTCTTTTTTCTTCAACACTAAAAGGAAACCCTTTGCCTCCATTCTTTACCCCTCCAGCCAGCGCCCTGGCTCTGCTGCTCTGGACAGCTGTCTCTCTTGAGTTGAACATACCTATGTGTCTGGTCCCTGTTGTCTTTTGAACCACTCCACCAAATGTACTCAAGAGAACAAAAGCCAGTGCCCATCCTGTCAAACCAGAGGTCCATTCTCACTCACCATCTTCCTCAAACTCCCAGCAGCACAGGACACAGCCCGATGTGTCCTTGCCATCCACCCTCCTTGCCCAGGGCCTGCAGGCACCCCTGCGTCCCCCCTGCTCGCTGACAGCTCCCCCTCACCCTTCCTCGCTGGCTCCTCTTCTGAATTCTGGACCAAACCAGGGCTCTGTTCTCTCCTCTATTAACGTCTCACCCCTAAATGATCACACTCAGTCCCAAGTCTTAGGAATGCCATCTATATTTGGACGAACCCTAAACTTTTATGTCCAGTGTGGATTCACTTTTGATTTTTTTTTTTTTTTGTACTGGGGATTGAACTCAGGGGCACTCGACCACTGAGCCAAATCCCCAGCCCTATTCTGTGTTTTATGTAGAGACAGAGTCTCACTGAGTTGCTTAGCACCTCATCATTGCTGAGGCTGGCTTTGAACTCGCGATTCTCCTGTCTCAGCCTCCCTAAGTGCTGGGATTACAAGCGTGAGCCACTGCGCCCCACTGACTCTCTTTTGATATTTAGACCTGTTTATCCAACTTCCTATTCGACAACTCTGCTCAGAGATGGCACAGTGCACACATCTGCCCACCACTGTCCCAGGCCCCCGCTCTGCCTCACTTTTCAGGTGATGTGCTAGGAGTCACCCTGTGACTCCTCTTCTCCCCCAGTCCCACACTCAGCCCCTCAGCCAGTCACCCTGGGTTTCCCTTCTCAGCAACCTGGAACCCAGCTTCCCACCCCTCCGCTGCCCTCCCCTGGTCCCCAGCGTGACCTCTGCCTGGGGAGGAGCAGCCTGCAGACTTCCTGCCGTCACTCTTACCGGCCCTTCTCCTCCTGTGGCTGGAAGGCACCTTTTGCAAACCCAGCCGGATATCATCATCTGCTCGCTTCAGATCCTCCAGTGACTTCCCAGCGATCTTAGAAAAAAATCTAGACGTGTGCGGTGGGACTGTGCCTCCCTGTCCCGCCTTGCCTGTCGCCACTCGCAGCCCTGCCCGCCACACGCTTCCTGCTCCCCTTTGTCCCTCACCACCGCAGGCCGAGCGCCAGTGGCTCCTGCAGGGCATCTGGAGGCCACCATCCATGCTCCAGGTGCTCCAGTTTACTGGGCTGTCATTGTCCCCGGGTCTTTCAGAAGACAGAGTTAGGAAATATGGATTTTAATGATGTACACAGCACATCATGATTTCCCGCTTCAAATTCAGAAGGGCCTCGGCCTCGTTAATTCTCTGCTGTCTCCTTTTTGTGAGCCCTGTCATGTGTCTCCACAACAAACAATTGCTTGGTTTCCTCGTCCCATTTCACACACGGTGGTCTCAGAACGGCAATGTCAACACCACTGACACAGTTTCAGATTGATCTGGCACGGGCCAGTGCTCAGAGTTAAGGGGAGGCGGCCTGCACCTCCTGGAGGGTTCTTCCTGCCAAGGAGGATGGAAGCCACCTGAGAAATTGAAGTCTAGAATAATTAGTAAAGATCAAAAGACAAAGACAAAGTCAGAAAGACAGTTTCACAAGTTGGAGCCCCTGATAGGTCCAGTCCACCGGGAGCTGGAGCTAGACAAGGAAAAAATGGCTCCTGTGGTTTAGGTAAGGGGTGCATCAAAGGCAGGGATGAAGTTTCAAGGGCAAGTCTTGCTTCCTGATGTCTTGTAGTCAGCAGGTTGATTGGCATCTTGGCAGGTCACACCCACCTCAGAGGAGCTGTGCGGCTACAGCTGGCCAGCCTATCTCCAGTGCTGTGTGGGATCTTTGGCAGGGCTGAGGGCTAAGTTCACCTGCACCAGGCGGTCTAACCCTGGGGGTGTGCCACGGGTGTGCCCAGTGCCAGACCTCTCCCCTCACTGGCTGCGAGGTGGATAGTCTACACACAGCCCATGGATGGCTCTCCACACAGAGTGACATCATCAAGACGTGGGAACATTCCTTAGAGCTGGTCCTGTTCCTGAGGCTTTGCTGCCAACCAGGCACCCTGAGCTGCCTGCTACTCTTGTGTCCAGTTTTCCAGCACTGCCCTTGAAAGCAGTCAGCTCGGCTCACAATTGTGTAAACAGTCTGCAGGTTCCCTTGGTAGACTGAATAATGCCCCCAAGGTGTCACACTGGGTGGAGGCGCTGCTGGTACCCAGTGGGCAGTTGCCAGGGCTGCTGCTGAGCACCCCACAGTGTGCAGGACCGTTCCAACAGCACAGAGTAATCCTGTTCTCTTATGGTTTGGATGTGAGGTGTCCCCCAAAGCTCACGTGCGAGACAATGCAAGAAGGTTTTTTTTTTTTTTGGTGGTGCTGAGGATTGAACCCAGGGCCTTGTGCATGCGAACCCAACCCTCCACCAACCCAGCTATATCCCCAGCCCACAATAAGGAGGAGGAATGACCGGAGTAATAGTCTGAACCTAATCAGTGAATCAACCCCTGGTGGGATTAACTGAGTGGTAACTGGGGGCAGGTGGGGTGTGGCTGGAGGAGGTGGGTCATCGGGGGTGTGGCTTTGGGGCATATATTTTATATCTGGGGAGTGGAGTCTGTCTCTGCTCTCTGGTCACCATGTGAGCTGCTTCCCTCTGCCACACTCTTCCTCCATGATGTCCTGCCTCATCTCGAGCCCTGAGGAATGGAGCCTGCTGCCCATGGACTGAGACCTCTGAAACCGTGAGCCTTCAAATAAACTTTTCCTCTTCTACAATTGTTCTGGTTGGGTCCTTTAGTCACAGGAGCCAAAAACGTAACTAAAACATGCTCCTATTATGCAGAGTGCCCATGATGAGAAGCCTGCCTTGGAGACTCAGGAGCCTCTATGGTCTCAGTCTCCTGACGTTTGGCTGCCTTACGGTCTGGGGAATTCCTTTACTTCTTCTTCTGCGTGAAACGTCCTCTCTCCGCTCTTGTTGTCTTCTAAGAAACCTCACCCTTCAAAGAGCTCAGTCTTTCACCAGCTGTGGGGACAACCTGTGACAGGTCCACGCCAGATGAGCCTGTACCTTCTTGCTGGATACCAGCTCCCCCAGCTTGTCTTACAGCTAAGGGCTGCCATGTGATGCGGCCTGGCCAGTGAGGTGTGAGGGGAAATGTGTTGGGTGCTTACAGGAAGGGGATTGCTGCCTGGGTGAAGCATTCGGGAGAGGAAACTGGCTGGCGTTGATTCTGATAGCTCCCTGCCAGAGGCTCCCATGTGAGGATGTGATGTGTAGGGTTATGGCAGCCATTTTGTAATCCAGAGGTAGATCAGGAGAATTGCAGAGATGCCTAACCTGGGTGAGCCACTGAATGAACACTCCAGCTCCAAAATTCTTGTTAAATAAGCCACAAATGTTCTTAGAATTTAGACCTACTTGATATACTTGGACAGTTGACTTAATATCTCTCTGTCTTCCATAAAAAGAGAATAAACACTTCATAAAGCTGTTGTGGAGATTTAATGAGATAATGTATGCATAACATTTGACCAGGTGCTTGGCATGTAATAAATATTCAATGATGTTTTGTAGATGATTTTGTTATAGTTCTATGAACTGAATTAATCAGAGATATTATGGGTTTTATGGTAAGTTTCTTCTATTGATTGTTCACTCAATGATCTAAAAAATATATATTAGAGCCTGCTATGACTTGTTACTGGAAATGATAAGAAATTATTTTAAAAAAACACAATTAGAGATAAACAATGCCCAAGAAGTTTTCTATCAGTTTTCACCAAAATTTCCTTTTAATAGATGTATTTTGAAGACAGTGGTTTTCTACATCTTGCCTGTATGTTTGTCTTATTTATTTATAATGCTTTCTTAAAACCAACTTACTTTTTTTGGTTAAATACATTTACTTCAAAAAGAAACTTTATATTACTTTGGTAAGTGAAAAGCCACTATCACTTGGCATAAGCAAAAAATAGCCAAAATATAAATACAAACAAAGATGCCCTAATGTCATTAAACGATGACATCTTCATTGCATATCACCTGAAATCATCTTGCACACCAAAAGTTGTACCTATTCCCCCTTAGCAAGACTCTGACAAGAATGATAATAATTAGTGAAAAAATTTAAGTTGAAAAACCTCCTAAGATTCATAAATGCTACATTGACAGAGAAGTTAGATGTAAATAATATGATGATTATACATAATGATTCCTCAACTCTTCATCCTAGTTAGAAGAAAATTAACATAAAATATGGCAGAGATTTCTGGTAAACAATTTCCCCCTTCTTGTTAAGCTTAGGAAGCATTTCTCCATCACAGTTCTCAAGATACTTCACTGTGAATATACGAATCCAATAAGACCTTTTCAAAGTGATTTACTCTGCATTGGTGTTCTTATTTACTTAACTTTTGCAGCTTGTGGACTTTCTGAAAAATAAATGTTAGGAGCCAGTGTGCTTGGGCCCAAAGTCATACACTGCTTCTCTTCCTTGTTCCGGGACATCCTTCACGCTGCACTTTACTGCAAAATTCAGCACACGACTCTAGCACTTTTGAAAAGTTGACAAAAAGATCACCCTCCTACCCTGCCCAGCACAACAGAGGATTTCAAAACTGTAGGTATAATAAGTTGCCCTGGAATAAACCCGAGCCTGAATTACTCAGACTTTGGGAAATTTGTCAACTTTGGATGACTTGTCAGTGGGAGCTGCGGTGGGTGGGATCAGGGTTTTCTGAAAGGAACCGACGGCTGCCTTGTGGTCCTGGGAAGAGGGGTGTGCGGTGAGCCGCGCTGAGCCCAGGACGGGGCTATCCCGGAAGAGCAGCACTGGGGACAGGTAAGAGGGAAGGTCCACGTAAAAACCCACCCGGACGGGCTGGTCCTTCAGGATGGAGGGATCAGGCAATCTAAGGGAGAGAAGGAAATATTTGCCAATCATACAGCTAACAAGCCAGACTCTTCACAGCTGCCTACAGCTCAGCACCACGACCTGGTTAAAAACAAGTAAAGAACTTGAATAGCTCCTTCTCCCAAGGAGATATGCAAATGGCAACAAGCACAGGAAAGAATGCTCAGGCCCACTAATCACTAGGACATTGCAGATCAAGCCGAAACGCCATGCGCTCCATCCCCACTAGGATGACCTCCAGGAGGAGTAAGCAGACATCAGATCGCAAGCGCTGGGGAGGCCGTGGAGAAAGCTGGGCCCGGGTGCACTGTGCAGAGGAGGGAAGGCAGTGCGCAGCTCCCAAAGAAACAAACACGGAGTTGCCACGTGGCCCAGGAGTTCCACGTCTGGGTCCACGCATGCCCTTGTAGTTCCAGCTCCTCAGGAGACTGAGGCAGGAGGATTGCTGAAGCCAGCAGTTTTGGGCCAGCCTGGGCAACATGGCAAGAGCCAGTCTCTTAAGGATCAGGGTCTGATGGCTCATGCTCATAACTCCAGTGACTCGAGAGGCTGAGGCAGGAGAATGGCAGGTGGCAAGTTCTAAGCCAGCCTGGGCAACTTTGTGAGACCCTGTCTCAAAATAAAGTAAAATTTTAAAAGGGGCTGGGGATGCAGCTTAATGCACAAGTCCTTGGGCTCCATTCTCAATATTGGAAAAAAAAATTTTAAAAAGGAATTGAAAGCAGAGTTCAAAGAGATGCACTCATCACAGTCATAGCAACTCGTAAGGAGACAACGGGTTTAAGTGAGCAAATCAAGGGCCTCTGGCTGGGTGGATAAACAAGATGTAATACCTACATACAGTGGAATATTATTCAGCCTTAAAAAAGAAGGAAATTCTGACATGAACTACCCCATGGACAAGACTTGAGGATGCTATGTTAAATGAAATAAGCCAGATGGGAAGGGCAAAGCTTGTGTGAGTCCACTTATTTGGGGCCAAATTTATAAGGACAGAAAGTGGATGGGTAGATGTCAGGGGCTGGTGGGAGGGGGAATGGGGAGCTGTGGTTTGATGGGTAGTTTCAGATTTTAAGATGGAAAGATTGCCAGAGGAGGATTGCACAGCAATGTGAATTACTGAACACGGCTGAACGGTATGCTTAAAAATGGTTAAGACGCAGAATTTGATATTCTGTGTATTTACCACAATGCACAAAATAGTAGACGGTGCCTTGACCTCCCTGCCAATGTGGGAGATACCTGACCTCTGTGCCAACGGGCAGAGATGGCTCAGGGTCACTGCACCTTAGATATTGAAGCAAACGTGCCTTTGCTTTATGTTTCAGACTAGAAACACATTGGTTACCAGAAGGAACCTTTTATTTGCCCAGCGGGCTGGGGAAGGCCCAGTGGTGTTCTTTCTGGTTGGTTGGCCTGGGATGTCTTTCTCACAGGGCAGCAGTGGCCAGCTGTTTCTTCAATGCCTGGAGTTACAAGCAAACTGGATTCCAGAATTCTCTAAAATTAGGCCACTCATGCCTGCGGGGAGCCTGGGCTGGGAGGCACCGTCTCCGTCAGGGAGTAAGGAGGACCTCCCAGATCATTGCTGGCTGACTTGGGCACGCTGTCGGGGTTTTAAAGGTTTCCCTGGAGCCCAGGGACTTGTGCATTAAGCTGTATCCCCAATCCCTTTTAAAATTTTGCTTTATTTTAAGACAGGGTCTCACAAAGTTGCCCAGGCTGGCCTAGAACTTGCCACCTGCCATTCTCCTGCCTCAGCCTCACGAGTCACTGGGATTATGAGCATGAGCCATCTAGGGGCCATACCTGTCACTAGAGCCGCCTCTGGCCTTGCTGGGGAAGACGGCATTGCCTCTCACCCTGAATCCCATGTATCCTGCCTGACGTGAGGCGGAGTCCGAACTTTCCAATTTGGGGCTCTCCCTGCAGAGATTCTGAGCTCTGCCCCCAGGTCTTCTGTGTCCAGCTGCCGACTGGACGTGTGCACCCTGCCCAGGCCATGGCCCTCGTCCTGTGCCTGTGGTTGTCCTGCCGTTCCTTCCTCCTCTCTGTCTCATGTACCCTTCAGGGTGGGGCTCGATGGTCACACCCTGCAGGAAGTGTCCTCCTCCTGTGACATCACCAACGTGTACTCTCAGGGTTTCCCAGCTGGGCTTCAAGCTTCCTGGGTCCAGGGGCTCTTTGATTCATTTCTGCGTATCTTATCACCATTGCAGGAGTGGACACGCGGCGGCTGGTTGCTGCCAGGGGAGGACTCAGCCCAGTTCTACTGGCGTTTTCCAAGAGAAGCCTGAGGCCCGAGGGGGCCGTGATGCCCTGCTGAGTGACCCTGGTCTCTGGTTGGGTGCTGCTGGTTGCCTGGCCTGGCCCCACACCCACAACGCATTGTGTGTGGACCAGCTGTATGACTGGATAGTTTAGGAATGAAGGCCACCTCAAGCCACCGGCCTCCTCATCTGTAGCGTTGGGTGGCTGAGCGCTGGTGTTTCCATCCAGCTCTCTGTTGAGCATGGTGGTGGCTGCCATGCATGGAGGGCTTGTTCCCGCAGGGCCTGGATTCAGTATGTCAGGTACCGCGCTCATTTCTTCATGTAGCAGCCTGTGACGCTGGGCAGAGAGACCCGAGCAGGGTGACGGTGCTGGGTGCAGACATGGGGCCACGTGGCTTTGTTTGTGCACCAGGAGGATGTCCCTTGAAGCCCTGCTGCCCTTCTGTGGCTCTTTTTAGATGGCTGTCACAGGCCACGCTCACCGTGCCCTTGGGACTATGCTGTAAGGTAGGACCAGAGGCACGTTCCCATGCTAGGCACGAGGCTGAGCCATGGAGGCCCGTTCCAGCTGACCCAGCTGGTCAGGATGGAGACCCGCGGTGGACTCGTCCGGGGTCCACCCATCCCCGTGACCGAGTTGCGTTTGCAGCATTGGCTCTTTCTGGGTCTTCCTCTTGGGGGTGTGACCTGGGCCATGTGGTGTACCAGGCTGGCTTTGCACCAGGGAAGTGGGGCGGGGGGCTGAGGCAAGCACCAGTAAGCCCCGTTAGGGGGCCTGCAGGGTGAGGAAATGCGGGGTGCTGGAGAAGACCCTCAGCCTGCAGACGGCGGCTGTCCCAGAGGCGAAGGTCTGTGAGATGACGGCAATTTAGCCCAGTTCTCAGCCTCATGTACAGGACGCTCTTGGTGGCCTGGTGTGAGGGCCCTCATTGCCTGCCCCTGGGCCAGGCAGGCACCGTCTCCCCAACCAGATTTCCTTATTCTTCCATCCAGGCACAGCACAGGCTGATGGTAACAGGAAGAGTAACCTTTAACGTGCAGTAAGGGAGAAGCGCCTGGCTCGGTTAAAGGGCTTTGTGTTTTAACCCATTCAGCAATCCTAGCAGCTTGGGAGGTAGGTATGTTATTATTCCCTTTTTACATCAGGGAAAAACAAGAGGGAGAAATGAGAGACCCAGAGGCGGAGGTCACCCCACAGGATCTGAATGCACGTGGTGGTCAAGAGCAGGAGCTCCTGGCTGAGCCACTCCGAGCAACCTCTGGGGTCCTGGTCCCCTGCCCACCCCGTCCATCCATGGGTCCTTCTCCCAGGCCGTGACTGTTGTGAGAGGAAGGTGCCGTTCCCAGGCCCCTTCAGTACAGTTAGTGTGTAAGTGTGTGCGTGTGTGACCCCGGGGTGGTGCACACGGCACCTGAGCTGCTCTCTCCTCCCCTTTTTAAGACCTTCACATTGACTTAAGCAGGTCCATCTGGTTCTTTGGTCCTTGTGCCACGGTTGGTGAACAAGGCCGACTTTGTCACTTGGCTCCTGTAGCTCTGCGGCATTAGTGCATCCATTTGCCATCCATTACCACCATTTAGCTCTAGAACTGTTTTGTCTTCCCAGACTGAAACTTTGTTCCCAGGAAACATTCACATCCTCTGACTCCAGGGGACCACCATTCTGCCCTCTGTCTCTATGAATTTGGCCACTCCAGTGACCTCCTCTCTGTGGAAACTGCGGTATTTGTCTTTTGGTGTCTGGCTTACTTCCCTTAGCATCGTGTCCTCAAGACTTATCCTTACTGTTGCATGGGAGAATTTCTTTCTTTTTAAAGGCCAAATAATATTACATTGTGTGGATATGCCACATTTTGTTTATCCCTTTGTCTGTTAATTGATAGTTGGGTTACATCCACCTTTTGGCCATTGTAATTCTCCCATGAATGTGGACGTACAGATCGTGCTTTAAGACCCTGCTTTCAACACTTTTGGGTATGTACCCAGAGTTGGGATGCTGGGTCATGTGGTAACTCTGTTTAATTTATTGGGAGAACTCCTTTACTGTTTCCCCATCTCCTTTTTATACAGCTGTATAGTACTCCATTCCATTTGGCTTCACTCATGACTAACGCCTCCATGACTGTCATTGAACATGTTGTCCTATGCACAGTTTGTTTATCTCAGGAATACTGATCAAATACATGCTGTTGGGTTGAGGATAGTCTTGGTTACCATGTTTAGTTTCACTTGATGAAAGCCTCAGTCTCCTATGAGAAACCCATGGACCTCCCTGATCTCCATCTTCTGCTGCTTTGACTGTGCCCAGTGACTCTCACCAAGCATGGTGGGACCTCCCCTGCAGTCCTTCCTCCCACTGGCCAGAGGCAGGCATGGAGTCCCTGTGAACCCAGTCTGGCCTTTGTCTGTCCAGAGATGCATTGCGAGGTACCATCCAAGCTCCCCCATCCCCGTCTCTTGCACTGTTCCCTCCTCAGCCACCTGACGCTGAGCCTCCTGTTCAGCTGTGCGCTTTCCTGCACCAGCAGCGTTGGCCTCTGTTGCAGCTGCCCACTTGATCCCGTCCATCCAGTTATTTGGACCTCAGGTGGGCCTCTTCCAGGAAGCCTTCCCTGTTTCCTCTGCCGATCCTTTTCTGAAGTCTACGATGCTGGTGCTAGTTCTCAGTGGGTACTGTTCCCCGAGCCCGTCGCGGGTGCTGTCCCTGTGCTGCCCTCCGGTTCCGCTCAGCTGTCCTGTGTTATTTGCATTTTATGGAGGAGGAAACAGGCCCGGGCGGGTGGCGAGGTCGAGGGCCAGAGCTGGCTCTGGGCTGGAAGCTGGGCTCTGGGCCTCCTGCCTCTGCCCTCTTCTGCCGGGTCCTTTGCTCTGTTCTGTCATCGGGAGGTGCCCCAAAAGGTGACATCCTTCTCCAGAAGTGCCTGTCTTGTTCTTTCCTGGTGTTGCTGGTGCACAGCGGGAGCAAGGCCACCGTCCTTGTCCCCTTGTCTCATTAATATCTCAGAGTAAAGTGCAGGCTGTTTCCAAGAAAGGAGGGTAGGTTCCCGTCATCAGCGGGAGCGGCTGATGGAAAGCGAGTGTGGCAGAGGCAATCTTGTTGGGTGAAAAAGGAGAGGAGAAATGGCAGCCCAGAGGCGGGTCGGGTCCCGGTCCCCACTTCCCCAGGGGCTGATGGTGCGCCCTCTGTCTTGAACGGGTGCCGATTTCTACAGGTGCCAGGCTCCAAAACTCGGTGGACAAGGTCACAGTACCTGAGCTCAAGGACTCACAGTGGGGGAGCCTGGCAGGCAAAACGCAGTGACAGGAAGGTGTGTGACGTGCTCGGTGGAGTCATGGAGATGACTGGGGCGTGTGCGCGTGTGTGTGCGTGTGTGCGCGCGTGTGTGTGCTTGTGCGTGAGTGTGCACGTGTGTGCGTGTGCGCGTGTGCGTGTGCATGAGTGTGCACGTGTGTGCGTGTGCGCGTGAGTGTGCACGTGTGCGTGCATGCGTGTGTGTGCGTGTGCGTGAGTGCGCTTGTGCGTGAGTGCGCACGTGCGTGTGTGTGTGTGCGCGTGTGCGTGAGTGCGCTTGTGCGTGAGTGCGCGCGTGTGTGTGCGTGTGTGCGCGCGTGTGTGCACATGCGAGTGGGTCCTGCTCTGCTTGGTTCAACAGCAGGGTCAGGGGGGAGGAGGTTCTTGCCTGGAGCAGCTGTGGCTGTGACTCGCCCTGAGCCGGGCAGCGGGGGCACAGCAGCCTTGCTCTCTCCCACTTCCTGCGGGTCAGGGCCCGGCTGTCCAAGTGCCGTCGCCTCATCTCTTGGGAGGCCAGGCTTACGGCGGCGGTCTGGCCCGGAGGCTCGGCTGGTGGACGAGGCTTCCTCACACGGCTACTGGCGGGACGTGTTCCTTGCCGGCTGCTTGTCCCAGGGGCCCCTCCACGGGACAGCTCCCACCTGAGCAGGCTCCCCAGCGATGCCAGGCAGAGGGGAGGGAGCCAGAGTCTTTTTGAATCTCATTTCACGTGGGCATCTTGTCCCCGTGGCCATGTTTGATTTGTTGGTGGGGAGCCGGGGGGTCTGGTTCATACTCTGGGGTAGGGGTGACAGGGCCCCAAGGTGCATCCCAGAGGCTGCAGGTGAACAGGGTGGAGAGGGGGTCTAGGCAGAGAGAAGCCCCGGGCAGGGCCTCGAGGGCGGAGAGCGAGCTGCCCTTGAGATAACGCCACACGTGTGCCTTGCCGTGTCCCTGCTCACGCGTGGAGCTGGGGCGGGAGAGGACAGCGGCCCTGGGTGGGAGGGGAACCCCCGTGGCTAGTACAGGACACTGCAGCACTGACGCGTCCTCCGGGATCTCACCCTGGTCTGTGGCACTGAAGTTCGTGGAGGTAAAGGGTCAGTCAGGAAGGGCCTTCTAGCCTCTGGCCACACGGCCCTGAATGCGTCTGATCTCATCTGCTCTCGGAAGGAGACTGTCTAGGGGGCCCTGCAGGCTGGGGTGTGAGGAGAGGAAGGCAGGGAAGCGCTGGTGTGGAGAAGTGGGGACCGATCATAATGTGCCGGCTGCGGAGCTTCCGCCACACCACGAGGCCCCGGGGCCACCCGCATCCCCTGCACAGGACGGGAAGGAGTCCAGGGCAGCTGCAGTTTCCATCACAGCCCCGGCGCCCTGCCCGCTGCCCCTGCTCTCCTGTGACTCCCTGCCCTGGGGGGCTGTGCCTGGAGACCTTGTAAGATGTCACTTCTGTGTAGGTCATAGATCTGAGTCCCTCACAACCTGGTCATGCAGGTGACACTCCTCTGGCATGTTCTCCCCAGTGGCTGCCCAGGTGAAGCCAGGAAAGAACATGGCAGGGAGCTGAGGGTGGATCCTGCATCACAAGGAACTGAGGCCCCTGGTCCAACAGCTCCCAGGAACAGGGTCCTGCCAACAAGCACCGAGTGACATCAACGGAGACCATGTCCCCAATGGAGCCTTCATATGAAACCCCTCCCAGGCTGACACCTTCACAGCAGCCTCGCGAGGGACCTGAGCCAAGACCAGGGCAGTCTCACCTGGGCTCTCAGGGCCTGTAAGATGACAGATGTATGTGGTTTGAGGCCTCTGGCTTTGGCAGTAATTTTAAGTGCAGCAGTTGGTAGCTAACATGGGAACTGAGAGGTTCAGAGAGGTGGAGGGACTTGTCTGAGGCCACACAGCTGAGAGGCCAAGCCAGTGCAACCCTCTGCACCTTAAGAGTCTTGGTTGTGGTGGCCTCTCTGCTTGGTGCAGGAGTGGGCTCCTCAGAAGGCCACGGGAAGCCACTTGGATTTGGGGCAGTGATGCAGGACAAGGGACAAGCCCATGTCTTTCTGAGCTGCATGTCTGGTTCTAGCCAGTGACGGTCAGCCTGGGGCCAGGGACATCTGGACCACACTGGCTGGAGTGCTCTGAGGGGTTGAATGGAAAACAGAATTCCTCCCCGGCCTCTTTCCATCACAGGTTTCTGAAGAGGCAGGAGGGGTAGCAACAGATATGAAGTGTCCAGCTGAGTCAGAGGGTCACCACCACAACACCGTGCCCTCCCCAGCTAGGCAGCCTCTCTGCCACACCTGGGGCCCCAAATGAGAGCCGAGAGCTGCTTAGGAGGCCAGAGCTTTTCATTTCCTCTGACAATACTGGAAGAAAACAGCATGCAGGACTTAGGCA
>CM053401.1:170888768-170945625 GCA_028644305.1 Xerus rutilus
TCCACCCCTGGTCCAGGATCCAGTCGGGATCACTGCGGCATCGGGTTGTCCTGTCCCCCAGGGTCCTTTCATGGGGAGCACTACCCTGCTTTCCTCTCCTCTCCATTTCTTCCCCTCGCTCGACATTGGCATTTTTGAAGACCTGGCCATTTGTCTTCCAGGGCATGCAATAATTTGGGGTTGTCTGGTGGTTTCCTGTCGACTGGATTTAGGGTGGACATTCTTGGCACGTCTAAAATATGGGAATCATTTTGCTTCGCATCCCGTCCTGTTGGGAGACAAGGGTCAATAATGACCCATCACTGATGATGTGACGTTTGGGCATTTGTTAAAGTAGCATCTGCCAGATTTCTCCATGGAACAGGGACTTGGTTCCTCTGGTAATTAATAGGTGAGGCCGTGGGACTCTCTGCTTGCAGCAGCTTTTCTCCAGTGGTGGTAGTGTCTGCAGATGATCCTTGCCTGAATCCGTTATGACCTTGGAGGTGACGATGTCCGGTGGGTCAGGTGAGCGCCACTTATTAGCTGGTATTCTTGGGCAAGAAAGTGCAACCTCTACCCCGACGCCTGCCCTTCATTTTAAGATTTCTTCTCTTCAGTACCAATGTGGTCTGGTGGATTCTTCCCATCCTCCAAGACATGGCCTGGGGGAGGCACTTCAGGCTGTCATCTTAGACCATATGACATGCCTGTCAGGTTTTGAGCACGTCCTTCTTTGCTGGCACTCGGTGTTAACTGAGAAATAATATCATTTCCCTTTTGAATGGGAACACGGTACTTAGGAAGTGTTTAGAAACCAAGCTCTGGGTGCTGGGTGAGCCTGGAGTGTCGTTACTTCTAGTTCTGTCGGGGAGAGAGCTAGGCTATGTGTATGTTGATGCCAGGGGTTCACAGTGATGCCACTAGTTGGTTTTTGAGTATCACCAAGTCCCTGTTCATTTGTTTAAGAAATGTTTTCCCTCGGTTCTTCAGATTGGCTAATTCCTGCCCATCCCCCTGGTGCCTATTCATGTCTTCCTTCTTCCACAGTGAGAATCCAGGCTTCCAATAAGATTAATATATTTACTCATTTCCTCTGTTACATAACACTAACAAAATGCTGTTAGAATTTCTGTGCTGTTCCCATAGTCAATAGCAAATCTAAGTCACGTTCAGTAACCATATATTCACACATATTCTCTGGAAGTAATCAAGTAACTAAAAGTTACTCGAATCAATGATTTTCTCTGCAGAGCACATGATTTATTTGCTGAAGGCTTAGATTTATTTATTTCTGCTTGTATTCAATTTTAGAGGAGCTTCTTTCTACCCCTTTTGATTGAATTTAAATGGCTCAAAGGCAAAACCTATACGAAAAGGTAGGTGCGGAGAAGTCTCCCTCCCAACTCTATCTCGTTCACTCTGTTCTCATCTACACAATATAACAAATAATTTTCATTGGTTTATGGCATGCTCCTCCTGTGCTTTGTTTTTTGCAAAAAAATCATTAAACACACAGACATGGGCTTGTGCACACACGCACACACACACACACACCACTGTTTGTGCCTTGCTTTTCCCCCTTGACATACATCTTGGCAGCTGGTCCCCGTCAGCTGTAATGAATAATTTTGAACATATTCTTTTTTCCATACACATGGAGCTATATCTGAAAGACAAATTGCAAAAAGTGGGATTGGTGGGTCAAAGGGTAAATGCATATGTGACGATATTGCCAAATTTCCCTCCTCGGGGACCGTTAGGCACTCCTGCTGGGAGTGTGTGAAGTGCCTGTCTCCTCGTAGTCTTGCCAGCCAAGTCGGGTGTTAAGTTTTAAATCTGTCAATTTGATAAGGGAGAAATGATAATTCGGTGTAGTTTTAATTTGCATTTCTCTTATTATGAATTAATTGGAACATCTTTTCCACGTTTACATACCATTTGCATTTTTAATAACTTTTCCCAGAAAGTTTTTGGTCTCCTCTACTTCTATTTTTAAGTGTTATTTATGTGGAAGGAGAGTAGGCCAAAGCTCTACATTGGGAGGTTGTTCTATGTGTCTGCAATATGTTATTAGCTAGAGAATTAATTTCCAGTACGTTCTTGTGGTTGATCACCTGTCTTTGGCATTTCTTTATTTCGGAAATGTACCCCTAATTCCCCATTTTAGTTCACGATTTCATAGAATCCTAACTCTAGAGTCGGTTTTGAGACTTCTCTTTCCTATGCATGCCTATTTGAACTGCCAGCATGGGATGTTTCCTCCTCTGATGTTTTGTTTCTTGGCTAATGTCCTTGTTTTTGTGCCCACGTGGCTGTGAGGTCCATTCTCCTGATTCCAGCCTTTTTTTTGGGGGGAGGGGTACCAGGGATTGAACTCAGGGGCAGTCGGCCACTGAGCCACATCCCCAGCCCTATTTTGTGTTTTATGTAGAGACAGGGTCTCACTGAGTTGCTTAGCACCTCGCCATTGCTGAGGCTGGCTTTGAACTCGCGATTCTCCTGCCTCAGCCTCCAGAGCTGTTGGGATTACGTTGTGCGCCGCCATGCCCGGCTGATTCCAGGCTTTTGATGTCTACTGCCTGAACGATGGTCTCAGACCTTTTGAGAGTGTCCTGTAGGTGTGTGAGGTTCTGTTCTTTTTTTTTTTTAAATATTTCTTTAGTTGTTGATGGA
Source organism: Xerus rutilus (assembly GCA_028644305.1). Lineage (NCBI taxonomy): Eukaryota > Metazoa > Chordata > Mammalia > Rodentia > Sciuridae > Xerus > Xerus rutilus. Next base: position 170,891,424 of record CM053401.1, read on the forward strand.
TCTTTATTTTATTCATTTATTATCTATATGTGGTGCTGAGGATCGAACCCAGTGCCTCACGCATGCTAGGCAAGCGCTCTACCACTGAGCTACAGCCCCAGCCCGGTTCTGTTCATTTTTAAAGAAGTATTTTCCTCTCTGTTCTTCGGATGGGATAATTTCCATTGACCTATCTTCAAGGTGACGGACTCTTTTCTATGTCATTTACATTCCGCTGTTAAAATCGTCCAGTGAATTTTAAATTTCATAGTGTATTTTTCAGCTCCAGAATTTCCATTTGCTTTCTTTTTGTGTTTTCTTTCTCTGCTGAAATTTCCTGTCTTTTTTTATATACCACGAGCATATTTTCCTTTATATCTTTGAGCAGTTATAATTGCTCTGGAGAATGGGCTACGTTTTTTTATTTCTTTGTACACTGAGTAATTTTGGTTTATATTCTAGATATAGTCAATATTATGATGAGGAGGCTTTACATTCTCATCCTACTTCAAAGAGTACGTGTGTATGTTTTTTTTAAAGCAAACAATTAACTTGGTTGAACTCAGATTGCAAAGTCTGTCCATTGGGTGGCAGCTAATACCTCAGTTCAATCCCCTACCCTTTATCTAGGCTGCTTCGAGTCTACTCATGAGGTTCAGGGGCTACCAGAGATTTGGGCAAAGTTTACATGCAGAATTTGGGCTCCCCTCTGCCTAGGTCACTTCTGAGTGATTTTCTCACTTCCCAGTGCTATGGCTGCTTGAGCTTTGTTCTCTGTGTGTTCCAGCCAGGACTGTGGGTCCTCTGTCGAGTTTCAGCGGCCCAAGCAGTGCTTCAGGGCAAGGGCCACACAGCACAGCACCAGCAAAGTAAATGCTGTTCCCTTCTTCCAAGTGACAGCTTCTCACAGGGGTGGGCCGTCTGTCCTGTAGCTCGTCCTCATCCCCAGTGTGGACTGTCGTTGATGGACGGGTCAGTCCAATGGAGCGTCCGCAGCAATAGGAGAATGGGAACCTTCCACACCACCTGCGGCTTCTCCCTCCTTGTCAAGAACCAGCCCTCTTGACTTGCCGCATTGACGGGTCGGGCCGTGCGGGGCCACAACTGCCACATACTTGCAATCCAGGCTGTGATTCCTAATGCATGTGCCTTTACGGTGGAGATGATGAGACCCATCAGCATGGAAAACAAGAATAATGTGCTGTTTGAAAATGAATATAGCATTTAGGAGAATAAAAAGCACTATTTCGCATTCTTCTAGTGATTAGAATTTGCATACTTACTCAGCGGAGGAGACAATGAAGGGCATGGTCGAAAGAAATAAAATCTCCTAAGTCCAGTTAACTATCGCCTTACCATCTCACATTTGTTATTCCTGGTGGTTGCTAAAATTAATTCCGGTTTTCCTTATTTTGCTGTAAGAAATACCTTTTGCCTACCTGTACCCTAGCTCTAGCCATCAGCACGGGTTTCCTAGCAACTGGGCTAATGATTGCAGTCAATTTCTCTTTCTTTTTGGTATTCTAGTATATACTATGCTATTTTTAAGCACCAAAAAATACTGTTTTTTTTTAAGTAGTGCTGATATTTTGGCATTTTAAAAAGTCTAAAAGCTGAGTCATTTATATCTTGACATAGTCCCTGAGAGCTCCTGCTGCATTAACAATTTGGATTGAACAAAAGATTACCTGTTTGGAAAACATCTTTCCCACCTTCATTATCCTAAGGAGAAGGGAAAGATTATACTTGGTGACACGGAGCTTGTGTTGCAAACATAATCCTAATAAAAATTCTCTGCAATGGGGATGTGATCATGACAGGTTTGAGTCAGATACAGGTAACTCCTCAGCAGCAGCGACCAGCAGGTGCCTCTGCAGCTCTGTGCGGGGGAAGGCGAGATCAGTGGAGCAGGCGACAATTACCTTCAAACGAAAACTCCACGAAATATCACAACCTCTGTGAAGAAACAAGCTGTTCCCCAAAGTCCCAAGGTTATGGGAACGTGGAGGTATCGGAGGAAAGCATGTGGGCTGGCTAACGGCACCCCTCTGCATTCCTGTAACATGGGGACACACAGTCCCAACAGCTGGAAAAAAGTGCACAGCATGATGTTTGGCAGCCACCGACGACACCGGCGCACACTGATTTGCAATGATTGCGTCTAAATAAACAATATTTTATTTAATTGTTCCTTTATTACTTAAAATTGTACTTGAATTTGTTATTTTTCTGATGTTCCATTCATTTTCTCTGCTGCTGATAGGCATTCAACGTGTCCTATGTATCGCTTATATTTTAAATATTAATTATGGTGCTTAATATTTTGTAATGTATTCAAATATATCAAGTTATTATTTTTGATGATTTTAAACGATTTTGTGAATCCAAGTCACTTTCTGATACAATACCAGTCTCCAACACCACCTTGCTGTAGCGGAGATTTTCCTCGGGAACTGCACTGGGCAGTAGTTATTTCTCCTGTCAGTGTTAAACACCTAATGGGAGATTTTTATCTGTGCTGTTGATCTCAGGAAGGCTTTTGGAGGGCAAAGCACTCCAGTCATGGTCCTAAGAGATGGCTTGGTAAATGAGAGAGAGAGAAAACCAAGCAGAAGCATCTGTCCCAGGAGGAGAGCTCAGTCCTCTGAGCCTCAGTGACGGTGTCCACAGAGAGCAACGGGACCTCGCAGGGTTGTTAATGAGAATCACAGTGACTGCTTCCTCCCTCCCTCCCTCCAAGAAAGAGGTTTATCTCTGCTAGAAGTTTCCTGCTGACAGAAGAAGGGTTCAGAGGCCGTGCTGGGGTAGCGGTTCTGGTGATACCCAGCTACTGACAGCCCTCAGTAGTAGGACCAGGGGAGGTGAAACCGACCGAGGAGAACCAGCGAGGGCTCCGGAGTCAGCAAGCAGGCCGCCAGATTCATTCAACTTTAATGCCTTTCTCCTTTGATGCATCTCAACTGGAAGAGCAAATTGACACAGTGGGAATGCCATGTGGAAGCGTCTTCATTTGTTTTCCCAGGCACTGTGAGGGCACCCAGAAGGAACCAATGGGGCCCGGGAGTGGATGTTTGTTTTGGAAAGTGCCAACCAAAGAAGGGCAGCAAGATGGGGGAGTGGCTCTCCTGAGCTCCTTTGGAACCATGTTAGACCTTGCAAGCAGCCTCTAGAAACCTCCAGCCGGCTATTGCCCAGTGACACCGTGACACAAGGTACCACCTCTCTCCTTGTTAAATAATTCAGAGGTCAGCGAGCTCGGCCTCCAGGAGGGCGGGTGCGTGAGGTCACTATTTGCAGTGATTTCACGTTCTTCCCTATTTCTGCAGACCTCGGTCTGTTTATCTGAGTGCACAATATAAATCTGCTTGGTTTGAAAACGCTGGCTGACAAACTCGATCGTGTTCAGATGCCGCCCGGGCTGGGCCGAGACTCTGCTGCGACGTGCCGTGCATGGCTCACCAAGGCAGTTTTTGAAATACTTGCTACTGTTGTTTACTGAGCTTTGTGCCGCCTGGATAAACAGACTCTCCCCCAGGAGGAAGACCAGCTTGGCACAGCTTTCACCCCTTGGGTGAGTGTGTCCATCTGTCTTGCCTCATGGTGAACAGGATCTCGGTCTCCCTCATTTTTCTCCCCCGGCTATAAGCACAGGGCTGGCGCGTGGTAGGTCTGCCAAATCCATGTCCACACAGGGGCTCAGAGAGGCCAATTGGGTCCAGACTTTGAGTGATTTCTGTGGACCTCTGTCCACTGATTCTGATGAGGACTCAGTGCAGTGGATATCTAGTCCCTCTGAGGAGCTGCCCAGCACTAGGAGGGACTCTTCACGTCCATTGGCAGTGGCCCCGTTCACTGCTCAGGTGATCTGCTCTGCTTTCTGGAAAGAGGCAGCTCATCAATTATGACTCAAGCCGACCATTTCTTTTTTCCTTTTTCTTTTTGGTGCTGGGGATTGAACCCAGGGGCACTTTACCCCTGAGCCACATCCCCAGTACAATACAGCTGGTTAGTAGCAGAAATAGGGTTCAAGTCCAGGCTGTTTGGCTTAGGACATGCACTCTCCTCCTCAGCCATTTTTATTTTATTTTTTACTTATAGACAGGGTCTCACTAAGTTGCTTAGGGCCTTGTTAAGTTGCTGAGGCTGGCCTCAAACTTGTGATCCTCCTGCCTCAGCCTCCTGGGAATCGCTGGGATTACAGGTGTGCACCACTGCACCTGGCTTCAACCTGACCACTTCTTACTCTCTAGCAAACTACACTTATCTTGTTGGAATCTGAGAAGCTGGAGTTGGAAGGGATCTAGAAGCCTGGTCAGCTAGGTCAACAGTTCATGATCTGTTTGGGGCTCAAGTCCCTTTGAGCCACCCATGGGGGCATACTCCACTGGGCGGATCCTTACTGCTCTGGAGGCGGGAACACAGCAGGAACAGTGAAGAAAATCCCTGACCTTAGGTCCCAACCATGGGGTAGTTGGGGGGAAAGTAGAAATAAACTGCTATGGTTTAAATATATGAAGGGCCCCCCAAAAGCTCACGTGTGAGACAGTGCAAGGAAGTCTAGAGCTGAAGTGTTTGGGTTGCGAGTGCCTTAACCTCGTCAGTGCATGGGTCCCCTGACAGGGATGGGTGGGCAGGGAGGATGTGGCTGCAGGAGGAGGGTCACTGGGGCGCGCCTTTGGGGTTTATGTTTTGTCCCTGGTGCGGGAGCTGCCTCTGTTCCCTGTTGCCTGTCCTGAGCTACCTTCCTCCTCCATGCGCTTCCGCCATGTGTTCTGCCTCACCTGGCCTCAGAACACGGAGTCAGCTACCTCTGGGCGGAGACCTCTGAAGCCGTGAGCTCCATACACTTCCTCTCCCCTGTGCTGTTATTACCAGGCGACTAAAACAAAAATAAACAAAAAGAGCAATAAATAAACAAATATATCTCCGAGTGGAATAAAGCTAAGGAGAACCAGAGAGCCGATGGAGAGGCAGGCGCATGGCGGAGGAGGGCGGCCGTGGCTCCTTTCCTGCTGGCTCCATGAGCTTCCCTGGAGGAGGTCAGGGTGGAAACCTGGCCAGAGGTGGGATGGCTACTGTCCAGTCACCACAGGGACTGTGCATTAGAGACCTCCTGGGGACCAGGCAGGGGCGCGCTGAGCGGGGGGCGCTCACTCTGCTGTGGGAGCCTCCCGGGCCCTGTGATGATCTCCTAGTTCAAGTTCTCGCCTTTCTCCCAGAATGCTCAGCTGTCTTTGAATTAATGACCATGGCTGTCTCCTTCTTTTAGTGACTATGATCTTTCTGAATAAGGCATATACTTACCTCACCTCTGTCCTTGCCCCGTTCTGATCAGTCCCTCATCTCAGCTGCTCCAAGTGGCTCATGGGTGTGGCTGTCAGCTGCTGGTCAGGAGGGGTAGATGGCAGTTGAATGTCCAAGATTTGGAGAGAACAGCTGGTTTGAATCCCAGCTCTGCTGGCCTGTGCTTTTGCGCAGATCTCCTGTCCTCTCTGAGTCTGTCCCCCCGTCTAGGAAGGAAGGTAACATGGTGCCCACCTCCTGCCTGTTTGAGGATAGAGCCTGAGAGTGTACACAGAAGGTTTTCCCAGCAGGTACGGAGCACCCACTAAGTGGCCGGGCTGGTGTAGCCCTTGCCTGAGTTGACGTGCCCGTGGCACTGGCTTTCCCGATGGACGTGTTGGAGACTGGTGAGTAGGCGCTGGTGCCAAGTCCATTGCTACTGAGGGCTCCTTGTGTACCAGGCCCTGTCCCAGCACTCACAGGACAGCTGGGACTGCAAAAGACCAAAAGTCCTTCTCGTGGATCTGATGTTCTAGTTTGTGGGGGGATGGACACAGAGATGGAAATGGAGACACCTGGGCATGGATGGATAAAGGGAAGATTGGGTAGAGGCCTCTCAGCTGCTAGTAAGAGAAAACCCAACCAAGAGTAGCATGACCTAATTGTTCTTTTCCTCATGAGAAGTACACGTGGCTTCAGAGTTTGCAATTCCGCGATGCACCATAGACCTGGGATACTTCTGTCCTCGCTGGGTTGGATTTTCATTCTTAGGTTTGTTGTTTCATGGGCATGGGATGGCTGCTGCAGCTCCAGGCATCGCATCTGCCCATGAGGTAATATCTCCCCCAGGAACCCCTCATAGACTTCCTCTCACCACTGATTGGCTAGCAGCAGGTCATGATTTCAACCTAGATCATTCTTTGACAAAGCAGACAAGGATGATTAGGACTGGCTTGGTTTGATGTTGCTGCACCCCTGGTGCTGGGCTCATTGCTACTTGAACAAAATCAGGTCTTAGTTATCAAGATGGGAAGAGAAATGGCTGTTGGGCAGGTGACACGTGGTGCCTGCTTTTCAGGTGGGCTGCACGTCTCTTTGGTAGAGAGAACTTAGAAGCTGAGGAAGCTTTTGGGGGGGCACTTGGTGTCCAAGATGCCACCTTGGGCCTCAGGTGGTGTTATAGTTTGGACTTGAGGTGTCCCCCAAAAGCTCACATGTGAGACAATGCAAGAGGGTTCAGAGGGGAAATGATTGGGTTGTGAGAGCCTTCACCCAGTCCGTGGATTAAGTCTCTGATGGGATTAACCGAGTGGTAACTGGAGCAGGTGCGGCGTGGCTGGAGCAGGTGGGCATTGGGGGCGTGGCTTTGGTATATATTTGTATGTGACAAGTGGTGTCTCTCTGCTTGCTGGTCATCGTATGAGCTGCCTCCCTCTGCCACACTCTCCTGCCGCAATGCTCTGCCCTCCCCGAGCCGGAGGAGTGGCGCCGGCTGTGTGTGGACTGAGACCTCTGAAACCGTGAGCCCCAAATAAGCTTCTCTTCCCCTGAAATTGCTCTGCTCAGGTCTTTTAGTTACTGCAGCAAAAAAGCTGAGTAGAACAGGTGGCCTGGCCCAGTGGCGAGTTGAGGAGGGGCCTTCTGCTCTCGCGTGGTGGGCACACAGTGGGCATCTGGTGTACCCATGAGGCGGCCTGTGCCCATGAACAGGGGACAGGAAGCAGCAGGTTTGTTTGATGAGAAAGTGGGACTTCAAACAGCACCAAGGCCCCTCGCTGGCTATGGACACAGGGCAGGGGCCAGACACAGACAGGTGTCCGTGAGCTCCCATCAGGGCCCAGGACCCCCATGGGGCACCCACAGGCCCAGCCAGTGCTGCACACAACAAGCCTGGGCCCAGGTCCTCGCTCCCCAGCCTGCTCCTCCCCGTCCTCCACAAGTGATGTCTCCATTCACCCGCAGCCAGGACACAACCCGGTGCCTGCCCAACCCCCGCCCCACAAAAGAGCCTCACTGAGTCCGGCAGACCCTCCCTCCTGTCCCCTCCAGCCCGGCCTCCTCTCTCCCCCACCCCTCCTGTGCCCTCTTCTCCTGCCCACTTGTCCTGCATGGCCAGGCACTGCAGGGCACCCTCAGGGGCTGCTGCTCCCCAGGGCAGGCCGAGACCCTCCTCTCTGGTCTCACTGCACCACACCGTCCTCGTCACAGGCGCCCCAGTGACTGGCAGACGGGCCTGTCTCTTCTGCCACAGGGCTGGTCTTCCTGGTTGGCCTCTGACCTCAGGGTCCAGCCCAGTGCTGGGCACAGGGCGGGGGCTTAGCACATGACCAGAGGTGTCCAAGGCACAGTGGAGGCGCAGAGGGAGTGGCCAGCTCTGACCAGGAGGTGAGGGCAGCTTCACACAGGGCCTAGTGTCAGGCAGGTACAGAGGACCCCTGGGGTTTTCCAGGTGGAGAGGAGGGTGGGTGTTTCGGGGAGAGTGAGCTGCAGGCGGAGGGACCCGAGGGTGGGAAGAGAAGATGCTCGAAGAGCAAGCCACGTGACGGTCCTGGGGAGGAAGGGGAGTGGGTCAGGGGGCAGCAGACGGATCCGAGGGGGTTGACAGAGCTCAGCGCACAAGAGACCCTGCAAGCTGGCGACTGGGCTTCACCCTGAGGGGACAGGAGCTAGTGGGTGCCTGTGAGCAAGTGGAGCAGAGGTGAGGTTCGCGCTGTGGGAAGGTCGCCCTGGGGTGGCGGCGGAGGGGGCCGGGGTCCAGGAGGGGCTGGCCCGGGGGTGTTGGTACTGTCGCCCCCGTGCTCCTCCTCCGGGGCAGGTGTTGGTGGTGCAAGGGACGGGTCAGGCGTTGTACCTGTGGAAGGGGCGCCAACACCTGTGTGGACGGACAGGGGCTTCCCCACAGCCTGAGCTGACACCAGGTGACCAGCCGGGCCTCTCCTGCAGGAGCGCCCCCGCTCCCACCAGATGCACGGGCTTCACCCTGACTGCGGCTGCTGCCCCATCCGGCTTCCAAGGCTACAGCAGGTGGGAGGAGTCTGGGCCGGAGCCAGGAAGGGCAAAGAGTGGAGTTGATTAAGTATCCGAGCGAGGCAGCCGCACCCCGGGGATCGACTGCTTGCTTCAGTACCTGCAAAACCCACAGCAAATAGCCACCTGCCCACGGGGGTCCAGCAGGCTTTGGGTAGAGCCAAACTTGAAGGTGGACCAAAGAAGCTTGGTTCCATTTTTCCTCAAAGATCTATTACATGCCAGGCACGGCCTCATTTAATCTTCATGCAACCCTCTCAGAGAAATAGTACCATTTCAATTTCAAAGGAAGAAACAAAGGCATAGAGGGGTTAAGGACCTTGTCTGAGGCCACACAGCAAGTTCTCAGTTCTCAGTGTGGCACGCAATCTATACTAGTTCTCCTGGATTAGCTACAAACATTTTGCTTTTGTCCCAGATGTATCATCAGTGCTCAGCCCACGTTCTTCCAGCGTAACAGCCAGCGTTATGTTATTTTGAATTCCTGCAACACACCATTTGAGGTGGGGGTGTTTAACCCCATTTTGCAGATGAAGAGTTGAGGCTCAGAGAGCTGAAGGGACTCACCAGGGTCACGCAGCTGGGAAGTACAAAGAGCAGGTGTGCACAGGGCAGTCTGCCCTCAGGCCCCCTCGAGGGGACAGCCTTTCTCCCCCGCTACGTCTCTCCCCACCACCCCTCCTAGGTGGGAGCCTGCCCTGGCACTTCCGCTCAGACCTGTCAGTAGGCATAGAGAGCGGGCAGGGGGTGTGTGTGGATGAGTCACTGGTGTCTGAGGCGCATCTCCAGAGCAGGGCAGGCTCTTGACACAGCTCCCCGGAAAGGCCATTTGGCATCTTGAAAGACCTGGCTGACCAGTGCATAATCGTGGCCAACGAACCACCTTTGGCTTGTGTCTGTGGTCAGCCGTGGGCCCTGCCGGTCACACCGCGTGTGCCCCAGGACTTCTCACCGAGCAGCGCTGTGCAGGTGGGATCGGCAGCTCTCCTCCAGCTCTCCATTAAAGGTCACGTCTTTGTGGAAATGTCTGCCAGAAATGCAGGAAAAGAGCAAAGCTGCTTCCACGGCCTGGCCTGGCCTTTCTGAGCTCCCCGGGAGCTGTTTCCTGCCACTTTCAACTCGGCTCAGCACCATGCTGCCTGCCCCGGCCCTGCTGCATTCCAGCACTTTCTGTAATATCTGCCTGCACAGTAAGGGCTGTGTCCCTCACTTTACAGATGAGCGACTGAGGCTTACAGGGAACAGGGACTTGCCCCGTATCTACATTGTGGGAATGGCGTTCGGCCAGTGTCTCCTGGAGGCCCAGCTGTGTGCTGTGCTGGTAGATCCTCTGTCCCCCTCCCCCCTAGTCACCTGACGTGTGTCTGCTGAGGACGGGCTCTGCACCCGTGCTGTTCCCGGGTCAGGGCTTGGGGGCAGCTCAGCTCTGGCTGCAGGCCCCCCATGTCACGGCCCTCTTGAGTTTGTCTTGAGCCCTGTTTCTCAGCAGTGGAGTCGGATGGCCCAGAGGTTTCTGAACAGTCTCTGGAGGCCTTTGTCTCTGTGGCGCTGCTTCCTGGGCCCCCCACCCTGGCTGGCTCTTGCTGTCCCCACTCCATGCCGTGTCCACTCAGATCTGTCCTTCCACTTCCCACAGAACCACCTCACTCATATCGGGCATTTTTTTTTTTGCATGGAACGGTCTCCATGGGAAACGTTGGGGACCATATCATGACCATCTCTGCAGCTGAGATCCCAGAGGTTTTCAGTGACTGGTGGGCATGGCACTGCCACAGGCCGAGTTTTCATTCGAGGACAGAGAAAGCGAACAAATCAGACGGGTGCGGCCGAGTGAATCTCCACAGAGCAAACACGCACGAGGTCGTGCTCAGAGCAGAACATTCCAGCACCCCAAACTCAGCAGCCCTTCCCAGCTCCCCCGCCCCGTGCACTTTGCACGGTGATCAGTGAGTGCGGAGAGGACAGCCGTGGGCCAGGTGCCTTAGGTGCAGGATCCCATTACTCCTGCTCCCGACTCTGAGAGAAAGCTCTCTTGCTCCTCATTGTGCAGACGAGGAAACTCGAGGCTTAGAATCATCGCTTGCCCAAACCTCGCTGGTAAGGGATGGAGGCAGTATTTGGACCCGGGGTTCCTGCCTCCAGCATCTCTGTCCCTAGCCTCTGTTCTGGGAAAGCATTGTGCACTTAACTCTGTCACATCCTCGGGCCGGACACCAGCTCTGCCTTCCAAAGGTTGGCTCTTCTAAGTGGCTACTGGTGCCTGATGTGGCCCTTCTTAACCAGGCACCAGGTTGATGACTGAGCAGACTCCACGGTCCAGGCTCCCGTGTGACTCGGCCTGGCCTGGCGTGGTGGGAACAGGGCTGTTGGACGCAGGCGCTCGCAGCTGCTCCCAAGAATCCAACCCCTGGAGAACCCTCCCTGCCTGCCGCAGGTCTGCAGAGCATCGACCGGCCATCCCGAGGCCGCTTCATCAACATTTCCTTGTCTTTTAATTTGTGGAAAGGGGACATGAAAGAAATAAACACAGTGGCGAGGGGGGCAGGGCATCTTGTTGGCTCCCCCGGGAGAGGCAGGCAGGATGAACCGAGGCCCCGCCGCCCTCCAAGCTCACACTGTTTTTGCTTCAAAGTTGTCTCCCGCATGATTTATTGTGCTATCTGGAAAATCAATTTTTTCCCCCTTCTGGAGACCACAGAAGAGTCTTCGTGTTTCAAAACACATTTGAACTTTTAAAACTAACATATTCAGTCTCATTGCCTCTGGTATCTGTAAGCAGACCCAGTCTCGGCTATTTTTGGGATCATTTCCAGAAAAATAATTTACTTTTCATTGTGGAGTCTGTCAAGCTAAGTGCAGTGATTTTCTTTGTGGGGCTGGACGAGTAAATCCAGTCCTGAAAAAGATGGGGATTTAAAACCTTTCCTGCGGAGACGGGCTCATCGCTGGGCTGATCCTGTAGGTGGAAATAAAAAGGAGCTGTCAGGAGGCCTGTGCACGCGATATGCCTTGCTACCATTTATCAGGTCTATTTTTTTTAAGTAGCCAGGGCTGTTTGCATTAATAATAATAATAGCTCCATCAAGAATCACTCTTGTGTGCTAAAAATAGCTCCCTCCCTAGCTTCAGAAGTTAAGAACCTAGACTTTGCCGTCCAGAATTCAGAGCTCAAGTTACTTGACCTCTCTGGCCTCAGTTTCCTCATCTGAAAAACAGGCCAAATAAAGGTGCCTCCCACCAGGTGTGTGGGGGTCAAGGGAGGCGGCCTGTGGGCCAGGGCTGGCCTGAGGCCCACCGTGCCTTTCTAAAGGTCTGCTCTGAAATCAGAAGGAAAGTAATGTATGGAATCATGAGCAATGCGTAGTCAACCCACCTTGGATTATTTAACCTTTATACAAATACAGCCATAAAAATGTAATTTTAAGTGTTTTATTTATTTTTTGATTGTCTGTGGAGTGAGGAGTGCACAAAGGCAGAAATGCCCCAGGCCTAGCAAGGTCCAAAGCCAGCCCTGGCCTGTGTCCAGGGCAAGAGCAGTTTCTCCCTGTGAAGAACTCCAGGAGGAGGCCGCCTGGCACTGGCCTGGCCTCCTGGCTCTTCCAGGCCCTGTACTGCCACCACATTGCCTCCTGGTTCCAATGGCTGCAGGAGCTCTAGCCATCATGTCTGCATTCCAGGCTTCAGAAAGCACGAAGGGGAAGAGAGCCACAGGAGCCCACTTCCCCGCTGGAGCACCTCTCTTTCAGAACATTCTGGGAATTCCCCCCAACCCTGAGTTTGGTCCCAAAGCCAACAGCTTAGCTGCCCATGGGGCCAGGAGATGGCATGTTCTGTCTGTGCGCTTCGCCTTTCCAGGGAAAGGATGGGTTGTGCCAGGGAGGAGGGGCCGGCTCTCATGACCCAGAGGGAAAGGGATGTTGACACTCTCCAGGGGGAGCAGCCTGGCCAGCAGGAAGAGGAAGACAGTCCTCCTCCAGGTCCTCTCATCTGTGGAGGCTGTTCCATTCAGGCCAGGCAGGGTGGGCCCAGCAGGCACAGGTCTGTGAAGCGGGGTGGGGTGGAGGAAGGGACCCAGGGGCCCAGGCAGGTGCGTGGGCTCTGTGCCCATGGTGGGGACTTCTCCCCTCCTCCCCGCCTGCTCCTGGCCTTGGTTTTTCTTTACAGCACCCCCCCACCTGCAATCCGCTATCGCCCAACAGAGGGACAGCTGTATGGGGCAGGGGTCTGCCCAGCCGGCTCTGGGGGCTCACAGGAGAAGGAGCCCTAGCCCCTCCTCTGTCCTCACTCTCCTGCTGCCCTGTAGCTCAGGGTGCCGGGCAGAGGGTGCAACTTGACTTTTGTTTTAAAAAGATTCTTCCAGCTGTGTGTCAAGGACTGGCTGTGGGGACAAAGCAGGGAGCTGGCGGGGAGGCTCCTGCTGCTCCAGGAGGGGGCGGTTGGTCCAGCACAGAGGCGCAGGCCTGGCGCCCGGGGCAGACTTCCCCTCTCATCCAGAGGCAGCTCAGTGGCTGCACATCACATTTCTATGGGGGGAGGAGCCGCCCTCCGTCCCTCAGAGGGGCCACACTTGCGGTAGTCCCACCCGTGGAGGAGGCTCCACCCCACGTAGCACAGTGTATGGGGACTGGATGGGGACGTGCCAGCTGGAGGACAGGAGGTGTTGAAACACTTCTGAGCCGCCTTCACGGGAGCACGGTCTGTTTTGCCACAGGCCCTGCTGCTCTCTATTGCCTCCCACAGTGGGCCAGCTGCCCTCCCTCCCAGCGGGGATCTCCACTGCACGCTGCTCGTAACCCCTTTGTACAGACACGGGCAGACCAAGTAGCCAGAGCAACGAAATCACCTGTCCTAGGTCACGAGTTTGTTGGTGGTGGTTACAGCTTTCTGGCTGTAGAAGATTCCGGAAACAGTAACAGAGAAGGGACTTGTCTAATTCTGGTCCATCTTCCCTTCCACTTTCCGTAGAGAGAGAAAAAACCATTCACCGGTATGTTCCTCATTGGTGCCCAGAGCCGGCAGCCCGCCACGCAGCTTCAGACTGCGCACAGCGAAGACTTCATAAAACGTGCCCCCTTGGGTTTCTCCCCATGGAGGTTTCTCTCTGAGGGCCTCTGTGCGTGTGTGGCCAGGGCTCCTATTGTCACTTCACATACGTCTCCCTCTGGTCCCTGAAGACAGCCACCCAGGAGGTGGTGCTAGCAATACCTGCCATATTCTGCATTAGATTTCGGTGACTTGGGGAGTCCCTTGCTGGGCTACCGAGGATGTGGGAGAGCTGCATGCTGGAGCCTTCTGGAGTCTGCCCTCGGCGCCGAGATACGCAGAAGCGGGGAAGGCCTGTGCCCTCTGGGTTTCCGGGGGCAGCGGGGGAGACGCTGAGCCATCATTTTACCTTTTTCTACATTTTCCCAATTTTCTCAATCTGTTCCCATAGCAACCCTAATAGGGATTGGGTTGCTAGAAAAGCATTCGTTTCTATAGAAACAATTTGTTCTATAAGAGAAAAAGTTTACTTGGTGGCACATGAAATCTAATATTAGGATTTTGGTTTTGTTGGTGGATTTTTTTTTTTCTTCTGTCAGCCAGAAGAATATTTCCCGAGCCACCTACAGACGTATGTTGCATTTTTAGGCTCAAAATTTCATCTCATGTGTTTTCATATGGGACGGAGGTTGCAGAGTCTCAGCCCCTTGGATCTTTACTAAGAATATAAAATTTAAGAAAATGTTGATCACATGCATATTCAGATACAAGGGGCTAGACTAGGTCATCTCTTGAGTTGTCATTGGTTTTTTATTTTTCCCTTTTGACACAAGAATTTGCTGTTTCTCTTGACTTTTCTTTAAAAACCTGGAGGGGTTTTGAGTAGAATGAGGTAGGCACATTTGTTCGGCTGCAGCAGAAATCCCACTCAAAACTGGGCAAGAAAAAAAACGAGGAGGATTTATTAGTTCTCAGGTTTTAGAAATCTGGAGGTTTCAGGTATGGCTAGATCCAGGGCTTGTGAAGACCTGGTGTCCCATATCCTCACTCAGCAACATCGTCTTCCATGGTGTCGATCTCATCCTTGGGCAGGTTCTTATGAGCTTCTAGGAGTTCCAGTTTGGTTTCTCTGGGGAAGGAGAGCACCACTTTCCCAAAAGTTTCAGGAAAAGTTATGGGGATGATTGTAACCAGATTGACAGGTCCTGTGCGCACCTCAAAACAAATCAGCGGGACTGGAACAGGATGAAATGAGCCAATTGGCCAGGCCTAGGCATGTCCCTTGGGGTCAGGGGTGAGGTCAGCCCGTCAGCCCCACAGACTGAGAGAGATGAGGGAAGTTCTCGAGAGGAACCAGAATAAGATGGAAGGATGTGATGCTAGGACCTGTCATTGGACTGGTCCAGGTACTAATTCCAAATGGCCAGAGTGGACCCCTGTGACTACATCCTTAAATTACAGGGCTGGCCTTTAAGAACTTGCTTGTGCCAGCCTGGACAGAGAGCCTGAGTTCCCCCCTCCCAATCATTTCCTTTTCTAATTAACCTCCTACCAGCTCCACTTCAAGAACATCTTTCAAACAAGCTTTTCTTTTTTTTCCCTTTTGAAGGAAGTTGAAAAAAATCAGAATACATTTGCATGTTACCTAAAACATTCTAAACCCGTGTCTTATCTTTTTCACGGCGGTCTTGTCTTTTCAGCGTTGGGAGCTATATAATTAGAGTCACCTTCAGCCTCGCCAGCTCTTTTTTGAAAAGGTTATCATGAACAAGGGACAAAAAAATCCCTGGCTGCACAGCCTAGGTCTATCTTTCAATTGTCTTTTCATCCCAAAGTTCAGAGAGTTCCAGAAAACCATGCATCAGCAGAAGCAGCATTTCAACAACTTCATATCTATATATTTTTTGGGGGAATATTCCCCGAGATGATTGAAGGTGTGAATTATTTCAGGGAAGGTGTTGGTGTGTGGCCAGTAATTTAAATTAACAGGATTTCCAGGGCTTATTAAGAGCTTAAAATAGGATTATTAAAATTCAGAGAGCGTTTTGATTTGAGTGTAACTTTGGCTATCGAGGCTTTAAAAATGCTTAGTTTTCAGTGCCATTTGTTTGCAAAGATATTTTAAAAGTTTAAAATATCCTTAGGATTTTTTTCCCTTGTTAATAAACTGGGTTAATGATTTCCATGGAGATCGCTTCCAACACAGCTCCTGTATTTCTGGCCTGGAGCCTCCTGCTGGGGTCAGGAGGGAGTCAATCTGGCCACAGGACCACATGCCTCTTGTGTAGGAGTGAACCTCGAGTCTCAGCAGCCATTTGAGAGGCTCTTCCAGGTAGAGTAGGCACTTCAGCAGACGCCGTTCCGGGGGCCTGCGGGGAGGGCCTGGTGGCGAAGTGTCAGTAGGCTTGAGCAGTGGGCTTCAGGTGGGGGTTGGTCTGTGCTCTCGTTAGGTGAGTGTCCTTTCTAACATAGAGGATGATGATGGCCTTCAGGATGTGGCAGGGGAGACCGAGGTGTCCTTCCCCAGGAGTGATGGGGAATCGGATTCACAGCTACACCACCCGCATCAGGTTCAGGTGCAGGTCCTGATGCAGGCGGGGGCGGGGCCTGTGATTCAGGTTTTGTAACCAATCTCTGGAGCCTCCCAGGCTGCTCTGCGGGCCGTGCTTTGAGGTGGGAGGTTGTAGACCACTTCATTTTGCCTGGATGGGACAAGTGCGGATCAGGTTTTGGATTCTGGCATCCCTTTGCAGTGCTGATTCTAGAGGATCTTGGGACTTCACGTCATAGCTGGAAAAGAAACCCCGTGAGAAGGCACTCCCACCTCTCCCAAATCACCAGCTGTGGGCCAGCTGTCCTGACCCAGGCAGAGAACCAGGTGGGGCAGGGGGAAGACAGGTGAGCTGAGAGTCAGGTGAGGCTCCTCTCAGCAGGGATGGAGGTGAAACTCTTTGCTCCTTCAGATCTTCTTCAAGGTCCTCGTCATTCCTGGGGACCGCATTCCCCAAGGGAGTGGTGGGGTTCAGGGATGTCTCTGTGCACTTAGCTGCAGGCAGGTTTCTTGGTACCCTTGCTTACTATGATCCTGGACCTGAGTCTTCAGACAAGCAGGAGCCACAGTGAAGTGCTGGGTCAGAGTTCCCAGGGAGGTGGTGTCTGGGAGGGGAAAGAGGGACAGGCACCTCGGAGCTCTGTGGAGACCTGCAAGGTAGGCAGCCTGTATCATGCAGCTGCTGCTGCTCGACAAGCAGCCCCAAACCATGACTTCCTCAGCCATTGCCTATCTATATGTATGCCATAGCATCATGCTGTAAACTCCAAATATACACAATAACATTTATTTTTTTAAAAAACCAACATTAAAGAAAAATTTGGTGGGTTGGAATGTACCTCAGTGACAGAGTGCTTGCCTAGCACGTATTATCAAAAAAGTACTACCCAGTACTACCAAAAAAGAAAGAATGAAGGACGTTTTTGAAAAATGGAAAATGGAACAAAACAATAATCTTTTCCTTGTGAGTTTTTGGGTGAGCTGAGCAGTTATACCTACCTCAGCTGGTGGTCCCCTGGGGGCTGTTGGTCTAGTGGGCCTTGGCTGGGATGGCTTGGCTCTCCTCCACACGTCTGTACGTTGCTCACGGTCACACATGTTCTCCAGGTAGGGGCAGGGGCCTAGGAGTCAGTGCCCCACTCATGCATGAGGGCAAGCGGGAAACCACTCACTTTTCAAACTCTGCTGGTATCACATTAGCTAACGTACCCCTGTGTTTGTCAGCTTTCCAATACAATAACAAAATACTCGAGATAACTCATTTATAAAGTAGAAAGGTTTAGCTCACAGTTTTGGAGCTTCCTGTGCAAGATCAGATGGCTCCATTGTTTGGCTCTCTGGTGAGGCAGTGCATCATGGCAGGCATGTGGTGGAGCCAACTACTCACCTCATGGGTCAGGAGGAAGAAGAAGGGGCAGAGGTCCCACAGCCCCCTTCAAGGACACACTCCTAATGACCTGAGGACCTTCTGTTGGGCTCTACCCTCGGCAGATTTCACCACCTCCCCAAAGTGCCACCAGGGGCCCTTGGGGAGACTTTAATATCTGATCAGACAACGGCTAGAGCATCTCATGCCTGTACCCAGTGCCAGGCGGACAGGGATGACGGGCTGCCTGCAGGGTGAGACTGCAGGGGGCCTCGATTGGGGCCATGAGGGAAATTAATTGACCACACAGCCCCTGATTTCTAAAAAATTTAATTAACACATAATCGCACATATTTATGTGGTACAGTGTGATATTTCAATAAAGTACATAACACATTATGATCAAATGGGGTAATTAGTACATCCATCACTTCAAACAATTATCATTTTATTTGTGTTGGAAATATGCAAAATCCTGTCATCCAGCTATTTTGAAATATGCAATACAATTGCTAGCTGTCGCTCTAGGACGTCGTCCTCCTCTGTTTCTGTGCCTGATGCCGCCATCTCTCTATTCTCCCCGCTCCCCAGCCTCTGGTAATGGCGTTGTTCTCTGCCCTCCTGTGAGATGGACTTGGGAAGCTTCCATGAGTGAGCGAGAGCGTGCAGGATCTCTCCCGTGGTGTCTGGCTCAATTCACTTGACATCATGTCCACCAGGCTCATCCAAGTTGCCACAGGTGACAGGGTTTCTGGATGGTCTTTGATGGCACGTGGTCCAACACACCTTTATCCACCTGTCCACTGATGGAGGTCTTGGTCCATCCGGGGCCATGGTGATCGTGAGCAGGGCCGTGTGAGCCAGAGCAGATGCCTCCTGCACACGCCCACTTGCTTTCCTCTGGCTACAGACCCTGTCCTGGAAATGCCGCCCTGTCCCCATCAGCCTCTGATCTAAAGCTCAGGCTCTGGGTCTGCAGGTCTCTGAGCCCTGGCAGGACTCTCCCATGCAGCATCTGCTCACTCATTCATGAAACGTTTACTTTCTCCTGTGCAGAGTGTTGGGCTCTGTCAGACGTTACTTTGAAGTTTCACTTGCTTTGAGATCAACACCCACTTACTTTCCACCTCCAGATTGGCTCCATGTGGAAGCTGCTAAAAGCTTTCGCCTACTGCCCGGGGTGGCTGTTGGATCTGTGGAATCATAGACTGTGGAGTGAGGGAGGACCCCGCCCCAGAGTCCATGGGGGCAGCCATGCCCACTGCCATGGAGATGCTGGGGATCTCTAAATAGACCCTCTCTGTCACCCACTCTTGCAGATGCAAGATTAAAGGACCTGGCTACAACTGGGAAGGTCTGTGGTCCACTAAGACCCTTGGATTATCACCCCTTGGAGGCTGTTTTGATCATCAATGCAAATAGCAGTTTTTACCTCATGGTTTTGTTTGATTTTGATGGACTTAAAAGCATGTCATAAACCCTAAAGTGCCACAAAAATGTAAGGGCCTCATTTATCATGCGTAGGAAGGAGACCCAACTGTACTTCCTTTCCTTTCCTAGTGTGGTTAATGATGTGCTGGCAAACTGGCTATGCAGGAAGAGAAAAACAGACCTGAGCAGCAAGAGTGGCCAATTTCATTGGTGTAAATATACACCTCAAGGCTGATTTCTGCCATGGTTTCTCTAATGGCTTGATCACCTGCTTACAAAGTTCTTGCATGATAATCAGAATTCCCAGAGGTTTAACAACATGCTTTCTCAAGCTGGTAGGAGTTGCTCCCACTCACCCGGCCTGCTCAGGTGCTGAGCTGCCTGGACCTGAACCACCTCCAGCTCCTGCTGTCTCTGTAGTTTTGTGCAGGTGGCTAAACCACTATGTCTATTTCCTCATCTGCAAATGGGAATATAATCATAATTACCTCCTTGGGTCAAAATAAAGATTCAATGAGATAATGTGGACAAGGTGTTTCACAGCCAAGTAGGTGCGCAATTAATGCCAGCTCTTGTTCTTTATGCTGTATCTCTTGGCCACCCAATGGTGCCAGGGTTTAAGCAGACACACTCTCTAACAGAGTTGCCCTGTCTTGTCATCCAAATGTCATGGATTCACCCCATACAGCCTGGCCACCAGGACCCTGCAGGTTGAACTTTTCCAGCCTCTTACCGCTCACCCCACCCCTCCCTGCAGACCCCAGCCAGTGCTTCTCTGTGTCCCCCTCTACAAACAGCAGCTGACCCCTCCCTGCAGCCTGCTGGGGGGTGGGCACTTGAGACCCCTGAGTTTAGCAGGTGGAGCAACTGCGATTCCTGGAGGCCAGATGTGTGCCCAGTCCCACAGCTACAAACACAGAGGGGCAGGATTTGAATCCAGAATTTTTTTGTCTACTCCCCACTTTTATAAAAGGAAAATGTAATTTCCTGATTCGATCAATTTTCTATTTCTAAAATAGCAGGTGGATTGAGATTTAATTGGCATCCACGCAGGTCACCTTACACATTTTTGCTTTTGCAGTGCTGGGGATGGAACCCAGGCCTCTTGCATGCTGGGTAAGCAGGTGCGGTCACTGAGCTCCACCCTCAGCCCCCAGTTCAGAGTTGACGGTGTGGCTCAGTGGTTCCTTGTATACTCACCGAGTTCTGCAAACATCACCAAGATCTAATTTTAGAACATTTCCATCAACCCCAAAGAAAACCTAGATGCTGCCTCTTCTCCTGCAAGAAACTTGGAGATATTGGACACACCTCTTGGCTCCCATGAAAACCACCTTGAGCTACACCAGCGGCCCCCACGGGAATGGGGCAGACGTGAGCACAGCAAGGTGCCTGCCTAGGTTAAAAACCTGTCCTGGTCCCTAGAAAGCTTCTCCTGACCCTGCCCTCCCTCCCGTCATGAGGGTGAATTTTGAATGACCTCAGGGCTGTAGGCTAGCCTCCTGGTAATGTAAAATCCTAACTCAAAATGGAGTCGCTCTGGCTCAGGCCTGCACGTATCCGTTAACCTGCTTTTTGTGCTTCTGTGATTTAATGCTGTGCTTGCTTCTCACGGATGGGGCCAAACCACAAGCTGCCAGACCCCCTGGCCAATAACCTAAAGTTCCAGGAACTGAAAGGGGGACATAGGCGGTGCCGTCACGGTTGAACTGTAAATAACTATAGGTTGAATATTTGCCAAATCCTGCTTTCCCAAGTCATGTAGCTCGCCCACCCTATAATAACCTCTGAGACCCTCATTTTGGGGTCACTCAAAAGGGAAAGGAGAGCCGACCCCAATCGAGTGGTCTGTATACCTATTTCCTCAATAAACTTTGCTGCTTCTGCGGAGTCGTCTGGGCTGCACCTCTTGGGGAGAGTGCAGGTTGGATGCAACAGTAATACCCTGTCCCCTGCTTTCTGTGCCTCCTCCCACTTCATGCCCTGTCTCCTTCAGCTGCCCCTGGTGCCCGACAGCCCCACATCTGCTGGGCACCAGGGATGGAGCTGAGACTAGAACCCCCTGGTGTGCCAGTCAAAAAAATAGACACCAAAGAGCAGCTTTCCAGGAGGAGCCAGAGGCAGCAGTTTGGTACTTAACACCAGGCTGTTCAATCCCTGGAGGACGTGTGTCCATTGCAGCCTGATCATGGTGTTGTCTGAACAGCCCCTTGACTTGCTAAGTGACTCGTGGCAGGGCTATTTTTAGCTCCTGTTGTTCGAGGCTGAGCACGTGGCCTTCTCTAGCCCTTCAAAACACGTGGAGCTGCTTCATTTGCCTGACACTCCAGACTGACTTGCTCTTTGTTGGGTGGTGGTGGGTGGAAAGGGGAAAGAGAGTTGAACAAGATCACTTCTCTCTGCTTGTTTTTTGAGGCCTGAGATTCTTGGGTTTGTAAGTGGTGCCTGTGGGTGGGGGTGGATTAGCGGTTCTGGATGCTTTTTTTTCTCCCTAGTGAATCATGCTGGCATTTGGGAAGAAAGACTCACAGCAACATCTCAATCAATGGGTCACAGAAAAGCCAGAGACAGCAGGCTTCCAGGGACCCTCAGCTCCAGGGCTCCTGAGCATCACGTCCTGGGTTGTACATTCAGACTTAAAGGCCACTTGGTGAACTTATCCACAAAGACATTTCACTTCTTTGTGGATCCTGGGCCTTTCCTTCAGAAAGAAGTCAAATTCTTACGAAGTGAATAGACTTCAGAACCAAGCCCGCCAGCGCTCCATGTACTTTTTCTTTTTGTGGTACTGGGAATTGAACTCAGGGGCACTCGACCACTGAGCCACATCCCCAGCCCTATTTTGTGTTTTATGTAGAGACAGGGTCTCGCTGAGTTGCTTAGCACCTCGCCATTGCTGAGGCTGGCTTTGAACTCGTGATCCTCCACGCACTTTTTCTTTGTTCCACGTGGGTATCCCAGATTCCCCGATAACAGTAGCGCTGTGAGAACGTCATCGGCTAACGACGGTCTGCTCTCCGCAGCCCTGTTCCGAGTGCTTCCCAAGTCCAAACCCCTTCTGCCCTCCTGGCTTTCTCAGCCTTGGCACTACTGGTGTCCAGGGCTGGATAAACCCTGGTTGCCCAGGGTGGTCCTGAGTACTCAGGTGCTACGCGTATCCCTGACCTCTGCTCTATGAGCATCCCTGTGTGACAACCCAAAATTCCTTAGGACATTGCCAAATTTCCCCTGGGGGTGGGGGACATCACTGGGGGTTTTGAGGAGAAAAAAAAAGGAGAAACAAAGTGAGAGGGAAGGGGGGAGGGGGGAGGCCAGGCAGGAGCGGGGGATGCCCAAGTCGGGCCCTTGAGCCTGGCCCTGTTCTTGGCCTGCTCTGAATTGGCTCAGGGCCCCTGGGTGAGTCTGGACCTTCTCTGTGTCTTGGTTTTCTCATCTGTAAAATGGGCACCTGCCACAGGGGACTTGCTGAGAGGAGCACACGCCTTGCCTCTGAACGTGGGCATGGCCTTCCCCCTGTGGCCGCCCTGCTATGACGCATGTGTTGAGTCTGGTCAGTCGGCACCTTCATCAGCAGGAGCGGGGGCCATGGGAAGATGCTCCTGAGTCCACTGTGCGCTGTGAGGACCGGCCGTCCATCGCTGTGCACTCCTTGACATCAGAGAATCATCCGATGAAGAGCGAGGGGGACAGGGAGCCCGGCAATGACCGTGTCGGGGCCCACGGAGACGGCTTCCTGGAAGGGAAAACGGGTTTGGAATTTCCAGGGCTGGGAGCTGCTGCAGAACTCCTGCCCTCCCTTCTTTGCCCTGAGTTCAGCCACAGCGTGTTCTAGAGCTGGAGAGCTGAGCCCCGGGAATCACGCCCGCCACGCCCAAGGCCCTGGGACACATGTTAGCGGGAGGAGAAGTGGGCGATCCTGGCTGGCTGGCCTCCCCTGTTGCTGCCCCTGTCACGATGGAGAAAGGT
Organism: Xerus rutilus; assembly: GCA_028644305.1. Classification (NCBI taxonomy): domain Eukaryota; kingdom Metazoa; phylum Chordata; class Mammalia; order Rodentia; family Sciuridae; genus Xerus; species Xerus rutilus. Next base: position 170,914,010 of record CM053401.1, read on the forward strand.
TTGGAGGCCAGCATAGCCCTGAAGGCCTGGCCAGACTTCCGTGGTCATCTGCCCATGCTGGTCACTCTGGAGACACATGGTTTCTGTCCTGGGTCCGTTGTTTCCTTCCTGGCGAGACGGAGACCCTGTGGCCATCTCTCTGCCAGCGCACGGCACTACCCTGCCTCTTGCAGCACAGACGAGGGCTGGGGCCTGACCCTTGCCGAAGGTCCACAGTCTCAAGGACTCTTTTGCTCTGGGGTCATCCCTCCCTCTCTTCCTCAGGGACACCTGTGTCCCCTCTCCTGGTGTTCAGGAGAGTGGCTGAGTCCCACCACTGGGCCCTTTGGCTTTTGAAACAGTGTCAGCTTCTCCTCCTGCACACTTCTCCCCGACCCAGGCAAGAAGTGCCGAGCTGGCTTTGCTAGAGAGGGGACAGGAAGTGAACTCAGGGAGAAGCTGGGCTGTCAAATGTCACAAAGGGGTCTTGCCTTTTCTTTGTCATTTCCAGGCTTCCAGGCCATGGACCAAGCTCCCAAAGCATGGAGAACCACCCAAGACTAGAGCTGGGCTGTGGACCACCCCTGCACATGGCGAGGCCTTGTGCTATTTGGTGGGTGGGCACACACGGGTCCCCGGGTTCTGGGTCCTCAGGTGGAGATCACCCGGAGTGGGGGCTACTGAAGGGAGCTTGGGCTGGGACGCGCCCCCTGCGGCTTTCTTCCTGTGCAAAGACTCACTTTTGTCTCTGCTTCCTTGTTCAGTCCAAGTTGGGGAACTGCTCAGCTGCGTCCTGGGCCCTTTTCTTTAATGTAGGATCGTTGCTCTGACATTTTCCCAACTCTTCCATCCCCTTCCATCTTCGTGGTTGTCAAGGAAACAGTTTCCTGGGCAACCTGTTGACTTATTTGGCTGCCAAGTTTGTATTATCCAGAGTGGGGAGCTGTAGTGGAGGGTTGTGAAGAAATGTCACCAAGGTAACCGCCAGCAGCCGCTTAATTATAGTTTTAGGTAGAGATGAATTCTCTTTTGCAAATGTGAGTGTATTTTTGGTTTGGGGAGGGGAGACCCACTCGGAGATTAACGTTCTCTAATTATATGCCTGCGGTTGTGGACAATTCTGCTTCATGGGCAAGTAAACTTGGTTTCATTCAGGACTGATTTTTTTCCTCCTTAAAAAAAAAAAAGGAAAACAAATAAAATAATGAGAATAAAGAGGAAAATGAAATCAGCTTGATGGGAAGTGGGCGGTGGCTGTGGTGTGCTTGGCTGGACTGCGGGTGATGCTGAAGACTGTCCCTGTCACCGGAGGCTGTTCCTGAAACAAGTTTCCCCGTGGCCCCACGAGGAGTGCAGGGGAGCAGTCCTGGCCCTGGACTCTGGAGTCACACTGCCCGGGTTCAAATTCTGTCTCTGCAGCTCCTTCGCTTGAGCAAGCCGCTTACCCTGGCTAGCTTTCAGTTCCCACAGCTGCATTGGAAGAAATGGGTTGAGCTTCACCAGGGGTGAGCCAAGTGGTCAAGACCTGTGCATGAGGTCCTCGAAGGACAGCCACGTGGCAGAGTTGCCCCATACTATTGGCAGGCATTGCCAAGCCAGGGCCTCCCTCATGTGCACCCTGCAGCCCGTGGCCACGTGTGAAGCATCGAGCCTACATGGAGCCACCAGCTGGCTGATGGGCATGGTCATGGCGTTGCTGTGCGGTGGTGAGATTACCAGCATGCCTAACAACCAGGGCGGAGGCGCTGTGTTCCCAGCACCTTAGAGTCACTATTTTAGTTCACATTCACGAGAGTCCCAGGGAGTGGGGATGCCAGTTGTGTCTATTTGACTAGTAAGGAAACTGAGGAGGGAAAGGGTAAGTTTCTTTTCTTTTTCTTCAGTTAAAGAGCAACTGTGCAGGAATTTGTAGGTAGCTGTCTCTGAGCTGTGTCTGATTTGGACTCTCTCCCGCTTGGTTTTGCGGTAGTTTGGACCAAATCAAGAATCCAAGTGGAGTTTTTGGTGTTAACCTGGGTGCAGGGAAGTATCCGGCCAGGGAGGCGCCCTTGCAGATTCCTTGGATCCTGAACAGTTGTAGGATGTTCCAGAGTCTTCCACCAGCCTCCTGACTATCAGCTCCCCTCTGGAGGCCAGAACCCCAGGGCTGAGGAGCAGGTAGACTGAAGTACTGGCCATGGTCTCCACTGGTCATTCTGCACACAGGTGAGCTGGGCATGGTGATGGCCAGTCCAGAGCAGGACAACACTCTGCCACCTTAGACAGAGGCTTCCTTCTGCTCCCAAGCATCTGCACTTTCTAGGAAATCAAGGAGTTTAAACAGATTGTCTCAAGGGTCTTCAAGGTGTAAAATACTATGATTCCACAGCAGAAATAAGAGCCACAGATCTGCCACTGGAACCCAGGTCAGTGTTGAAGCCAGTTTGTTGCTATGGTTTGGAGATGAATTATCCCCCAAAGGCCTGGTGCCCAGCGCAGCAGTGTTCAAGGCAGGGATTGGATCATAGCCGGATGGGCTGTTGGGAAGGGGTAGAAACTGTAGGTGGTGGGACTTCATTGGAAGATGTGGGTCCTTGGGGACTATATCTTGTTTCCTGGCCCTTCCATTTACTGGCAAAGAAGTTTCCTTTTGCTACACACTTCCACCATGTTCTTCCTCACCACAGGCCCAGAAACCATGGCGCCAGCCGACCACAGACTGAAACCATGAGCCCAAATAAATATTTCCTCCTCTCAGTTGCTTTTCTCAGGTATTTTTTCACAGCAACAAAACGCTGGCCAACAACTATTTTTGCTACAGGACTAAACCCCCGCTGTAATGCAAATACTGAAATCAGGGACTCTGGAGTTAGGGCCAGGACCTGCCACCATGTACTGGGTGGCCTAGCAAATAATGCTGTTCTTGGGACCTCAGTTTCCTCGGTGGCCTAATGGAGACAATAACCATCCCCACTTCCTGAGGTTGTGAGCATGAACTGATCTAATGACCCCTGAGGTTCTGGGACCAGTGTAACTCTTCAACAAATGGTAGGTGTGGTTACGATGACCGTCCTGTTGGGTTGTAACATAGAGACCCTCAGGTCCCCAAGCTGGGTGGCTCAGTAATGCTGAATGACCCAGGTGAAAGCAAAATCTGGGCCCTTTCTTACTCAGCCTTCCCGTCGTCATCACAAGGTGTGAGTTGCCACATGCCATGTGTCCTGACTCTCCTGGCCTCCTGACTTGCCTCGCAGAGGTGGCCTCTCTGTAGCCCACACACGTCCTTCTCTGCAGACCTCAATTGCGATTCAGCTCGAGGCCTGGCCGGGCCTGTGGGCTGTGCAGGTGATTCCCCTCTTCCCGTGGGTTATGCATCATTTTCAATGAAGACCTGAATAGCAGTGAGCACGGGGTGAGGGAGGGACCTGGAGCGTGGGAGGGAGCAGGGAGGGCTTGGCCGCCCTCAGGGCCTCTGGGCCACTGTCTCTCTCCCCTTCAGCTCTGCCTTCTATGCTTCCCAGGCTCTCCTGGTGCTGCCACACCATCCTTCTCCATCTCTGCACTCTCTCCCCGCAGGGACAAAAGAGCAGCTTCTTGCTGGGCGTTGAAAACCCACCTCATTCACGTTAAATGGAGAGCGCACGTGCCACAGGGTGACTGGGCAAAGATAATTATGTATTATTAGAAGAAAAAAAACCACAGAAATTGTTCTCTCCTGGGCTCTACGGCTGGACGGAAAGGAAAACAGCCCACACTTGGCCAGTTTCCTACCCCTGGGTGAACAGAAGCTCCTGCCCTTGATCCGAGGCCACCAGCTGTGGGCCTGTGCTTGGACAGCACAGGAGCTGAAATGTGGCCTCAGTGGTGACGGCTCCATTCAGGGGGCCTCTTGGAGGGTTGGGACCAGGAAGGGGTGGGAGGGCAGAGCAGCTGCCTCTGGGCTGCCCTGGGCCTCAGAAGGTGGGCGGTCTGTCTTTGGGGAGCCACAACTGGTCCGTCGGAGGGGACAATGGTACCTGGACGTCCAGATCGTAGCCCACGTGGCCCAGCACTTGCCAGGCTGTGAAGGGCAGTGGTACAGAGTGGGGACGAGTGGCCGGCTTGGGGTCTGCTTGCCAGCTGGGTGACCTTGGGCGAGGAACCTGATCACTCGGTGTCTCCTTTTCCCTATCTGAAGAGTGGGCTGTGAGGACACAGGCGGCCTCTGAGTTGTGGCAGGTGAGCGAAGGCGTGGGCTCAGCTCCATCACAGAACCAGGGGGACGCCGGGCTTCACCTCCAGCCTTTGGTCTCCAGATCTTGCTGAGTGTCTTCATGCCCATAGCTACCTTCTCAAGGTCATGTCTGAAGGACATTTTCACTTATAAAATCTCCAGTCCACGTCCTGAATGGTCAGACAGCTTCAGACCCAACTCTCAGGACCTACCTTTCTGGCCATGATCTTTTCTCTCTGTAAATTGGAATGACTTTGTGGTGACAATGAGGTGACGTGACTCACGGCAGAAGCTCAGTTAGATACAAAACCGAAAGGACAGATGGTCTAGGGAGATCAGAAGGAACAGGTCACTGTCCCTTGGTCCCTGGAAAGTCAGATGGCTTCTGCATTAGTCAGATTTCCTGACTAAAACAAAATACCCGAGGCAATGACTTTATAAAGAGAAAAAGAGTATTTGGCTCATGGTTCTGGAAGTTCCTGTCCGTGATCAAGTCGCCTCATTGCTTTGAGCCTCTGGTGAGGCGGCTCATCATGGGGGGGCCTGTGGCAGAGCAGCCTGCTCACCTCATGGACCAGGGGGAAGAGGAAGGGGCCAGGTACCACAATCCCTTTCAGCACATGCTTCCAACGATCCACCCGAGGCCTTCCCACTGGGCTCCATTCTGGAAGGTTCCGCTGCCTCCTAGTAGTGTCTGGGAACGAAGCCTTCAATGCAGAGGCCTTTGGGGACACGGGTGCCACAGCAGCTTCCAACAGTAGGGAGCTCCGACTGCAGGCAGGTCTCTTCTTACTCAAGCCTGTGCTGGGCTCCCTGGCTCTCCCTGTCCTTGACCCAGGAAGGACGCGATGCCAGACTCCCCACCAGGGCGCTTTGATTTCCCCGCTACACTCACCAAGTGGGTCGGATCGATGTCGCTATACAACTCGAAACAAGACAGCAGGATTTTCTCTGAAACAGGCTCAAGGAAGACCCTTTATGAGGGCAAAGTCGGAAATCTGTCTCTCAGGGAAGTGTGAGCTACCAAGATGCGGAGGCAAACTGGCCATTTACTCTGGGATTTACTTCTAGCCACAGGACCCGGGAGCTTGGGTGGTGATTCGCACAGAGCTTCCCTTGGGCTCAGCAGCCTGCGGCCAGGGGCCAGCTCTCCTGCCAGGTAGGAGTGGGAGGTAACCTGCACTATGTCCTCTGCTGCACGTTGGTGGGAGGCTGCTGAAGTCCTGCCATCCGCTCAGAGTTCACCTTGCTGAAGCTTGTTTCAGCAGTGTAGAGCGTGGCCGGAAGGCGCCGTGTGCTCCTCAAGGTCTATCCTGTCCTTTTTTAAATTTTTAATTTAATTTTTAGTCTTGTTCTTCTTGATAAATGAACCTGCTGGGTGGCCATGTGCCCTACTCTGGGCAATCACAGTTGGCTTAAGACTTAAACTGAAAGCCTATCCTAAGTTTGTCGTTTCCCAGCTTCCTTTGTAGCTGTGAATGGCTGTGCAGCTCGTTTTCAGCTCATGAAATGCACCGGATGTCTCTTTCTAGCAAATCGTGAGAAAGCTGTGTTTTTCCTAGGTAAGAGGAGCAGGTATGGCTGGCAATGCCCTCTGGCATGCCCCTTTGTGCCTGGCAAGCAAAGTGATGGCTAGAATGAAGCAGCCACTTTGTAGCCATGAAGGAAAAGCTGAGTGCCTGGTTACTCCAAGTTTAGTCCTAAGTCCGGCCTTTTAGAAATGACGATCACATCCCAGACCTTCTGAACCCAAATCTGCATTTGCACAGGATCTCTGGGTGATGCATGTGCACGTTGGGGTTTGAGAAGCCCTGTCTAGTGTCCCACAAGATTTCCTGCTTGCTGAGCTGCTGAGCTGTTGCTGCTGAGGACTGTCCTCTGGGGGTGTGGTCGTGGGTTGACTGTTACTTGCAGCCATGAACAATCTTAATGGGCATGCACAGCTACAAGTTAAATATACTTTTGTGAAAGGTTTTCCTACCCTTCCCAGAGCCCGAGATTAAAGAACTGTTGTTGTCCCCATTTTACAGCTAGGGACTTGATCAGAGACGCGGCATGCTCTTTCCCAGTGGGAGGCAGCTGGGGGATGGGGCAGCCCTGCTGGAATTCTGACTTTTGACCTTGTGAGACCTAAGCAAGGGCCAGTCAAGTCCACCTGCCCTTCTGACCTCCAGACTTGTGAGCTCCGGGTTGCCTTGCTTTGAGCTGCCGAGTCTGCGGTGCTTATTCTGGCATGGAGACTAATCGGGGCCCTATTTCCGAATCCAGAGAGGAGCTTTGCAAGATGTCTTTTCCCCCTCTGACCTCCCAGCTTCCGCCCCCTCTAGCCTGGCCTTCCCATGAAGTCATCGCAGAGAACCTCCCCACCCTGTGCCTCACAGGCTACCCAGGAGTTCTCTGTGGCTTTGCCATGCTCCTCGTCCCTGCTCCAGGTGACTTCTTGGTGTATGTCCTTCAGGTGTCCTCCCTGCCGGTCACTCACACAGTTGAGAGCTGCACACCTGCACCCTGCTCCTCCTTCCACGAGCCTTCCTCACTGTGGATGCCCCGTTCCTGGGAGGACTGTCCTGTGCATTCTCCGATCCTTGGATTTCAGCTTATTTCCTTCCCTCATCCCCAATTGTGAACGATTTAATTTTCTACATGAAGAAGCCCCCAGTTTTTGCCATTAGGGACTCACTGAGATGACGGGGTGGGGGGGGGGGGGCTTGGGGAGGCTTCGCGTGCCCGTGCTGGCCCAGCTCCCTCCCTGGGCTGCTGCTTGTGGCTCCTTGTCTCTGCAAACCCACAGGCAGGGGTGCCCTGGTGCTCTGTGACTGTCAGCACTTCCTTCTGTCCCTTCCCCCTGTGGCAGCGGGACTCCCAGCCCGTGAGCCTCGGGGCACTAGCGCTTACATTTTGCTGTTGATTCTTTCCCTCACGTAAGCTTTCTCAGAGCCGCCATCCTGTGGGGCTGGTGGAGATCCTGTCGCCCACAGGATGTCCCTCACTTGGTATTATCCAAAATCTTGAGAGGGACAGCTTGGGTGGGACAGGTGGGGCAGGCTGGCCTTCCTTGTCCCCAGGCACCATCTGGTCTAGGGGCCCTCCTGGTCTGCAGGCTCTGATGCCGCAGGCACTGAATCTTGCCCTGTACCTGGGCTGGTGGAGGATGGGGACCTCTTTGCGGGGGGGCCCCGGTGCCTCCAGACGTCCATCTCTGGTCTTACAGACACTCCCCTCTCTCTCCTTGCCTTGAGAACCCATCACCTTTTCTCTATTGCCAGGGGACATGTGACATTCCCATGTTATTTTGCCTGACTTTACTAGGGCCAGAGGCTTTGATTTTTGATTGGCCCAACCTGTGGTAACCCCCAGGGCTGGGAAGCGGAGAGGGGCTCCTGCCTCAGGGGAACAGGACCTAGCAAAACACAGGAGGGAAGATCCCGACAAATTAATTTTTTCAAGAAAATACGCCACTGCTGTCCATCAAGCTCGGAGAAGTCCTGCGGGCAGGACTCCGGCCAGTTCTCTTCCAGCCTGTCCCACCAGCAGCCCTTCTGTCTTCCATGACACCCTCTGGTGTTCCGTGGAGCTGTGTCGACATACTGGGAAGTGTCGATCTGACCCAGTTACCTTAGCAGTTGACGCATGAGACAGGTGCCAGCAAGATCAAATGGCCGTGCAGTGCCTTGCACCCTGTTCCTTACCCACGATCGGGTCCCCTGGGGAGGCAGGACTCACTCGTGGATTGCTGCAGAGTCTTCCCTAACAATGGAGGAGTAAATCAAGACCTTTCCAGGCAGGCGTGTTTTGATTCTGCCAAGGAGGCTCATTATTTGAAGAGGTCCCACTTAAATTCTTCTTCTTCTTCTTCTTTTTAAATAAAGCAATGAATCAAATCCTCGCCGTCATTTCTGTATCTAGAGTTCAGATATCAGCTTTTTCATCTGCCCTCGTTGTGAAATGTCATCAAGGGCTCAAGAATTATCGCACAGCTGGGGCCTGACGTTCCCCAGCCTTGGCCCCAATTGCTCTATCTGCAAACCCGAGGCTGGCGCGGCCTCATGCGGGGGACATTGGTCTGCAGGGCTTGCAAACTGCTTTCAAAGATCTGAATCGCTGATAATGTTCAAGGAGACAGAATGTGACACATAAATACCCTGTTGGAGAGGCTGTCTGAGCAGGGAAAGGAAGCAGAATTTATTGAGACTGTTCCAAGCCAGGCAATGCGTCAGGTATTTATTTCTGAAATCATACTTACATTTTAAATAGTTAATACATGTCTATTGAAAAAAAAATCAAACTGAAATTTTTTTTTTTTTTTTTTAAATATTTATTTTTTAGTTGTAGGTGGATAGAATATCTTTATTTTATTTTTATGTGGTGCTGAGGATCGAACCCAGTGCCTCCCGCGTGCTAGGCGAGCACGCTACCACTGCGCCATAACCCCAGCCCCTCAAACTGAAATTTAAACATGGCAAGTGTCCCTTGGTCAGTGTCCAGCTACGTGGTTACCCTCTTCTGTGGACTGAATGTTTTTGCCCCTCCCAAATTCATATGCTGAAATCCTAATATTTAAGGCAATGATATTAGTAGGTGGGGCCCTTGGGAGATAATTAGGTCGTAAGAGGCAGCCTTAGAGGAAAGGGAGGGCGTCTTTATAAAAGAGGCCTGAGAGAACCCCCTACCCTTCTGCCATGTGGGGACACAGAGAAAAGGCAGCCATCCATGAACCAAAAAAACTGGCACTCACCAGACCCTGTATCTGCTTGGACTTTGGAGACTTCAGTGTTATAAAAAATAAATTTCTGTTGTCCAGAAGCCACCTGTCTACGGCAGCTTGTTACAGCCGCCTGCGTGACTGACACACCCTCCCAAGAGGCGAGGGCTCTTACAATCTTCTGGAGTCCTCCCGTGGTTATGCACGGGTATTTAAAATGCAAATTAGGTGAATGGACATAAATGGGCTTTCTATACTATTCTGTACCTTGACTCGTTGCCTGAAGATCGTTCTGTCTGTCCATACAGGGCTGGCGTGGTCCTGGACAGCTGGATGAGTTCCACTGGGGGGCGGAGCCGTCAGTGTGTACCACATGCTCAGAGCAGAACTTTCCATTGCTTTTCACCTTTCATGCTCGGTCGGTGGTGCTCAGCCGGGGGGACTTAGCCCACTTGCCCAGGACACAGCTGGCAGTGGAGAGCTTGCTGACTGGGGTAGAGGCTGGGAGGCTGCTACACACATTCAGCACCTCCTAGAGAGGTCTCCAGCGCCGATGCCGCAGGGCCAGGAGGGACCTCCAGAGGAGCACGGAGTCTGGGGAGTAAAGGGCCAGGCTGTGGGCCTGGAACTAGAGCAACCCTAGAGTCCTGCGGTTCCGTCCATGCCTCCCAGGTCCTGGATGTAGCCCTTGCAGAAGGGGGAAGGGGAGGCTCCCAGGCTGACCCTGCTCAGAGCCCAGAGGAGACTGTGGAAGGGGTCACCACCCCGAGAGTGCAGGCACCTCTAACCTCAGTGCCATTTGCCTCCCCAGACTCTGCCGAGGAGTTCCAGACAGTGGGAGGAGCCACAGTCACCCCCCACCAACCCAGTGCAGTCATTAGAATCTTGAGACTTTTAATCACCAGTGCGTTAGCACATCACCAGCAGGAAGCAGTGCTTGGTGTATCATAGATGGGGCTGGAGAGGCGACGCCTATTTTTACCACTAATTAAGAGAATATTATGGAGGATTTACAGAATTAATTGTACTTCAGCACATCTTTAGGAGGAAGTTAATTGGATAAAGATGGTTTCTTCCTCCCCATGTCCCTATATTTGCAGGCAGAGGGCTTTGTTCTCGCTGAGAAGTGGCCATGGTGCCCACAGGCCCAGCCTCCTCCCTCTACAGTGTGTAACGCGTTCACCGCCCACTCCACGGAACGCTGTGACTGTATCTGTGCGGCACTCTAGAGTTTTCAAACATGTCCACGCACATTACCACATGAAGTCCTGCAGGTGGCCAGGGTGGCATTAGTCCTTGGGTAGGGGACAGGCATTAGTGACTTGCCCGGGGCAGCAGCTCACAGCAGGTGTAGCAGGACCTGCCTGGGCGCCCAGCTCTGCAATGCCTCCTTCTAGACAGTGGACAGGTCCTTGGTTCCTCTGTAACCCAGGTAGGCTGTGCCTCCCTGTGGGCGTGTGCAGAGTGTTGGTCCCCTGGGGGACCGTACTGAAGTGGTGTCATCAGATCTCAGACACACAGAAATAATCCAGGACATGCTTCCCCCTCAAGTTCCCACTAATCCAACCTTTTGCGTCTAAAGTAAAACTCACAGGTTTCAGGGACTGACACAGGGACATTTATTTTGGGGGAAACTAGGCAGCCTATTATGGAGGTTGAGGAAGCTGTATAGGTTCTGACGATTAAGAATACCCAGAGGAGAATAAAACTGCTCCCTGTTTTGAGTTGAGCCTGAAAATAACATCCAGTTGTGTTGGACACTTGTGACAATTTTGGCTCATAGATATTTAGTAGCAGATTCAACTCAAAGTGGATCAAAGAGTTAGACATTGGAACACAGACCCTGAGCCTACTAGAAGGAAAAGTAGACCCGAATCTTCACTATGTCAGATTAGGCCCTGACTTCCTGAACAAACCTAAAGTGCAAGAAGTAAAATCAAGAATCAATAAATGGGATGGATTCAAACTAAAAGACTTCTCAAAAAAGGAAATGATAATGTGAAGAGAGAGCCTGCAGAATGGGAGAAAATCTTTACCACATGCACCTCAGAGCACTAATCTCCAGGATATATAAAGAACTCAAAAAACTTAACATTAAAAAAAACAAACAAAAAACCTAATCAATAAATGGGCTAAGGAATTGAACACACACTTCACAGAAGAAGAAATATAATCAATGAACAAACGTATGTAAAAAAAAGGTTTATCTCTAGCAATTAGAGAAATGCAAATCAGAACTACTCTAAGATTTCATCTCATTCCAGTCAAAATGGCAATTAACAATAATACAAGCAATAATTAGTGTTGGCAATGATGTGGGGGAAAAGGCACGCTCGTACATTGCTGGCGGGACTGCAAATTGGTGCAACCATTAAGGAAAGCAGTATGGAGATTCCTCAGAAAACTTGGAATGGATCCACCATTTGACCCAGCTATCCCACTCCTCAGTTTATACCCAAAGGACTTAAAATCAGCATACTACAGTGACACAGCCACATCAATGTTTATAGCAGCTCAACTCACAATAGTTAAACTATGGAACCAACCTAGATGCCCTTCAACAGAAGAATGGATAAAGAAAATGTGGTACATATACACAATGGAATATTACTCAGCCTTAAAGAAGAGTGAAATTATGGCATTTGCCAGTAAATGGATGGAACTAGAGAATATCATGCTAAGTGAAATAAGCCAATCCCAAAAAACCAAAAGCTGAATGTTTTCTCTAATAAGCAGATGCTGATCCATTGTGTGGCGGGGGGATATGGAAGAATGAAGGAAATTTGGTTTGTGCAGAGGGGAGTGGAGAAGAGGCTGTGGGGATGGGAAGGATGGTGGAAAGAGACAGACATTATGACCCTATATACATGTGTGATTACACTACTGAAGGGACTCTGCACCACATACAGCCAGAGGAATGAGAGGTTGTGCTCCATTTGTGTACAATATGTCAAAATGTATTCTACTGTAAAATGAATTAATAAATTAACAAAAAAATATTTAGTAGCAGATTGAAAGGTGCTGCTGGTCGCTGACCTCCAAGTCCTCCCAGGCTGCGCTTTCCTGGGCCTCTTTACCGAGGTCTTGTGGCAGGTGCAGTGCCGACGTTTCCCCATGGGGCCTGGCAGGAGAGCTCCGTGGCTCCTTTCCTGGGAATTCTGGCCTGGCGAGCGTGGGAGAGGCTCAGGATTCTGCATTTTCAACAGACAACCGGGCGGTTCAGATTTGGAAGCCAGTGGTCCGAGAGCTGCAGCTAGGAATATGCTAACGTTGGGGCGGTGACGCGGGTTTGATTGCTCGCTAGTGGACCAGGGGGAAAGGTCCAGCCTCCCTCTCTGGTTGGTGCAGACACAATGGAAATAACACAAGCGTTTGCAGGAGGGCGCTTGGGGTGGGGGTTACTGCTTAGGGTCTTGTCTCAGTTCCACATTTCCCCGCAGGTCACGCCCCTCTTTGAGTGTCAACTTCCCTCTGTGAACAGGGCCACCCGGCCTTTCCTAGCCCTGTTGTTGCTGGCCTGCAAGTTGCTACTCCTGTTAAGAAGCTGTGCATCCTGAGTGTGTCAGTCTTCCCCACCCAGCTCCCGGTTGCCTCCTAATCTGACCTTGGGTTAGTCAGCTTTCCAACACGGTGACAATATAATTATGATCAACTTAGAAGGAGGAAAGTTTTGTTTTGATTCACGGTTCAGAGGTACATGGTTGACCTGTGGCTCTGAGGCCTGTGGTGGGGCAGCTCATGGTGACAGGGAACATGAAGTGAAACAAAGCCACCCATCTCATGGTGGCCAGGGAGGAAGAAAGAAAGAGAGAGAGCAAGAGAAGAGGAGCCTGGGGTCCCAGCATCCCCCGCACTCTGGGCCCCACCTCCCAAAGTGCCATGGGCTGGGGAGCAAGTCTTGGCGCACGGTCCTTGTGGAATATATTCAAGATCCAACCACAGAGGTCTCTGCCCAAGCTGGACTGGCCTGGGCTCTGCTTCTTGGCCAGGACAGTTGACTGTGCACTCAACACAGCGAGGAAGAACCCTGAGTCACAGAGGGAAGAGGAAAGCCCTCCTGCCGTTCCCTTTTCCGCCGTCAGGCCTGATCACCTGGGTGGAACCTCACTCCAGTCCTTGGGCTCCGGCCCTGACACACGCTGGGCTCCCTGTGGACAAGGTGGAGCCAGCCTCCAATGTCAGCAGGGAGATGTAGCGGCCACCCCTCCCTCACACCTGTCCATGGAGTGGCCCTCCTGGATGGTCACCAGCTTCACTGCCACTGGGAGGACAGTGAAAGGCTGTCAGGGCCAGGACGGGGGCCAGGAGCTTTGGACCCTCCCATCAGGCTGCCTGCCAGTGCCCGGCTGCTCTGGGCAAGTGCCTGGTGGCAGGGGCTGACGACGGCTCCTGCCCCTTGCTCTCACTGTCCAAGCTCCGGTCACATCAGCCTCCTGGGATCCCTCCACTCACAAACACGCCCACCTCAGCGCCTCAGCTTCCGCTGTCCTTTCTCCAGCCTGGAGGGATCTGCCCACCTGCTCTTCGGGGCTGCCTGGCTGCCTGGCTCCCTCTTGTCCCCTTCTTGGGGAGGCCTTCTCCGATACCACCAGCCAGAGTCACTGTCACCAGCCAGCACAGTTTTCTGTCTTCACAGCATTTCTCTTCTCTGGTCGGGACTTAGAAACCCATTTTGTGCCCTGTCCCCACTAGAACGGGAGCTCCTGAGGGACAGGGCCCCTGTAGGATTTATAGTGCCCAGTGCACCACGATTAGGGGCCTTGTCCAGAAACAACGAAGAATTTCAAAATGGTCACAAGAGCACAAAAGCAAGCATGGGGTCCTTCAGGGCCGAGCCCTGTGCTGCTCACAGTCTGGCTCCTTGCAACACCCCTGGCCAGGGACGTGGCCTTTTTTATCCCTGTCCTCTAGGGCCTGGAACGAAGCCTGGTGCATAGTAGACCCTCAGTGCGTACTCAGCTGAGGGGATCCGTGGACGTCTGGCCTGTGTCCCTTCAGAGCCGGAGGGTTAGCTGCCACTTCACCTGCAAACAAACAAAGTATTGATTTAACCGCTTCTTGCAGAAATCGAGTTTCCCCCAGTTGCAGAGGCAGAGTCAGACGGGGCCTGGGCCCATCTGGGAGCGATCCTGAGAGCCTGTGTGGTTGGTCATGCAGCAGGGCTGTGGCAAGTTGGGGTTTCTCTTGAAATGTCACCCAGACGGCCTGCGAGCAGCACGGTGTGAAAGTGGGGGTGAGAACAGAAGCAGGAGCCCCAGTGGGGGACCTCGCAGAGGTGCCGTCAACTCAGGAATGGCGGAGGAGGAGGAGGAGAGACGTGGGACCTGCTGACCCGGCCGTGTGGTTTACGCAGAGTGCCACACAGCCCATGAAAGTGGATGGTCTCTCCACGGGGTGGCCTGGACAGCCGCAGCAGGCGGTGACCAGCGGAGGTGCAGCTCTGGAGAGACCTCTTACAGCCAGGGATGGGCAGCTGGGGCTCCAACTGGAGGAGAGTGTTCCCCGAGGAGCCCAGCAAGTTGGAGTAGAATCACCGCTAAGTCCACGGTGGCACCTGGGTGTGAGAGGAAAGGGCTGTTCAGGCCCAGCGGGCATCGGGGAGGCAGTGGCATGGTTGGGCCAGCAGGGCAGGCTCAGTGCTGCTCCTTACGGGGATAAAAATGCCCGCAGGGCACTTTCCACGGCAGGCTCTGTTCCAGGGCGTTCTGTGCATTCACTGGTTTGATTCTGAGGATGATAAGCCCGTTGAGCAGGTACTGACACCATCTCCATTTTATGGAGGGGAAGCTCAGACAGGCTACTGTTTGGTTCAAGGTCATGGGCCAGAAGGTGACAGGCAGGGTTGGAACCTGCACACGGGCTCCAGGCCTGCGCCCCTTAATCTCCATGCAACCTCAGGGCGGAGCCACCGTCTGGTGTTCTGATGCCCATAGCAACTTGGGCTTGCTCTGCTGGTCAAGGTCTCAGAGGCCTTGGAAGACAGACCTCGTCCTGTCGCCTAGAGCTGTCAAACACAAGAACTGGCTTAGGGGCAGGACTTGATGTGCATGACCACCTCTGACTCTCACACTTGCCCTTTGCAGCAAGGGCTATGGCGACCTGTTTTACAGATGAGCAAACAGAGGCTAAGACACCTTTGTCCAGAGCCCATGGCTGAGAGGACCAAACCAGGCTGAAGGCCAGGGCCTTTTGTCCAGAGCCCTGGCAGCTTTTCCATCTGCCACTAAGCCTTTTCCTTTTTCTTTTTTCTTTTTTAGTACCAGGGTTTGAACTCAGGGGCACTCGACCACTGAGCCACATCCCCAGCCTTATTTTGTGTTTTATGTAGAGACAGGGTCTCACTGAGTTGCTTAGCTCCTTGTTGTTGCTGAGGTTGGCTTTGAACTTGTGATCCTCCTGTCTCAGCCTCCCAAAGTGCTGGGATTACAGGCGCGCGCCACCTCGCCCGGCTTCACTAAGCCTTTTCTGAAAACTCCAGGCCTTGGGCCTTTATTCCTGTGGTCCTCAAAGCTATCCTTATTCTTTCAATACTGATCAAGAAGCAGCGAGGTAAATACTGTGCCTGAGGTCACACAGCTGGCGAGCGCAAAGGTGGGATTCAGATTCAGGTTGGTCCACGCCCAACGCTCAGGCTCTTTCCCATCTGCCCTTCTCTTCCAACCACGCAGGCCATTCTTTAAAATGACGAGTATCTTCCTTTTTAAACTGGCAAGTCTGCAGCCAAACCAAGAGCTTGCACAGGGCCGTCACAGGGGCACAGTCTCCACTGCAGATCTGCCTCTCACCAGCAGGTGACCACAGCTGGTCAATCCCCTTCCTGAGCCTCTGGGTGACAGAGAGACCCCCTGCAGGCTAGTTGTCAGGAACACTGAGACAGTTACTGGATAAC
The DNA here is from genome assembly GCA_028644305.1 of Xerus rutilus. Taxonomy (NCBI): domain Eukaryota; kingdom Metazoa; phylum Chordata; class Mammalia; order Rodentia; family Sciuridae; genus Xerus; species Xerus rutilus. The sequence continues at coordinate 170,929,772 of CM053401.1, forward strand.
AGGAGAATAGGGACTCCTGGGGGCTGGGGGATTGGGTCGGTGCTCCCCTGGTCAGCCAGGGCTTGCTAAATCGCTCTGGAAGGGAGGGAGCTGCAGTAGGGAACAGAGGAAGCAGGGCCCATTTAGATGGGGGCTATTAATACAGTCACAGCCATCCTCGGAGTATTCTGGGACAGAGGAAATCCAGGTAGTCAGGATCCAGCTGAGTACCTGGATCTGTAAGGGGACTGCTCCCTAAATAGATTTCTCTACCACCCCCCCAACCCCAGATAGGTTTTGATATGTTGCCCAGGTTGGCCTCCAACTCCTGGGCTCAAGTGATCCTCTGGCCTCAGCCGCCTGAGTAGCTGGAGTTATAGGATGCCGCCATGCCTGGCTCACTTCTTCGTTGTTAGCCATGATTTTTTCTTTTTCTTTTTTTTAACCATATAACTGTCAGAACTTCAACATGACAAAGCACAGGCCTCGAGGAGGAGCTGCACGGCTCCTCTGGTTGCCCACTTCCTCCTCCTGGCTGAGCTCCCTGGGACTGTCTGCTAGGAGCAGAACATCTGGGAGGTGGCGCCCCCTGCACAGAGCAGCCTCTCTCAGGCTTGGGAGGAGCTGGTAGCCTCCCTGCAAATGCCAAGTCCTCTTCCTGAGTCCTGGACTCACAGCCCTGGAGCAGATTTGGGGGGACTCTTCATTTTATCTCAGGAACGCAGGTTGGAAGGTCAACCTGGATATTGCCCTTTAACTTCTAGAAGTTTCCGTTTTCTCATTAGCAAATGAAGAAGATAATAGTACCAGTTTCTGTGACAGTTGTAGATATAAAGTATACACTAAGTGCTCAGTAAATGGTAACTGTTATAAGAAATAACCTTGGCAACAGGCTTATTTATAACTGTAAGAATCATAATCCCTTTTTTTTATAATTATAAGAATTTATGTATATTATGGAAAATTAGAAAAATGCAGAAAGATGTGAGAAAGGAAATAAAAATGACCTGCATTTCCACCATTCAAAGGTGAATGCTTTTAACATTTTGAGCGTGTTATGTTTGGTTTTTAGCATTTGGTAATTATTCTCCCTATACTTTTTTTCTTAAAAACATACCTATATTTATATATGTACAGAAAAAAATCAGTTCCATGCTGAGGGTCTTCTTTTTTTCTTTTCACCTGGCATTATATTTTAAGTATTTTCCTAGCTTGTTCAATCTTCTTTGGAAACCTTGGTTTCACTGTATGGATATAGACAAACAGATTTAGCCAGTCTCCTGTTGACACCTAGGTGTTTATTGCTGTTATAAATAGTCCCGCAAGGAGCTCTCCATCTTTTATTAAGGATGGTGCTAGTGCTTGGGAGACTTTGGCCTGTCCCACGGGGCTTTTTCCTGGTAGTGTCCCCAGTCGGCTGGCCACTCTTACTGCCAAAGAGGCTTTGCAAAGCCCAAGGTGAACAGATTTCCACCTGGATGGGTGGCCCAGGGCTGCCAGGGGCCCAGTTCCTCGTCCTGGCCTCTTGGAGGCGGAGCCTGCTGTTTGCTGACCTGGGCCAACACCTGGTCCCTTCCGTCCTTTTGATCAAGGGGAACGCTGTTTCGCAGAATCAGGGGGATAAAGAAATCTTCCAAGGTCTCAAAGTCTTCACACCCCTAAAAATCCATCAGAAAACCTCAAGTGCCCTCCACTGAGCTGCCCCCCAGCCTTTCTGCCTCACAATCCGCCAGGACGAAGCCTCTGCCTCTGAGCAGCCGCCCACAGCTCTGCCCATTTTCTGAGGAGCCTGGGTGAGGGGCCTCTTGCTTCTCTGGCTCAGGGGAATTTGTAACGTTGGATGACCCCTTGGCTATTTGTCCTTGAGTGAGTGGAAAGATCCCCAAGGCTGGTCTCACTTGGGAACACAGCTCCCCAGTAAAGCGTGGTGGGCGGGGAGACCCAGCCCAGCCCTGCAGCCCCGCTTGCTCTGTCTCTTTATGTTTCGCTATTTTTAAGCTCAGAGAACATAGCTTGATTTTGGTTGCATTCCAAAGGGCAGACCCCATAAAAGCGTCCAAACCACTCCTGTGGACGGCTGGCAGGAGGCAAAGTGCTTTACCTGCTCTTATTCTTGTCTCAGAACCTTCTGGAATGTGATTCTCAGAACAGATTTGAGGTGGCAAATTGATTTAATTGTGGGACTCACGTGAACCCACAGCGTGTCTTTGGCATGCACTGATTTTTTTTCCTTTAAATTGGTTGAGTTTTTAAAATGTAATAATAAAGCTTAACCCACCCAGCCCATTGTTCTTGGACAATCCATGTAATTCCCGTGTCTCATTTGGCCCCAAGACATACGGGATCAAGTGCAGGTCTTGCTGTTTTTGCAGAGCTACTGAGTGGCTTGTTGGAGGTGCCTGGGCGAGGGGGGCAGCCGGGATGAAGCGGGCGTGTTACGTGAATACACCAGCCCATTGGGGGTAGCAGTGCCAGTGACATGGATAGAAGCACAGCTTTGGCACGTGCCAGCTTGGAGACTTTGGCAAGTTGCTTCACCTTTCTCATCTGCAAAATGGGGATCATAACCGTTCCTATCCCACAGGATTGCTGTGCCCTGTAAATGAATTACTATGATTAACCTCTTCCAGTGTGGCCTTCACCGTTATTTGTTATCATTCGTTATGATCCAGGTGGTATTTGCCAGGGGCAGTGCTTCTCAATCTTTAATGTGGACATCTTTCCTAAATACAGATTTTGACTTAATGGGTTGAAGGCCAGGCCTGTGTCTGTCCTCTTGGGGAGCAACAGGCTGCCAGGTGATAGCCCGCCTGCTGTGGGGGACCACACTTGGAGGCTTGAGGACATTGAGTGTTAGATTAAAATTGCAGATTCTCAGGTCCAAGCCAGGTCCACAGTTCCAGATTCTCTAGGGTGGGATTCAGAGCCCAAGGGGTCAACTTACCTCCCAGGTGATTGGCACATCCCAGTTTGGCTGGAATGAATTCATGTTCCCATAAGGAAGATGTGGCTTGCTCATCAAGCTTGTGGGAGAGAATGTGTCATTATTCAGAGCTTTGATTTCTCCCTCTTTCCTTTTCCTTCTCTTTCTCAGGCCTGGTAGTATAGCCCAGTGATCAGAGAACCCCCTCTGGGTTTGCCTCCCAGCCCCACCATTGATCAGCTGAGAGACCTCTCTATTGAAGCCTGTACCACAAAGAAACTGAAAGAGACCCCAAGGGTTGGCCTGGGGAGCCAGCAGCTATCCTCTAGGTTCTGACCATTCTGGGCTGGTTGCTGCCGGGGTAGCAGGTCACCATTCTATCGTCACATACCATCTGACCATTGTTCGTTTATATGGCAGTAGTAGCAGGAATTTGGGGGTGATTGTCCCCCTCTGCATGGTAGGATGACAGGGCTCTTTATTGCTGGATTTCCCCAGCACAGGACTTGACCTCTGGGGCTCATCAGTGCTTGTCGAATGAATAGACCAAAGACAAGCTGTAGCCACCACTGAGCCACACTGGCTGAAGGGACCTGGATGGTCTGTGAATGCTGGTTTGGTGACTTAGCACCAGGCAGCAGACGTCAGTGATCAGGTGGCCTGCACCAGGGCTCATGCTTGAGGCACAGAGGTGCCTATGGGGGCAGCAAAACCAAATACTTATGATTGAAATCTCCTGTGAGCCTCCCACGCAGGGCTCGTGTTTGGGTGGTCATGGGGGGATGCGCCCGCCATACCAGCAGTAGATAGAGAATAAAAACGAAGTCGGCTGTCCGTGCCGGCATGCAAGCTGACAAGCATGCTTTCATGGACTCTTCACAGCAACACCATGGGGGGTCTTGTTAACACCCCCATCTAGCTGGCCAGCTAACCGAGGGTCTGAGAGGACCGCAGAATGGGACGTGAAACCAGGCGCAGGGCTCTGTCTGTCCCGCAGGCTGGAGTGGGGGGTGTTGGAAGTGGGGCCTGGAAGGATTGGGGTGAGGAAAGCAGAGATGCTATTTCCATGAGCATGGGATGGGCGGCTGGATGGGGGACACAGAGCCATGGGAGGGGGTTGCTCTTTCCCACCTCACACTGAGACTCAGAGGGAGAGGAGTTTGCAAAAGGGCCGCAGGGAAAGCAGCTGAGCCTTAGCCAGCTGAAACGTTTCCAAGCTGGGCTTTAAAGCAGTCAGCAGGAGGAGGACAAAAGGCACTGTGTCGACAGGCAGCCTCCTGCCAGGCCCCGGAGAGGCCAGACCAGGCCTGTCTTCCTGGTGAGCACAGCCAGTGTCTCGGCTGTTCAGGGCCAGAGGTGGCAAGAGCTGAGGTGTCTGGCTCAGGGACTGGCTTCAATTCAGATCAGACTTGACCACTGGGTAGGTCCAGGGAGCCAACTGAAACTAGAGGCCACAAAGCGCTGCCCTGGGGCAGCCACATGAGCTTGAACCAGGGGTCCACCTCCACCTGCTAGGCCCTGGTAGCTGGGTGGCATCTGGAGGGACCAACAATCACCTGGCAGAGACCCCTGGGTTAGAACCAGACTGGTCGGAACCCCGCCTGGGGTATTTAGCAAGGATGCTAATACAGACTGGCATCGTCTGGTAGGAGGAGAAGCTCAACCTCATCGGTAACGAAGGGTCAGAACATTAAAGCAAAGTGCCATTTTATTATCCCCCTGGTCTGCAAGATTGGCCAAGATGAAACAAGACAAAAACCCAGGTGACTGGTGGGCGGCAGCAGCGGGGCGCGGGGGGGGCGGGGCGGGACAAGTCTGTCCCTATGGGAGCCTTGGTGTGCACAGCAGCGATGGCTTGGACCCCCCTACTTTCCTCATGGGAGCACCTAAGAACCAGTGAGCCCTATGCACAGGGCTGTTGCAGGGTTTGTGTTGGGAAAAGGTTAACCGTCCAGTGAGCCGTGACGAGTTAAATACATTTTGGGTTGATCCACAGGATAAAATTTCAGAAAGTCGTGAAATGAGGACGCACAGCTTTCATGTGTTGCTATGGAAAGATGCTCCAGATATATCACTGGGCAGGACATATGTTATAAAATAATATGCATAGTATGAGCTCATTTTTGTAAAAAAAATAAAAAAACAAGACCTTCTATATCTCCATATGAAAAATACATGGAGATATTAAAAACAGCTCTCTGGGTGGTAGGACTAGGGGTGAGTCCTGGGCTTTCTAAGCGGTCACTTGAATAACTCATGTGGAATGTCCTGAGCCTCCAGCAACCAGGCTGGGAGGGTCTGTGAGGGCTGGATGGTGGCCCAGAGCTGGGTGCTGGGTCCCCTTGGGCCTAGGTGACTCCTGCTCAGGCAGGCGTTGTCTGAGGAGCTCAGGGAAGGTGATGCCACCCCTCTGATCCTTGGTGTTCTCATCTGAAGATGGAATCTGATGGCGTTTACTTGGTGACAGGGTCGTGGAGGTTAAGTGGGGTGCCTGTAAAGGACAATGCATATGGGAAGCCCTTGGTGAGCCTTAACTCTACATCACTATGTGATCACTATAGAATGTTAGCACCCTCACACCCTTGTCTAAAAGAGGACACCTGTTTCCTAAAACTCCAGAGATTGTAACCCACAGGTCAGTCACAGGGAGACCAATTAGCTCCCAATTAAGGAACTTCCCAGGGCACACGTCTAGCAGGCACAAGGCCCTGGGTTTGATTCCCAGCACAACAAAAAAGAAAACAGCTTTCCAGCTCCCCAAGGATGGGAAAGGGGGACATCCTGGAGGATGACAGTGGGTTCTGGGTGAGCAGGTGGCAGAGGCTGGGAGACGAGGCTCCAGGGTCAGGTGATGGGGCAGACCTAGCCGTTGGAGTCTCCCCAGTTCTCAGACGGAAGCCACCAGGTGGTGGACACGAACATGGCTCAAGTCAGGCAACCTGAAGCTGCCAGCTCGGGCCCTCCCGGGGAGTCATTGCTTCACGTCTCAGAGCTTACAGGGGCGAACTAACCTCTGCTGGGCAGTTGTCGTACGAATTGCGAAATAATAAAATCTGGCTCCTATTCCTACCATGATTTTTTGCAGTGCTGGGGATTGAGCTTAGGGCCTCGCACATGCTAGGCAAATGCTCTTCCACTGAGTCACACCCCCAGCCTTTTAATTTTTTTATTTTAAGAGAGAGTCTTGTTAAGGTTTAGACACTGGCCTTGAACGTGTGATCCTCCTGCCTCAGCCTCCTGAGTTACTGGGGTTACAGGTGAGCACCACCATGCCCAGATCCTGTTATTTTTGCTCTGGAAACAGTGGTGTTAGGACTTGGGTAACTATTCACCCATTCCACAAATGCCTCTGGGGTTTGTGTCTGGCTTCTGTGAAGGGCAGACCCTTGAAGTTTCCCTCACTCCACAGACTGCGGGGGTCTAAAACCTAATCCTACCAGGAGGCTTTATCACCATATTGCACATGGGCAACTGGGCCCCGCAGCAGTGAAGCTGGTTCTTATCAGAAAGACACATCGGAGCTTTTGCTGTGATATACAGGCTTCCTCTGACATGGGACTGGAGATAAGGAAAAGCACTCAGGCCAATTTTAAGATGCTGGCTGTCCTAGAATGGTGGCCAGGGAGCAGGTACCTAAGACTTGCTGGCTGTCGCCTCTGCTCCTCTCCCTTCTCTTCTCCAGCAGTGCCCAGGCGGGAGGAAGGGACCTGGGAGCCCCCAGACTCTGCTTGGGAGGGGCCACTCCTTGCAGGCTCTCTGCCTCCTTGTTGGTCTCCTGTCCCCGACGTCCCACCTGCCCAGCCCACCTTCCCTGGCCAACAGAGGGCTTAGCCCGTGTCCTAACTGTGTGTAGTCGTGAGCTTGTCTTCCACTGGACCCAGTGTCCTCCCCAAAGTGGGTGCATGGAAAGGATCCCCAGGACATGGGGGACCCTAGAACCCTGATTTCATAGCCTTCTGCATGTTCCATTATGTGCACAATATGTGTCAAAGTGGCGTCCACATGCAATTCATAAAAAAGTAAACACGCTAGTTAATCATTCAATAGAAACGAATCCATAAACAGTAATTTATTAATTATAATACTAAATAAATTTTATTCTATTTTGTAATTATGGTTTTATATTATATATAACATGAATAATAGTAACCAATATATAATAAATAATAGTCAATACATACCAGTTATTAGTGTTTTAAGTGTTATCAGTGCATCGTGGTTACACGTAGCAGTGGGGTTCATGCTGACCTGATCACACGAGCAGGAAACTTACGCTGCACCTTTCAGTCCCCGGCACTTCTGCTGCTCCCCACCTTCCCTGCCTCCCTTCCTCTTCTGTTAGTCTTACTTCTATTTAATTATTTATTTTTAAAAATTGTTGCTTTAGCCCAGCACGGTGGCGCAAGCCTGTAATCCCAGCAGCTAGGGAGGCTGAGACAGGAGGATCGCGAGTTCAAAGCCAGCCTCAGCAATGGCGAGGTGCTAAGCAACTCAGTGAGACCCTGTCTGTACATAAAACACAAAATAGGGCTGGGGATGTGGCTCAGTGGTCGAGTGCCCCTGAGTTTAGTCCCCGGTACTGGGGAAAAAAAAATTGCTGCTTTATAGATATACGCAAAAGTGGAATTGGCTGTGGTTTATTTATACATGTACATAGCATGGTGTCGTTGGTTTTATTCTGCAGGTCCTCCCTTTTCCTGTCCCTCTTCCCTCCCTCTCAACCCCTTTCTTCTATGCCACTGATCTCTGTTTTTGTCAGAGCCGCCTCTCCCCTGCCCCCCCTTATTTTGCTCTAGCTTCTGCATATGAGAAAAAACATTTGACTCTTGACTTTCTGAGTCTGGCTCATTTCACTTAGCATGGTGGTCTCCCCTTCCCCCATTTACCAGCAAACACCACAATTTCATTCTTCTTCATGACTGAGTAAAGCTCCGTTGTGTTTATATACCACCCTTATCCGTTCCTCCATTGACAGGCATCTGGGCTGGTTCATAACTGGGCTATTGTGAGTTGTGCTGCTATAAACATTGATGTGTGATCACTACAGTGTGCTGATTTTAGATGTTTTGGCTAAATACCAAGGAGTGGGATAGTGGAGTCTAATAATATTGACACTACTATTAATACTAATAATACCACATATAATAAAACAAACCCCAATTAACACATATCCAATATTAATATGTTTACAAGGTAGGTGTGAGCAGTTGTTAAACTTAGGGACATGTGATCACAGAGGCCTGTGCCGACCTCCCACAGGCAGGAGCGGCCCAGAGGGTGGGCATTTACTCCTTACCCCACAGCTCTGCACGGGGCTCCCTCCTGGTTAGGGCTTTGCTAAATCCGTGAATGGAGGAATGGCGAGATCCAGCCTCCTGGCCTTCACTCCTGGTTCTTTTGGAATGGGAAGGGCTTGGAGGCTCATGCGTGTTGAGATGGGATAGTCACCTTAACCTCAACTAAAGAGAAAAATATTCACGTTGCCATCCATGAGCTGTGGTCCACATGTGTTCAGTGTCCAGTGATGACATGTCCCTGCCCCAGAGCACTCACAGGAGAACACGGATGAGATGCTTTGTACACGTGACTCCAACAGTGACATTCAGACTTGCGCTTAGGTTTTCTCTCGTCTTGAACATTTATTTCTCAGCTTTGCATGGTGAAAATAAGTCTTTCCCTAAAGTCGGTCATTCTACTGTCTTGATCACAATTTTTATAATATTTGACTTAAATAAATTTAGGTAGAAATGAAACGAGATGAGTCCAATCATTGGGAACTCAGTCCCCCTGTCCTACAGAGAAGAGAACTGAGAAGAAACATAGCAACAAGAGGTCACATGGATTTGCCAGGCGCTAAGCAGCGTTCCAGACTCTATGGATGAAACTGTGAGACGCCACCTAGTGAGGGAGGTACTCATGTCCTTCCCATTTCACAGACGGGGAAGCAGGCGCTCAACCAGGCAAAGCCCCTCTCTGGAGTCATGGAAAGCAGAGGTGAAGAGCCGGAACATCCAGGCAGACGTGTCACTCCTGAACCCGAGGTGGCCACTGGGAGAGTAAGCTCCTGTGTCCACCACCCAACCCACGCTGGAGCCTGGCAACCGAGGGCGGTGGGTGTGATTGGCGTCCACCTGCTTTTTTTTTTTGTACTGTGCCCAAACTAAGAAAAGAATGTTTTTCCCCTGATTTTTAAATGTTCGGAAAAAAGCAAATGGAGATTCTAATTCATGATGGGTGAGGAGAATTTTGAATTTCAGTGTCTATAAAGTTTTATTGCAACACAACCTCACTCATTCATTTCCTAGCTGTCTGGCTTGTTGGATTCAGTTGTAACAGACTGAATGGCCACAGAGTCTGAAATTCTCTCTGGCCCTTATAGAAGCTGCTTGCTGACTCCTGGTCAAAAAGGAGACGGAAGCACTGTTTTAGACATGTAGGCCTAAGGCCTGTTGGTTCAAAAGGGAACTAGTGAATGATAGAGACCCTCACTAGCACAGACCCTCTTTGATGTCATAAGGATTGATCGAAAGGGTGATACCTGTCACATCAGGTGGATTCAAAGGTATTTTGTTATTTATTGTTGAGCTCTATTCTCTTTTAATATCTCATGGCTCGTATCTCAGGGGACACTGGTTGCCCTAGATGATGTCTAAAGAAAACACCAGCTCAGAAGTCTGTGTTCCCAAGGGCCAGGTCATCTTGTTCTCAAAGCAGAGAGTCCCTGGGACCAGAGTGCTTCTGTGGCCTGGCCAGATCCCTCCCCACCTGCCAAGGGCAGAAGGGCCCATTTCCTTTTGGGGTTCATCTAAGATGTGATTTTGGGATTTTCCTCCTTAGGGTGGCCAGCGAGAAGCCCTAGGACAGAGGAGTTGAATCTGCTCAGGTCTGGCATATGTTGAGCTACATCTTCATTATTGAAAATCTAATTTTGTTTTTCAAAATCTTCACCAGAAATATTGAACTGAAGCAGAGAATTAAATTTGCCCAAGTTCAAATGTGGTTTGCTGTCATTGGAGCAAAATGGGCCTCTCTCCTGAATTTCTGTAATCCCCTGTTGATTGTCTGGTGGACTTTCCTGAAGAAACTGATTATTTGCTCAAATGAGAACATAATAAAAATGGCCTCTATTTGCTAGTAACTCAGGCAGGTGGAACTGAATTTATTCAAATCCCAGAGCACAGATGAGAACGCAGACTCCTTTTCTGGGGCCTGGCTGTTCAGTTTTTCTCCTTGTCTTCCAAATGAGGACAAATGAAACTGGCATGTGTCACCTGGTTCTCCTCACGTGGCTCCTGAGACCTGAAGAGTTGGTCTGCTCACCTCTCTGACCACAGAGACATTTAGCGAGTTGCCTAAGGTCACCCAGCAGAACTCTGAGGAGCTGGAATTTGATACAGGTCTAGCTGACTGCTGGCCTGCACCATGGGCGAGTCAGGGCACCTGGAAACACTCACTCAGATATTTGCAGGACGTGACCTTGTCCACACAGGTGAACACGGGATGGGACAGCGCTGGACACATCTGCTGTAGGGGCCACGCTACTCCCTCCTCAGGCCTTTCAGTGGCTCCCCATTGCCTTCTGGGTAAAGTCTAAACTCCGGAGCAAAGCCAGCCGTGTCCTCCAGAAGGTCTTGCTCACTGCACCGTCTCTGCAGGGGTCAACAAACTTTCTCTTAAAGGACCAGAGAGCAAACCTTTTAGTAAACCTTTTAGGTTTTGCTCTGCCGCTGTACCATGAGAGCAGCAAGATGCTATCCGGGGAGCATGGCTGTGTCCAAACAGCAGGGAAAAACTGTTGTTTATGAAGTGCACAGAACACTGCGGGATGGGGGGATTAGTAAGCAGGAGTGCTTTGTGAGATGCTGCCCACAGTGGCCATAAATCACTGCCAGCCAGCCAGGGCTCTGAGCGCGCTCTGGGGAGTGGAGGATGGCCACCTGCCCCTCGTGACGGATGGTCACTCGGAGGAGTCCAGCCGCATTTCCTGATATTGTGTTTGTCTTCTGGAAACCTCAGAGCAGCATGTAGACTAGAATAAATTTAATTAAAACCACAAAGAGATCTATGCTCATACAATTGACTGGTTGGTTTAGCCCACAGTTAATTGAAGTCTCTGGAGAATCATTTCAAAGTGAATTTTGTCTTCCGGTCTGGGGCTCCGGACCCTGTCTGTCATTGTGATCAAGTCCTGTGGGTCTCTGGCTCCGGAGACCAGCTGTCGGTGGCCGAGTGGGTATTTAATTCCATTTGCCACTCGCAGCCCTTCGCCTGATATGCAGAGGCCAGCCACTCTATTACCAAGCGGAATTGTCTTTAATCAAAAGTCTTAGAAAACATATTTAGCCGCCAGCTGGAAAACCTCTTTGCTTTTCTTTGTCGTTAGAATTTCGACCGTGAGGCCTGGGTGTGGCCCAGGGGTAGAGCGCATGTCCAGCATGCACAAGGCCTGGGGTTCCATCCCCCAAACAAAAACCAAACAAAATCCAAATATGGATAAAGATTCCAGGCTTTTCCTTGGTTTTAGTGCCTTTTTGGATATAGTATTCTGTCTTCTAGAACAGGTTTTGGAATCAGACAGATCCAGATTTAAATTCAAATTTATTTATTCAATATCGGTAACTTGGGTGACTAGAGGAAAACACTTTTGACCTCTCAACTTGGGGATGCTGGTGCCTAAGTCCTCAGCCCCATAGAGACCATCACAGACATTCATGAAGCACCTCTCTGTGCCACACGCCTCGGAGAACACGGCAGGGGCTACACTGTGTTAAACTGTCACGACTATCCCACTAAGGGGGGATTGTTCTCTCTAATTGAAAGGGGGACACTGAGGCACAGGATGGCAAAGGAGCTCATTAAAATCACACAGCAAGGAAATGTCAAAGCCAGGACCTCAGACGCCATGATGGGGAGAAGCTGTGGAGGGCGTGTGCGTCCCGTCGGGTGGGGGGGCTGCGTCCTGCTTCTGAAACTTGGACACTTCCAGCCTTGCCAGAGCCATGCCCACGACTGTAGCTCATTCTTCTTTGCTTCTGCAGGAAATACAAGACAGAAATTAAAGAAGAAAAAGGTCCCCTAGGTTTGGCAGTTACAGGTACACAAAGATTTCCCAGTACACAGTGCCCTCGGCCCCTCCTGTGAAAGCCAACCGAGGGGCAGTTAGACTGAGGCGGGTGCTGTGGCTGCCCTGCCCCGGCTGCCTGGAGCTCCAAGTCTTCATCCCAGTTAAGTGGGATGGCAGGGCAGGCCCGGGGGCTTCCTGCCACCTCCACTGCCCTGCTGCCTTCCTGGGGCCATGATGGGTGTGGACCTTGCTCCCCGCCTCCTCTCCAGAGGCTGCTGGCTCTAGGCTCTCAGTCCCCAGGGGTGTGAGGGGCAGTATGCGTGAAACTAGAATCACGCTGGCCAGGGGACATGTCTCCAGCGGAGGCCCTGCAGGACGGGGCCTATCTGCTGCTCCCTGACCCTGTCCCTTCTTGCTTAGGTGCAGAAATTAGAGGGCTCTGTGCTCCTGGCTTCCTGGGCCACACTTTTTATTCTCACCCTAGTCTGTCTGCTCCTGAGGAAGGAGAGCTGCCTGGGGGCACCTTCTCTCCAGTTTCTCTTCTTTGCCACAATCTCTGTTCATTCAGTGAACGCCTGGGTGGTACGTGCTGAGTGCTGGGCCCGCGCAGCCCTGGGAATCCCATGCAGAACAGGCAGTCATCCTGGAGGGGCTCAGACTTGACCTTCCAGGTGATTCTGTTTCTCGAGGCTGTTTTAACACCAGAGGTATGTGTCCACTGCCACTGTACCCGTCACAGGTGGCAGGTGCTCTGCTTCTGCCCAGGGCTGTCGGCGTGTCTTGGATGACTTCCTGTTTAGGACCTTTAGAAAACCTGGACCAAAAAAATCAAAGGCACAGAAGCAGCAGTCTATCGGAAGTCTTGCCCAGCCTCTTGGCAGCCAGGATTTGAAGGCTGGGGCCCAGAGAGAAGTCCCGGGAACTGAGCCTGGAGTTTCAAGCCATTCTTCTCGAACACCTGCTGCTTTGAAAGTGGAGGCCAAGGGGAAGAGGCACAGCAGGTTTCGGCAGAGCTCCAAAGTGAGGCCAGCCTGCCTCCCCAGGTAGGGCAAGGCAAGGAGGAGGCCCCAGGGACACCCAGGATTTGAGGTGGGACCCTGCAGAATTGCCCGGGCCCAGCCAGTCCTCTCAGGCTTGATGCTCGTCTTTGCCTGGCCCTGCAGCCAGCTGCACAGAGGCCGATCCCTGGAGATGGTCCGGAAGGTTCCTTTGGCCCTCCTCACCTCCTGCTCCAGCTTTGCCTCCGGTCCCTCTGGTCCCAACTGACTGCAGTGGTCACCCCACCGCGCAGGTCTTGCTCTGTCATCCTGTGCTACCAAGTTTTTCTGGTGCAGGAACAACACAACCCTCGGCTTTCTCTGTGTGTGTATAAATTAATAAGCTGGTTCTTAAATTTATATGAAAATGGAAAGATCCAGGAACAACCAAGCAATCTTAAAGACAGACAAGGTTGGAGGGTTTATGGTACTCGATAGTGAGACTTGTTAACAAGTAACACAACCGAGAGTGTGCTGTTGGCACAGGGGACGACAAATAGACCAATGAAAAGCATAGAAAGTCCTAGAAACAGACCTGCCAATGGGATGTAACAGGATTCATGTCCGAGGTGGCCTTGCTGAGGAATAGCAGAAAGTGGTCTTTTCAATGGATACGGCAGGGTCAGGCAGATGTCCACCGGGAGAAGTCATGAAACTTGACCTCTGCCTGGAAATAATCAGCTCCAGGTGGACTTTAAGTCCAACACAAAAGAACAGGAAGGCAACTATCCAGAAGATGACAGAGGGGAACATCTTTGCAACTTTGCCGTAAGGCAAGATTTCGTAAGTAGGGCACACACGGCATTAACTGCAAATGAAAGAACTGTGCATTGGGTTACATTAAATTTCAGAACTTTTGTTTATCAAAGGCACTTAAGAAGGTGAAGAGGCGAGCTGGGCAGGGTGACCCCACCTGCTGTCCCAGCAACCTGGGAGGGTGGGCATGAGGACCCAAGTTCAAGGCTGGCTGGGCAACTTAGCAAGACTCTGTCTCAAAATAAACAATAGAAAGGACTGGGGATGTGGGTCAGTGGGAGAGCACCCCTGGGCTCAATCCCCAGTAGCCCCCAGCAAAAAAAAAAAATGAAGAAATAAGTCATAAAATGGAAGAAGCATTTGTAACATGAATTATTGGGAAAAGGTTCATGTTCAAAATATGTAAAGAAATCCTACAAATCAATAAGAAAAACCTCCTTTCCTCAATTCTAATGGTTAATGGCAAGAATCTAAACATACTTTGCAAAAGATAATATCCACCTCCCCAGCGCTCAGCTTCGCTGATCATCAGGGAGATGCAAAGTGAATGTGCATTGAGATGCTACTACAGGCCCAGTCGAATGGCTGATGTTAAAGGGCCCAATGATATTAAGTGTTAGGATGTGAAGCAACTGCGACTTTCACCTGCTTCTTTTGAGAGTATAAGTTCAAATTGCCACTTTTGACAACTGTCGGGTAGTATCAGCTAAAGGTCAACACACCTTCTGACCCAATATGTCCTCTCCTAGTACATACTCAAAATTAAGTCCTTCTGCACACCAAAGACGCGAGTACCCTTGAACTAGAAATTATCCAAATGTCCATCGACAGAATGAATAAAAACAATCGTGGTGTATTTCTACAACGAAGCACCGTGAAACAAGAACATTATGACCATGGAGCCACATGATGGGTCTCAGAGACGACATTGAGTGGAAAAGCCAGACGTGAAAGAGTCCTCATCGCATTAATATGAACTTAATTTACCTAAAATGTAAATGTGATATAAATACGAAGTTATTAATATTGTTTAAAACAGGCAAGATGAGGATTATCTTGGGAGTCGATAATGCAGTTACCTCTGGAGAGGAGGGAGGAGGCTTTGCAGATTCTTAGGATATTTTGTTTTTACCTGGGTCAGGCCTGCACAGGTGTGCTCTCTCTGTGATAGTCCAGTGAGCTGTACACCTGCTGTATGTGTGTTATGCCACAATAAAAAATTTGAGAGTGTCAACTAGAAATAATGAATGTTTGGAAAAGTGGTTTTATTTAGCCAACGTTTATGTGCTGAGTCCTGGGCTGAGGAAACTGAATAGGTCAGTCAGGGTCCCTTCCCATGGGGCACACAAATGGAGAGTCACGTTGGCCTGGTTGTCTGAGAGCAAGGAGTCTTGGGGGCTGGGGAGACGGAACCCAGGGTATCTGCAGGCTCTGGGGAGAACTGAGGTCCCTGGAGCCAGGCAGGGAAGGGAGGAGGGAAGGTGTTCCCAGCAGAGGGAGCTGCCGACGGCAGGGCTCGCTCCTGTAGAACCATAGCACTCGGCACACCTGAGGGACCCAAAGGAGCCCATCGCGCGAGAGCATCAGAAGGGCTGTAAGGTGGCGGCCAGATCCTGTGGGTTCCTTTAAGCCGTGCCAGTAGGTCGGGACCTTCTTCTGAGGGCAATAGGGAGCTATGGAAGGGTAGCTATAGGTGAGGGGAGGGGTAACAGGGTCAGATTTGATTCTTGAAGAGTCCATGATGACTTCTGGGTGGTCGAGGGTGGAGGTTCAGAGACGAGGGAGTTGATGGCTACAGTCGCAGGAGGCACCGGGGTAGGAGAAGGAAAGGGTGGGGTCTGAGAGGGACTTAGGACCAGGACCTGGGGCTGAGTTGGCCTACGAGGAGGTGGGGCTGATGGACCAACCCAGGCAGTAAGAAGCCACCTCCAGAAAGATGTTGGCGAGCAGGTGCCGGGCTCCAGCCCACATTACCACACAGCCCGGGGGGGCGGGGGGTTGGCCCGGGCTCAACGGCATCCGCCCTTCTGCTCACATCCAAGCCCTGGGAGCTGACAGGCAAGAAGCCACGTGAA
Organism: Xerus rutilus; assembly: GCA_028644305.1. NCBI lineage: Eukaryota > Metazoa > Chordata > Mammalia > Rodentia > Sciuridae > Xerus > Xerus rutilus. The sequence continues at coordinate 170,945,606 of CM053401.1, forward strand.
ACGCCCTGAGTTCCGCATCA